>CM069446.1:11117616-11717802 GCA_035610835.1 Ophiura sarsii
TATGGTTCCCAGTGACCCGGTAAGACGGGGATCTAGTTTTGGCGCTTCTATGAAAAAACACCCCGAATATGTTAAGAATCCTGAGTCATTTAATTTGAACTATTTGCGTCAAAACGGACAATGCTTGCAGTACCCAATGTCAGCCCCTGGTAAGAAATTAATTACTGACAGCATAGAGTCATCATTGGCACTTAATGTTGACATCCTGCCACGTGGAGTGTAGGAGCTTTAAAGGTAAAATGATTGATTTGCGTTTTAATTTAACCAAAATTAAGAAATGCGGTTATATTACTGACAATACAGCAGTTGCAGTTTAATCGCAGTATGCCACAAGAAATGACGCAACTTTATTTAGTCGGAGTTACACAGGATTCTCTAGCTACTGGAGCTACAAAAGTTACGTGAAACACATAGAGTCCTCAATCAAAAGATATGTTTTCTCTTGACACGAATGGTTCGCAAACCACCTGCTAACATAGGAGGTGTCGTCTGTCGTGAACAAGCTTCAATGAAAATTCCTTGTTTTAGGGAGCACCGCTATAGCGGCCGTCACAATTAGATTCATTCTGTGAACAACGTCTATTCATTGTGTGCCATTTTAATGTTGAAACCATCGTTGCAGAATGTAGTAACATGACATTGACCTTAACAGATCTCTTCTCACCAAATAAACATAATGCATTCCCATCTTTACGTTCATGATTTTGCACTTCAATATCTATACATTATCTGTAGGCCTATTCATAATATGCTAGGCTCACCCACGGCGAGGTTGCCAAAATCCGCAATAAGGTAACAAATCGTGCCAATGGCAAAACATTGTCTTTTGTAAAAGTAACCTACAACAAACTATGAAGTTATCATGGTTATGGGTTATCATACATCCATCTATCTGTTTATAGTCCCTTTATTTTGTGAAAGTCTCAAAAGAAGCTTAGGAATCATGCAGATGACAACACAATATCGTAGTTGAAGTAACCTACACCAACCTTGGGAGATCAGGGCACTTTAGAAACCTGGATTACTCTTTCAAAAAGCCCGTCTTGAAATGTATGTGGTATATATATAGAGGTCATCCATCTATCCATGCGCAACGGACTGGTAAGAGGGGTGTCTCGCCACCCGGCCTATTCTACATTCAATTGAATCGGTGCATGACCATGACATCCATGTTACCAAACTGGCCTACATATCATGTCCTCTTTCTGAAAATGTTAAACAGTTATCATTCCCGACAAGATGGCAGCTAATATCTAAAACACGGATAACCTTTATTGATATTTTATTTTAAACAGTTGAACTTTTGTGTGTGTGTTGGGACCCTTTTAATAGGTTAATGGTAGAAGCCATCAGTGGATCATCAACATCCTGGTCACGAACAAGAAAATATTACATGTATATTCATAACAGGATATCTTATCTCTTCTTATTTCAAGTGATCTTACACTCTATCGCTGTCATTTTTCCCCAACAAGTTCATGAAAAGATTGTTGACTTTCCAAATTTTTGTTCGTGTTGAGCATCTTCTTACTGTGGCACCTACTGTATTTGACATGACACGCTTTTGACAAGTCTATAAGATACTCTGTATTGCGTAGGAAATTAACAATATCCGTACCATAACTTGTACAATAATTAATGCTTTGATACAGCATGGCTATGTGGATATACTTTTATATTCCTTTTAAACATCGCAGCCCAGGGGTGGGGGGGGGGGGGGGGGGGGGGGGGGGGGGGGGGGTGTATGAAGCGATCAATATACTAAAGTTATCAAGGTTATTAATAATATCAGCCTCTTAAAATATGTTTAAGATACACCTGATTTATGATATGTATTTAATTTGATAGCACATTGTATGCTATGAGCTCGACGTCACACACCAAATATATTGAATGTAGAATAGGCTCGGTGTGAATCCCTCTTGTTGTCTGTTCCGCTTGGCTGCCTGTATAAGCTATAGAGAATACATGGGTTCCCATTATTTTTAAAGACATATCTTTAACCAAGTTTTGATTCCGGACGAAAACAAAATATTAAAGGTATTAACAGACAAATCGTCACGTTAATAATAATAATAACAACGGTTGTTTTGTCTAACAAATTATCAAATTATACAATTAACCTCGAAAGACTAAAAAGTGATGTAGATTTGTTGTTGCATATTGAAAATAAGGAACGATGTATTGAGCCATGCACATAAGTATGAAGCAATAGTTCCAATTTCAACTTCATAGCCTTCGTAATAATATTTCAGTTGTTTTAAAATGTGAGTTTAGGATCTATGGTTTTGGGAAGTTCATAAGCTCGTAAATTGCATTCTAAAAAGCCCCTTCTTAGTTTCTTATTATCTGATGACGCGTGTACCCCTAGCATTATGTAAGTAGCTCCCTCGGGTTTGACGGTTACGTAGGCTGTATCTAGACAGTAAAAGTATAATGTACACTGTATGACTTCATTGCAGCAGTGACAGTTATTGCACCGAAAGCTAGAGGTGAGAGTCAATGAGGATGTTATGATGACACGTGAAATACACGGAATAATACATGAATCAGAAGGACATGTTATGTAACATTGTACTTTACTGACAGCTACTGACTACAGGATTGTCACATTTGGATGATACTCAACACGCTCAATCACTCGAAGAACTCCTTCTGATGTTCTAACTACTTCTGATGTACTTTAATGACATTTACATATCAGCAAGGATTTAAGCTGTCGAAGAGGAACTTAAGCATTCCATTTGACAACGGGGTTTTGAATGTTACTGATTGTAAATCAGATAGATTTACACTTTTATCGATGTGATCACAAGAGAGCCTGCATTGAGTTGTTCCGGAATCGACAAATACATCTTTCTTGTTTTATATGCTTATGTGCCATCATAGACCCTGAACCAGAGTCTATGTTGCTATGAAGTATGATGATGACATTTAAATCATGGATTTAAAGCCATCGAAGTAGAATAATATCAATGTCGAACTGTTCAACAATATATCTAATAATTCATTTTCTACTGTGCTTTTCTCTCGATCTTTTCAGACAACCATGGATAACTTAGAACGTGAGCTGATATGTCCGCTATGCAAAGACTACTTCACCACACCACTTCTACTGCCATGTCAACACAATGTCTGCCACAAATGTGCCAAAGATCAGGTAATGGGTGTCAGCTTCCTTGGATTAAATGGACACAGTCATGGCAGTAGCACCTCAAACAGTCCCCGCACCAGCACACCGAGCAGTCCTCGGACCATTAGCCCGGCAGGTTCTGTGACGTCATTACCTGGCGATCCTAGACCAAAGTCTCCTACAGATGGTCCAGCGCTGCCGCGACCATCTAGTGCTGCTGGTAACACGCCTGATAGGGCTGCTTTGTTAAGAAAGAAGAGATCACTACAAAGAAGAGCGACGTTATCTGGACCACCTAATCTTCCATTAGGGAAAGGGACTACACCAACGAAGAACACCACTCATCCAATTATATGTAAGTATTTCTTCCTCACTTTTATTTCCACGCGGCAGGCGTCTTCAGACGACATTCAAATTATTGAATTTCATCACCATGAGATATGCATTGAAATAAGTACAAACATGCCTACTATTGGTTCAGTTATCCTTGAGATAGACATCGAAAGTTGGTAAAGGTGTCTGACAAATCTGTTTTGTATATGGTAAAACCAATAGCCGCGTGAAAAGTGTTTATATTATAATATCATTCGAGTGAGGTGGTTTGAAACATGTCACAAGTGGAAAATGTCCAAAGTTGACAGAACCTATTAAAATGTACGCATTACCAAAACACACAAAGTTCACGCAGCAACACTGGCCGTGATAAATGCGTGTTAAAAGCTTTGTCTAAATGTGTGCAACGTTGTTCACATTTTTGCAACATTATTAATACTTTATAATCATGAAAATTAGGTAACTTCAGCGAATTTTCATTTGTGATGGAGCGTTATGTTGCGTAATGTTCGAAACATTTGATATTTTAATATTATCATGATATTATTAGGTGCATGATTAGGATTAAGTATACAAGTTTATGAAGAAATAGGAAACGATCTGATTTGTTTCCTGGTATTTTTATTAAAGAAATCCTTTTGAAAAATGAAGTTCAAAGGTTGTTATTATCGCATACATTAGACATGTTAAATAAATAACTCTCATATTTACCCATATAGCCTGCATGATATACATATACGTTAGCGGCATACGTTTTATGCAGTAGCATTTCTCTCATAAAATAACGGCAATAAGGCAATCTAAAAATGAAATCATAAATATCATGAATATCTAAAGACTTGACCATTTTTATTTTCCAGCGCCAAGATCTACCCCTGGGCGAAGAGAAAGAAGCGATTCGTTCTCGGGTAAAAAGAAAGATTCCATCAAAAGACGGGATTCTATAACAGAGAGAAAAGAGAGACGAGATTCTCTATCCAGTCCACGTGAGCGGGGAGATTCATTTTCTGGCGTTTTATCACCTAGGAGACCAACATTAACGCGGGAAATCAGTTCTCACGTGACCACCTTTCACTGTCCTAACTGCAAAGTCAATGTATATCTTGGAGAAAAAGGACTCAATGGTCTTTATCGCAACTTTGCTCTGCAAGTCATCGTAGATAGGTAGGGCTATGTTATGAACTCTCATATCTCTTTACAGCAAGTAGAAAAACCTTTTGGAGTTCATCAGATAACACAAAAAGATCAAACGAAAAGGCCTATTAGTTGGCAAACTTACATTTTAGTTGACCGTTTCACCAATTCAACCGATCAGTTTCATCAATAATGATCATTTGAACGATTAACTATCATCTTAAATGTATGTATTCGGTGGTATTCTAACTTATATTTGGTCAACCTCTCAATTCTTTATTACTACCACTGTACCCGATCTGTTTAAGGTATTTACCAACAACCGATAGCAAGAACAACATGTTCATACGAGATAGAATAGCAAATGTGTATCCGGAAATGTTTGTAACTAAAACCAGTACTTGAAATATTGTTTCATAGAGATGTGAACACACGGTAAGATCAAAGGACCGTTAGTGTCTACCATCTAGCAACACAATTCTCTACAGACTCTATCATAAAGGTATATTGAATGTATTTCTTATAGAGGGGCACTAAGAGATACGGTTTCAGGTTTGTTGCACCATGTAATACTTAGGCATATAATACTAACATCCCCGTAAGACACTTTTTCCCAAGGGGGGGGGGGGGGGGGGGGGGGGGGGGGGGGGGGGCGTTTTCACCTAAAATTTTCGTAAAAGGTTGCCCCAATTTTTTTCCAAGTCAGTCACCTCGTGAATTTCACACGTAATAGCTTCCTTATTATGTTCTTATATTTTTTCATACATGTATGTTATGCGCCTCGGGGTTGTGTTCACAACGTGAGGCGCATTATAAATACCCTTTTATTATTATTATTATTATATGGTCATTTCGATGTACATCACATCGAAATTATCAGCACTATGTGCCACATAAATTGCTTCAACCAAATTTCTATCTAGCGCCGTCATTCAACGGTTTTCTCGTAAATTATTACACTACATGGTTTCTACGTATACCTTATCTATTGAATCAATTCATTTTTCCTAATTTCATTTTTCTCGGCAATTTCTCAGTGCCCCTTTTAACTCCCTGAAATTCTAAAGAGAAGCACTTCATTCAATATGCCCACACCATCTATCCCTTGCAGGTTTAAGCAGGCAGCCAAGAAAGCCGCTAGCATTCCATGCAACAGATGTAAGACAAAACCACCTGCCGATGCTACTAAGTCATGTCTGGATTGCAAACGAAGTTACTGCACCGAATGCTTCGGAGATTTCCATACCTGGGGCACCCCACGAGCCCAACATGAATTCATTGGGCCGACTCATCATTTCCGACCAAAAGTGAGTAATGTGGGCTGTTGTGGTTTGTATGTTAATTATCTTTATAATGATCTCTGCAGTTGTGAGATATTCTGCCCGTCTGTCCACTGGTCACATTGACTCAAAGAAGTTATCTTGACGCACCACAATGCACTGCAGCAATGCTTCAGTAACACATATACCCATCTCGATTATATCCACTGTCCTGCAATATTTTGTGTCATGTAACGCTGCGCTTTCATATTGCCCGTTAACCTCATAGAGGATATCTTAACAAAAATATAATTTACTACATGTCAAATATCGGGGCAAAGTATTCTTTTGCCTGCCAGTAGTAAAAGATATTGACCCGCATATTAAATTCTAGAAATTGGAAGTGGTATCATGAAGCACAATATCAAAATGTGCATATGTGCACAAAAAACTTTCCTTTCTTGAAATAATAACATTGATTAAAACAATTGTTAAAGTTTTTATTTTAAACATGTTAAAGTAACCAACAAAACACTCTCTTAAGCTTAAAATCCTTCTACCAACTTGGACTAAAAGCAACAAGATCTACTTATGACTTATACTTTCGACCAATAAATATATGTTAAGCCATCTCATTCATTAATCAAACGTCGATGTGAACCATTAAATACTGCAGACACTGGTCACATGATAATAGTGAAGCACACCGGGGTTATTTAAAAAGCAATCTTTAGCTCTGACCACTAAAACTATGACTCAATCTCTGGTCATTGCCCATCAGCACATCGTACGTTCTCCCAGACATTGTCTAACAACAGATTAATAGCTGATACAACTACTGACTCACCTGTCTTCCATAAACACGTTCTGTGTATTGTTGTCTGTTCGTATTAAAGAAATTCGTCGTGAGCAAACACATTTTAGTTTTTTAGTTTATTTGCCGGAGGTTTATTTTCACTGACTGGTACATACAGCCTACGGATAGCATTGCTGTCCAATGCTTCCCGGTCTTAACATCCAAAGGAAACTCTCTGTTGCGATACTTTAAAGGTAGATGTTCCGATTTTCAACTTGAAGTTTTCTATTCTACATGAAAGGTCATCCTTAAAAAAGTCGTGTTCCAAAATTTGAGTTGCATAGCTCTAATGGTTCTTATTTTAGACGCACAAGATGATGTGAACTGTACCCATTGAGTAGTACACAAACTATATCGGTGGTTACCACCATTCGCGGTAACTTCGACGTTATTTCATCGATTTCTCCGTAATTATACCGATTTAGGCCGTCAAATTTCAGTATGATGATGAGAAAAATACGAGCTTTCATATGATATGAAAATCTCCGTATGTTTGAAATAATTCTGTGTTACAAATATGTGATCGGGTCATCTACCTTTAAAGCGCTCAGCAGTCAGCATACTCCACAACGCTTGAACTTTTTGCGCTCTCACACATGCGTAGTAGTAGCTCCGCCACAACAAAATGCCGCAGTCTGTCAACGATAGAGCTTTGCGTTGAAACGTTGTGGAGTATGCTAAAGCACTTTATATAAGCCTTTCAATTGTTCCGCCATTATTGCATGTATATGTACGGTGCAGACGATATTTTGAATTTCATTTGGTGTTCAATCATGAAAGAAATTTCCCGCCATATTTAGCATTCTCTCAGTTGCAGACTATCACATGTAAGGAGCATCCAAAAACTACTATTACCGTTCTGTGTTTCTTTCAAATTCCCAGTAATTTTATTATATGAAGCAGACGTTGTTAAATTGTATTTGACTTCTTGTCATTTGCAGACTATCACGTGTAATGAGCATCCAGAAGAGAAGATCACCCTATACTGTGATGGTTGTCAAAAACCTGTATGTGTTAAGTGCAAATTCTCCGGTGTACATGCCAATCATAAAGTTGCTGTTATTGAGAGGAAATATGCTATTGTCAAGGTAAGTTGTTATATTTCCCACAGTCTACAGGCTGTAACCAAAAAAAAATACAGTTTTGATATATATATTAAAAATATCTCCTGTAGAATTTCTGTTTCGAGTTTTAATGGCGTGCAAGGGGAATTTCTTAGCTTCCGAATAAGCTTTGTTTCATGAAAATCGATGGTCGGTAAGCAGAGATATGATCAATTGTCTAAAGTAGTCATGAAATCACCTGTGCCACTTTGGTTTAATCAATGGTAAAACCACTGGGATGAATATGAATGGAATCGAAACAGGAACATAGCAGTAGAACGCTCTTGTTAGACAATAATGGTTCATTTCAAGTGGTTAAAAGTATTACAAAGAAGGTTAGGTCTTTACAAATATTATTCATTTATTTTATGAATTTATTTATTCAAATGAAATAAAACTATTTGAAAAAGAATTATATTGTTCTCTTTAATATTCCTTGCATGACACCCTAACCATTTAATTTATACAAGATATAAGATTGAATGATATTGTGAAAGTGGCCCAACCCGATTTTTAGACGACTTAGTAGATTAGTCATAAATTTTAAACGCAAGTAGTTAAAAAGACCAAATAAAATGATTCTGGTAGCCAAAACGAAACTTAATATAGAGTGTAAAAGATTTTGACATTGCATGATTTTAACATTGGATTAAAAATAAAATTGCGATTGTATAACTTTTTTGTTACAGTCTGTACATCTCTAGATAATATACATGTATAACGGAGTACATACTACTACATTTATCTATTTATAGCACATTTTTAATAATTAATCAAGATACGTGATAACTTAGAAGGCATAATTATAATATGAAAAGCATTTCCAACATGTTTTTTTAATAATTAAAGTGATGAAGCCTCTCTGATCAACATATACAGGGTGTAACAAAAGAAGTTATACAATTGCAATTTGATTTTTAACCCAATATTAAAACATGCAATGTCAAAATTGTTTACACTCTGTGATAACTGATGTGTTGACTACCAGAAGAATTTTATTTGGTGTTTTAACTGATTTTGTTTAAAAATTATGACCAATCTACTAAATCATCTAGAAGTCGGGTTGGGCCACTTTCAGCATATAATTAAATGTTCCAAACTATGAAGATAGGTCCAATCAAAGTCCCATCAATTTAAATGTTCCCATCTATGAAAATAGGTCCAATCAAAGTCCCATCACAACAGATTCCTGCCCGAACAAGCACATTCTGTCCGATTTTGGGTGGTCATAAGTGAAATCTAGAGGAGGGGTTAATCCTGTGCGCGTGGCTGATGAGTTGGGTGTTCACTCTGCTATCCATAGGAAAGATTGCTTCGTCGCCAATGAAAATATCATGCATAAATATTTCCTGCCGCACCAAGCTCTAACCAAACTGTGCATATTGGAGTCTCCTTGGAAAGTCTGCCGCCAGATGATCCACTTAAAATGAACCATTGTTTCACAAGAACGCTCTATTCCTATTCATCATGTTCATGGTTTGACTCTATTCACACTGTTCTTCCCAGTGATTTAGCCACAGTAGTGACCCAGATGGTTTTACGACTAATTTAGACAATTGATCATATCTCTGATTCCTAACCACCGATTTTCATGAAACAAAGCTTATTAAGAAGCTGAGAGTTATCCCTTTGCATGACATTAAAAATTGAAACAGAAATTACTTCTTATCTTCATTTATTTATTCAAAATTGTATAACTTTTTTTGTTACACCCTGAATGTTACATGGCAGACTGTTCATAGTATTGTTTTATTTTGGGCAACTATTAAGTTCCAGACTTAAATTACCATGGACTACATGCAGTGAATTAATAACCTGTTTTCATGAATAGCACGGCAGTGTTGTAACATAAGGTGTGCTTTAATACTACATGTATTATTTCCAATTGATTTCCAAGGGTATTATGACCTTCGATTAAATTTAATAATCAAAATGAAAATGATCAATTTGAAATTTCAAAGTAAAGCAATCATAGATGGGAAATGGGTATACATGTGTGTTTATATTAAAGGAACGTTGTAGCATATGTGATCGATATATTTTCATTATAGACTATTAAATATTGACACGGAGGAGGAATGATTAATCAATTTATTGATCAGACGTTATTGACGTCGCGATCATTTACGGGCCACTTTGCAATGAGTTATTTAGCTTCATGGGGGATGGAGGCACTTGTGTGTATGGCAAGCCAATAAGGACATAACGTGGATAGCAACGTTTGTGGTTGAAATGACCAATGTGGGAATGGTAGTCTAGTTGCGAAGGTCACATCTGTTTTATTTTTCTGGTTAGTTGGAGCCGGCAGTCTCCCTTCATGCCCTTCGACAAACTCGTTTGACTTTTGCAGCCTCCATCAGCTTCTTTTTCATCCCTACCTTGAAATGCAGACTGAGAGTGTCCAAATAAATCTATTTTTAACGCTATGGAATTAATTTATAAAGCATCGTGAAAACCGATTATTACGAATGAGATACCCTAGTGATAATAAATATCGTGGAAATGCGTTGCTCTGGAAAAAGTATAAAGTCGTAGAATCAATAAATTGTTTTTAGTGATTATGTTGTTGCCTTTTATTGTCAAACTTTTGTAGTTTGACATAATATAACTTAAATGTTACATTTGTCAAACTACATGCTACTCTCGAATGTGCTTAGATAATGATGACCTTCTTAACATACTTAATGATGATATGGATGGTATTGTCCCCATCTTTTAATAAACTGCTCCGAGTCCAATTTACGTCAGAGGATAGTGTACCGGGAACTGTATTGTATTAGAGGCCTGTGTGGTTTGGGTTATTGTGGAAATCGCTCAATCCTTATACTACATCAGCTTTGTCCTTCATCACTTGCGTTTCACTCAAAGAAGATTTCTTGTGCATTCCAGCATTCTTAGCATTACTGTTTTCTCACATGTCTTTCCCAAAGAACATTTGTATTTAGCAACGGAAGTTCGTTACTTCCACCTTCCAATACATGGTACAGATAGGTTTAACATGGCCTTATATATATATATATATGATACTTACTTACTTACTTTACTTTTTGGCGTCCACTCCAACTTGGTTGAGTGATGCCATCCTTTGCAAGATTATTCGCCATTCGTTTCTGTCTTGAGCCTTTCTGCTTGCTTCTGATAAGGATGTCAGACAAAGTATGTTGCAGTCTGACCGAATACCATCCATCCACCTCTTAGCTGGTCTACCTCTGGGCCTTTCACCATTTACAGTGCCAACAATTGCAACTTTTGGGTATCTTTGAGGGTTCATACGCTGCACGTGTCCATAATACCGCAGTCTTTTGATGGAAATCTTCTCGATGATGGTATGCTTGAGTCCCAGTGTTTGTCTGATGGTGGTGTTTCTGATTTTGTCTAGCTTGGTTATGCCTAGTATTTTTCTTAGGCAGGTCATCTCAAACACAAGTAGCCTGTTCTCGTCTTATTTATATATGATAAATAAGTTAAATTCCAACTACAACTTACAACTTCAGTATATATTTCCCTCATTATCCCTGCGTTCGTCCACCTAAATGGAGAACTGATCTGGGATTTACATGTTTTCTTTTATTGTGTATCGATTTTGTATGTATTATGCTAATAAAGTGATGTGAAATTTATATGTTATTCAAAACATAAAGGGCCTTTATGAAAAACAAGAGAGGACTGAATTAAAGTCATATCAGTTATACTACTTGCAACAGCATTTTCTTCACAAGTTAAACACCCTTGTTTAACCATAATGGTACTTTCATAGCAATGTCATGTCAAAACTTAGTAGACACTATGACAGACACAACTGGTGATGTGATGAAAGTTAAGCATGGTTGTGTCGCTCAAATCATCTTTGAATACATTCTATTAATACTGATATTTTGTCTTATCTTGTACAGGATAAACTTGAGAAGCATCTTGAGGCAATACGCGACAGACGTGAATCGATCCAGGAGAGTCTTGAAAGATTGGAGGCCCTCTCAGCGTCGGCAGAGGTGACTGATTTCTCTTGTCATTCAGAATATGAGACACTATTCTTTTTGCGCGCTGCCAAAATATTATCAGAACAACCGGCAATTTTTGTCTCGTTGTTTCTTAACAATAAATGACGGGTGACTTTCAAATTAAGCCACCAGTTGCTGATTTGATTTGACTTTGTTCAAAAGGATTTCAACAACAAGTAATTGGCACGGTTAGATTTTGTAGTCATCTGGTGAATTTCAAATTAATCCACCTAGTATACAGGTGGTTCTTAAAAAGTTCAACAGAATTTCAACAATAAGTTGTATACAATTTGATCAAAAGATTGTGAACTTCAAGTTGCATAATACCTGGGCAACGCGTGGATAGGTTTTAGAGGCATATTTCCGCAAATGATTATGAAAAATGGCGTAGATAAATTGATAAATATATTTTATGCATAGGTTGTACATATTGCTCATAGATTATATACTCTCATTCCGCATTGTAAACGTTCGCATAATCCCTATAAACTGTTCATTTGTTGATGTAGAACAGAAGCATTTCGTAGGTCTAATATTTTTCGTTGAATAGTATATGAATGTATGCATACTTGTTTTAACTTGTAAATCGCCTTAAGATGTATTTACCTGAAGCGATCCTCTTTATTAATAATTTATAATGGAGAATATCAAACGCGCTATTGTGTTGTCAGAACAATTAAGCCAAAATGTGTTCATTTTTTTTACATAGGATTTTCATGTTATTTTATTCAGATTTTTCAGATTTTCAAATTGGAAGCCCATTTGTTGATTATCGTATTGTTGTTATTCCTGGCAATTAATTAATTTACCAACGAATATTGTTACATTGTTCCTAAGTGTACGGTCGATTTCTTTGTGAGAGAAAAAAATGGCTCATCATAAAAGTTGAAGAAAACTCGCATCCTTGCTTGAGGGAATCCTACACAGATGATAATCATTTAAAAAACACATCCATTGACGCCATCACTATTGTTTTTGTTAAAATTATTCATTGGAATGAATAACAAGGTGTTGATAAACGCATTCATAACCGTTGACTTACATCACACAAACTCGCCGGAGAAAACCGTACGCATTTTATAGACATGAAATGTAGCAACGAACATTGAATACGGGTTAAATTGGCGGAAAAACTAGGGCGGGAAGCCGATCGAAACAATTGTGACATCTGACATCCCTTGCTTGTTTGGAGTGGGGAGAGGCCCGGGAAGAGGGAGAGTGATTGCTAATGATAAATAAAGCACATTCATATGGTTGTGTCGAAAATCAGACTAAGATTGATTTGTATTTAATACAGGAGTTCAGTGTACTGACATGCTATAGATTTTGCACGCGTTTCCTTACGAATTCACCAACATAGCAAACACACTTTTATCACAGATGATATACTCGCATGGGACTCGCATGTCCGCTGCTCACAAACTTAACTGAATTAAACAAAATAATTCCACTTAAGACGATAAATTTCATCAACTGCATAATTTCCCTTCGAACCAAGCAATTACATGAATCCTCCCTTGCTTTATATGCGAATGGTTTGTAGTGAAAAGTGCTAGCTTCTCGCACGACGGACTTGACCGAATGAACACTTCCCCCAAATCAGAATGTAAAACACACAGGAAAATCCAAAACCAAACTACAAACTACACATGCAAGTTAATTTTCAGTACCATGACAAGTTTTATTGCTTTGTTGGATCAATACTAACTCGACACGCAGATGTTGTTTTATATAAACTACATAGGCATGGAAATTGTTTAAATATAATAATTTAGTAGATAGTGGTGTGAGGCAAAGCTGTATAGTAGTTGCATGCATGTTGACACTAACAATCAATGCCTTGGCATGACTGACTTTTCACACAGACTAACAGTGCACTGGTTCGTCAAGAATTATCGGCTGCCTTACAGCGTCTTCAGACTCTTCTTACTGAAAAGCAAGACACTTTACCACGCCAGACGGAGGAAGAGATCTCCCAACGATTGAGTACACTTGGGGAACAGATAGAGACCTATCGCGGCGCCCTTACTAAATGTAGCGTGGCAGATTATGCGGGAGAATTGCTGAAAGAAACGGATCATGCCTGTTTTGTGCAGGCTGCAAAGCCCCTACTTACCAGGTATAGTAGATGACGTAATTGTAGTCGCGAGACTCACTTACACTTACACTTATGGTTTGATGGACAAATTAGTTTAGGCTGTTAGCCTTTACGATTCCATATCCTATTTTGTTCCAGTGTTTGTCAAGTCTATTTATAAATGCATTCACTGTCTTAGCGTTGACTACATCTGTAGGTAGCTCGTTCCATTGGTTGTGGTTCATGACTCTCATCGTGAAGATGTATTTCCTGCAGTTTAGGTTCTTGATAAGTGCGGGCTTGTATTTGGGAAGGGTGTGTCATCCTCAATATTAAGAGTAGAACTTTGAGAAGTCACTTTTGTTTTAAAAACCTGGGGATTTCAAACTGAAAGCAGGTTCTTAAGAACTGAATATTAGACGACGAAAAAAGAAACCCTGTTACGGGCAAACGGACCTCTCAGGCTGGGTCGGTCAGTCGGGCTTTTCCCCTTCCTTTTTCCCCTTCAAAATGAGCGTTAAAAAGTTTTTAAAATCTCTAAAATTCTTGCTGTAATTTGACATACAACAAAAAAGATTGGGTCGGTATTCATTTTGACACATGGACGTGAAATGTTTTTCACCGATCTCTATAAAAGTGGGTCGGTCGGTCCCGTAGAACAGGGTTTCCTTTTCGTCGCCTTATGTTTGTTATTTTATTTTCGAATTCAAATATTTTGGAAATCTTGAAAATTACTGAAGACGATGAAAAAGAGCGTCTTCGGGACCACTCTTACAAGCAATTCTACTTTCTAATGCTAATGTCAGTACCCCTCGGTTGGATAACGGACTGTACTGATTAATCATGTTAAAGGCATATTATGTGATCTTTTCCAAGTAGCGCCCTCTATCATTGATTTTTTCGAGGATTGAGGGCATCCATCCCCTGGAAAAGATCACATAATATACCACCTTTAATGTTAAATTGTACAGTATTAAAGCTAAACATATTAATGCTCTTAGGAAATTAAACAATGTTTCTTGAATCTTTCAGTTACACCGACGTATAAAAGTATATCTGTAATTGTATAGGAACTAATTTGAAGTATAATCTAATACCAAATTTTCAGGAGAACACATAATGTAAGAACTGTAACGTCGTGCTTGCAAACTACAAATGAGGGTAATTGACAACACTATTGACCTGTAACCCAGAGTACTAGTTATCTAATACAGAATAGAGGTCAAATTGAGCATTCAAAGATGGTTTACAGTTCATTGAAGCCTTATTGGATTTTCACAGAAGGTTGAAGTTGTCATTTTCAATTTCATTAAAGGACATGACAAAAGCCACTAGTAATATATTTATTTTTCTCATTTTGTTCATAACGTTTCGCTTTACAAAATTCTCACCAGGTTGGCTGAAACAGTGAAGACGCTGAAGGAATGTGAATCCAGTGTTGGCACATCGGATAATTTTGGTGCATTTACCGTGAATTCGGAACGTGCAATCGACATGTTGGAGAAAATGAGCTTTCGTAAAGGTAAGACTAATACAATGCAATAATATTGATATCCTATAGTTTTAAAAAATCAGTTCCAAATTGGCGAGAAATCCAAGCGTGCGCACGCGATTATGGCCACACGGTTTTGGACGCACGCACATGGATATGATGCACAGTGCGCGTGTTGCCTTCGTTGTGTTCCCGCGCCCATCTGTATTCATTTGCTGCTGAATAAAGGCTTCGCCAATTTGTAACTGATCAAACTATAGTAATGACGCCCTTGGTCGTTTAACAAAGTGCCAACATGCTGCATTACCTAAATCTTTGTATTTAGGCGAGATTGATAGGCAATGAGTATGCACAACATGATTAGCATGATTAGTAAGGCTCACAAATACCCTCACGCACAACCATCTCTAAAAATAGATTCTTTAAATAGTACTGATTGATCAATTTTACGCTGTTATCTGAAGTCTCAACACTCAATGAGTCCAGTAAATACTATCAGAAATACGCGTTGACAATAGTTGAATCAAATGATGGTTTTAACTTGGAATTCTCATTCCATAACTAATACAACTCACACACAAGACAAAAGCATTACATTTGCACCGCGTGCAAGATATTGTCACCCAGAAGGATACTTCGCTTTCGAATGATCATAAAATAGTCAATTTCTTCTCAGACATACACTCTCAGAAATAAAGGTTCTAAAGGGTTCTAAAATGGTTTTCTTCTTGGAACCTCTAATGGTTCTCCATCGAACCAAAAAGAGGGTTATTCTTGGTGTAAGACAGCAATTCACTCACTCACTCACTCCGGCGACATCTGTCGGACATTAACGATGGCTCTCCAGACACGCCTATCTTCCATGCAGGTCTTCATCTCAGCAGGTGTTTGTCCAGTGTCCTGACATAGGATATCCACATACATGTCTAACCACCTCTCCTTTCATTATTATCTATTGTCTTTCTATTGTTGCATCAGCCCTTTATTTTGTAGGAAGAGGTCACCATTCTGGTCACGGCGTATGAACAGCCCGTTATCTAGCCAAGAGACCATTATTAGACAAAGGTTTTTGATAATGTCCTCTAGCTCACATAACGTCCTCTGTCCTATAATGACCCCTTCCACAAATATTGAGCAGATGAACAACAAAAAAGACAATAGAAACAATGAAGAGAAAAGTGGATTACCTATGACAAGTGGTTTTTACATTAGGTATTAGCATCACCTATCGGATTAACACTTCAGAGTAAACATCTCATTAACCGATTTAAGTAGTCCTAGCGAAAGTAACACGATCAATAGTTTTTCAATTTCGGATGAATTCCTGATCCTAAAGTATGCGCCTAGGCTTAATCTTCAATGGTTGTGTTATACACATCAAACAATCAAACATTAGTATTAAGGGCAGTGTCAACCCTTTTAATATAAAATTTATCAAGCGTTGTACGTTTGAAGTATTAATGTGATATTATATGAAAATATACATTTTTGGAAATGAAATGATCGAGTCAGATAAAATGGTACTAAAATGCTGATTTTAAATTTTTGAATAATTTCAAAACTAAACATTTTTATGTAAAATAAACCCGAAGAGAAGCAACACTTTCCACGCGGCAGGCAGCTGCAGACGACATTTCAAAATGTCATAATTATTTAATTTAATCACCATATTTGGAATCGCCATGAGAAATGCATTAAAATAAGTACCAACATGCCTAGCATTGGTTCAGTAATCCTAAGATGGGAAAGGTTTCTGAAAAATCTGATTTGTAAATGGTAAAACTAATACTAGCCGCGTGGAAAGTGTTAAGATGATTTTTTGTTTGTTTTGCAATTTCGGATTTTTTTTAAAAAAAAGATTTTATTACGTTCTCCGACAATTTTTGGCCAACATTTAAAAAAAAACCACCTTTTGTTGGCACTTTTTGGTCTATAATTAAAAAAATAGATGAGATATTCATTTAAAAAAAAAATCTTTTTAGGGAATTTTATTAGAATTATAATAAAACTAGTATGACAACCTTTTCCAAACCTAAAATGGGTCAAAAAAAGTGTTTTTTATAATTTTCTCCAAAATGGTCAATTTCATGATCATGGTTGGATTCATTGAACCCTTTTCGTCAAGAAAATGTATACTCTTGTAGATTAAATGAATAATGAAGGATTTACAACAGTTTTACGGAGGCTATGCTGAGGGTCCACACACACCTCCCTTAAAAGGGGGGCGTGTGAACTATCAGGCAAGTAAATATATATTTTTTGTCAAATTTTGTCTTCTAGATTTATTATAATCTTCATAACATTCTCAAGGAGGGTTTTTTGTTTTGAATATCTGATTTTTGTTGTTGAATTATTGACCAAAAAAGTGATTTATTTTTTTACCTCCAAAATCACATTTTTGGTCAAAATTTTAAAAACTAAACACTTTTATGTAACAACTAAAAAAGTTCCAGGGGACATGTCTTTAGATGAATTTGGTACAATTTCAGCATATTTTACCAAAAACTGAATTGCTACAAATGCAGCAAATGTTGTGCCCAAAAATGTTTTTTCTTTTGGTCAAAAAAACCCAGTATTTTTGGTGAAATTGATACCCAAACTGGATTTTCCGACTCATTTCCTTTCTAAAATGTATACTATTATACATCATATTACTAGTTCAAAAGTTACAGTGCTGGATACATTTCTTGTTGTGAGGGTTGACAGCCCCCTTAATGTAAATAGTACAAGTAAACCATAACTTAACAATAGTGGATGTTCTAGTATCGATGCTGTAATTTAGGGGGGGGGGGGGGGGGGGGGGGGGAATTGAAAGTGGTGTGTCCAGGGGAAGGGGGGGGGGGGACTCATTTGACTATCAATCGGGGGAATTGCGTCCTGTAGGGTGGCTTTATTAAGGGATTTTAGTTTAGATTTACATAAATCTAATTTCGAGTCGTCGATTGGGGAATCGAAAAGCAATTAGTATAAAAAAGAGGTGGTGCCAGCATCAGAATTTTTGTTGGTGGGGGGGGGGGGGGGGGGGGGGGGGCAGAAAACATTTTTTGTTCGCGCACAAAATGCAAAAAACCCTGAAAATCTAAGTTTAATTCATGTAAATAAAGTTCAAATGTTCGATGGTTTGGGATTCCAAATGGGGGTACAGGGCTTGAGCTGACTGGTTCAGAGAGGGAGGCAAGTGTGTGGGTTTGTGGGGGTGTGGGGAATGTCGTGACTGATGGTAATTACGTTTTGATGTCTTACGTTGCGCTCTTGATAATTTTAATAGTGGTATTTTCTTTTTCGTGTGAATCTATACGCACCCCGACTTGATTCTGAAATTATGCGCATTGAAATTTGATATAGAGGACCTATACAAATCATTTCAGCGATCTAGAATAGAAATATGTATAACATAATAAATAGTATGATACAAAATCATAGATCAACTCACGTTCTGTAGTTTCTTGTCATCAATCACATGAAGGCCTATATAAAGGCATTTTCCAATCATACAAAGTGCGTATAATTCCTTGTTATCAGCGATGTTTGTTTACAAAAATCTTCCAGTATTATAACCGTCATTTACATGCAATAGGCTTCTTGCCTTGAGCATTGCTTTTGGTAATACACTCTACTCGAGGTTGTAAATAGAGCTCCAAATTGGTAGTATCACCTTGCTCAAAACATTGATGCAAACTGTTACATCTGACTGACTCCAAAAGACCATGGTCGGATCAATACGACTAAAGATTATGCTAAATTCGTTTATATCAAATTTTTAAATCAGTTAAATCCATGTTTGTACCACTTAACTAAAGCATTTCATGGTTTGCTAACTTCAAGGAGGTTGTATATTTCACGTCATGGGGTACTAAGCACCTAACCAACATTATGTTATAGTCTCTTGCAAAGTTTAGCGATGTCAAAATTATTATAACAGACACCGGTTGTATATTTCACGTCATGGGGTACTAAGCACCTAACCAAAAGTTTAGCGATGTCAAAATTATTATAACAGACACCTTCCTATTATTACTAGATCAATTGTACAATTTTTAATAGATAACTTACAAATGATCATATTTATTTGTATGGTTACGGTGTATCAACATGTATGAAAGATAAACCCCTCATAGCAGACCATCAGCAATAATAATAGTCGCCGGCGCGCCTCTTTTGCAGGCTCGGCCTGCGGCCTCGCCTGCAAAAGAGGCTAGCCGGGCGACCATTATTATTGCTGATGGTCAACTACTCGTCCTTTATCTAATACATAGCTTGACATCGGTCGTCCAGCATTTCTTATGCCATGAACTGGTTTCCATAGAATTAGATCTGATACCACATCCCCAGAACGTCTGACACAGTGTTCAGCAAACTGTAGTCGCCTCTTCTTGATTCTTTCACTTACTCTAGGAAAATCACCATAGGGTCTTTTGTTGTTGTGATGTGTGACTTCCAACTTACATCAAGGGCTGAACTAAGAACCCGGTGTAACATCCATCCAATAGGTTCCGAACTTTAATTGTTACTGTCCATGTTTCTGAACCATAGAGAAGAATGCTTTCCACTGTAGCTTGGAATAGCTTAATTTTTGTTGATCGTGGTAGGTTGGATCTCCATATGTTGTTGAGCTTATTACACGTCTTCCATGCTAGTGCCTTCGTTGTTTTGATATCTCACAAGTGGTAGACTAGGGACATTAACTACAGCGCCTCCAAGTGACAGCATTTAAACTATTGAACTAATCATCCATGACTATATTTTCCAAATACCAGTAGGCCAATAATAAAATATTGTTTGGTTGTCCTCGACCTCCCTATCTTATTTTTCGTCAGTTCTAAAACCTCTCAACCCTATTCATAGTCAAATTACCCGCTCATGCTTAACCGATGAACATATACCTGTATTGTATCAGTGCAGTGGCGCCGGATTTGACTACAGATAGACCAGTGTGCAATGAAGGCATCCATGTTTAGTAGCGTGTGATTATGCTAAGATGACGTGAGTTCAAACGCCGATAATTAGCCGTTGATGGGCAGAGTGTCGATTGGGAAATGTGTTGAAATTCTTTTGTTGTTGTATTGGTTTGTTTCTTTATTGACATCATTGTTCACTGGCCTATGGTGAAGCGTGTAAAATTAATAATAATGTTTTAGAGATGACCAAATATAAGGACTGACCGAGGACAACTACATTATTTATATGTTGGGACATACGGGAGTATTGATATTAGCCGATTTATTGAATCAATTTCAATAAGTAAGCTATCAAAATATGCATTGATTTACATTACAGAGAAATCTGGAAATCAAAGTTACAAACATTTTTAATTTTTGTTGAATTTTTGAATTGTTTGCGACACGTTAATTTTCACTCATCTGTATCGATCTGCTATGTTGCAGGGGAATGGCATTTGGCTCTCATCTCATTTATAATAAAGGTTTGACTAATATTCATTACATCTATACCATTAAACAACAATTTTGATATGTCAATTTTCTAATATAGTGGAACCCGATAGTTATCTTTAGACAATTGACATCAGAGCAAGCGACCATTGATGTTTAGCTGTGGTTCGATTCCTATTTTCAGCTGGTCGCTAGTGGGCGCTACATTTGATGTCCGTTATATTCTTGCGGTAGCACTTGTGATCTTGCAAGCTGCTCGATGTCCAGGATCCCAGATATTTAAAAGTCATTGACTAATTCCAGACTGGTTCCATCGGTAGTTTTAATGGTCACCTGATCCTGCTGGTTAAACACAATGTATTTCGTTTTCTTGGCGTTCATGTGGAGGCCAACACGTAGAGCTGCCTTTTCTCCTCTTTCCAGGAGTTTCTGCGCCTGGCCAGCAGTGTCAGACACTAGTGCTATGTCATCAGCGAAATCCAAATCTGTTACCATCAGTGGTCCAACTTAGATCTAAATTTAGATCCTCGGGTTACCCCAATGAAGCTAGCATACACCCCATCTCTGACTGTCCCAATCCAGTGTCCATCGAGTGAGCGTTTTGGCGAGCCGGCCGTACTTGGTCAGTAAATTTGAGCGGTTAATGGATTTGATGTGAGCGATAGAGGGGGAACTTGGTCAGTGGATATACTTGGTCAGTTGAGAAGTGAAAGTGGAATTCAGCCGCGGTGTTAGTCCGTGTATTAAAATCAAATCGACAGTCCTGAAATCAGGACTAGTCCAACTCTGCGGCTGGGTCTGGGGTTGACTGTAAAACCTAGGATTTCCTCTCTGCCTTCTATGGCAGTTCGCATGCAGTAATTCAGCACTATTATGAAGAGATATGGAGCAAGAGTATCACCTTGGAGAACGCCTGCCAATATATCAAATTCATCAGTGTCCCATCAGGAGTAGTCACTTTGGCCTTCTGTGTTGTGGTAGGTATCATCAATAGCATGGACTATGATGTTTGGGATTCCATAAGCTTTCAAAGTTTTGATCATCTTGCCTCTAAGGATCGTATCGAATGCTTTCTTGAAGTCTATGAATGTCATAATTGCTGGGAGGTTTTTGTCATGTATCCCTTCAATTATTTTCCAGAGTGCAAGAATCTGGCTCACTGTGGATCTGTTTTCTGTAAAGCCACATTGGTTTGGTCTCAGTTTGCTATCTATATATACACATGGAAAAAAGTATCGCACCACTTGTTGAAAAGTGCAAATGTGGCCTCGAATTTTGCCACCATGGTGTGATATTAAGGATCATTTGTTTGCGAAAACTGTCCAGCAAAATGTTATGCAATAAAAGGGCCACATTTGAGTTTGTGACGTAATCGATGTAATGTTTTTCAAGGCCAATGGGAAAATGCATAAAACAAGTTTGGATATAACGCGATATTGAGAGGCCCAATGATTAATCTCTATAGTTGTAATCCCTGGTAACACATTCCAGCCTTCCAAGGTCAAAGGTCATCTGGGGTCAAATTTCAAAAGTTGCCCGATTGTCCTCAAATATGAAAAAACACCCTTTTTCGTACACCCAACGGTTATGGGGTCAAAGGTCAAAATAAGTCAAATTTTAAATAAGTTCAAATGACAAAAACAATATTGCGGAAGTGTTGACCGAGGTCAAATAATAATACAAAAATCAACGGTGACCTCATCGTATATACTGAATTTATGAGCAACAAAAAAATGGCATGTTTGGACTCATTCACTGCATTGTAGCCTATAATGTCTAAATGGAACATTTCTTGCACCAAATACAGAACTAATATAATGACTATTTTAAGTTTTTAAAGTCTATTCAATATCGAGTTATACCCAAACTTGTTTTATGCATGTTTTTGGACAAAAGCATGCATTTTCCCCTTGGCCTTGAAAAACATTACATCGATTACGTCACAAACTAAAATGTGGCCCTTTTATTGCATAGCATTTTGTAGGACAGCTTACGCAAACAAATGATCCTTAATATCACACCATGGTGGCAAAATTCGAGGCCACATTTGCACTTTTCAACCAAAAAAAAGTGGTGCGATACTTTTTTCCATGTGTATATATGTGGTCTTATCTGTTAAGCGGTTATAGGTTTTTGCAACTATAGAACTCAAACTGATGCCTCTGTAGTTTGCAGTGTTGCTAAGGTCGCCACTTTTGGGAACAGGTATAAGATTAAAACAGACCACTGTTCCGGGTTTTTTTTTTTTTTCGAGGAGAGCATCGTTGCAGAAGTCAATGATTATCTGATCAGTATCAAATCGTTTCAATACTGCTGGAGGAACTACATCTTCGCCATAACTTTTCCCTTCTTTAAAAGACTTTTTAGCTTTCTGATATTCCTCAGCATCAAAAGGATCTGTTCGAATTGGTAGTTGATCAAAAACCTTTGATATTTCCTCATCTTCATCAGTTACTACCGGAGAAGCTGTTGAAAATGGTCGTGCCAACTTTACAATCTTTCCTCTCTAGTGGTTCCCTTTAATCTACTACTTCTTGACTTCTTCCTACCAATGATCCAAGCCATTTTGTGCTGCTGTTTGTTAGCTTCCCCGTATTCATTGAGTTTTACTTCTAGGTATCGCTTGTTTGCAGCTTCATATGCTTCATCAAGAGCCTTTTTGCTTTCCTCAAATGTCTCACAGCTATCACTGGTGTTCTCTATGATATGTCGGCCATGCGCTTTCTTCAATTGATGCCTAGCTTTCTCAACATTCACATCATAGCAGAAAGCCGTCTAATATTTCTTTTGGACATGTGGTAGCAATTCAGCAGCTGTCTCCTTATTGGCTTGACTCAGGTGGCTGAACTTTGTGGATTGGTCCATATCATTGTCAGCCTCGCAGAGCGCAGCAAATCTGTTTTTCACTTCCACCGAGTACTTTTCCTGTAGGTCGGGATCTGTTGCAAGCTTGCTCCAATTGTATCTAATCTTCTTTGGAGGGGATTTACCATTTGCTCTAAGGCTGAGTCTTATTTTAGCTGTGATGATTCGGTGGTCTGACCCTACACTGTCTAAGGAATTATAGGCCTCTGAGTTTGTCACACTATTTTTCCATTTTTTCCTGACCAGGATACAATCTAGTTGAACTCTATAACCACTCGGGAGTACACATGTCCACAGCTTTGTCATCTTCTTTTGGAAGGTAGTGTTAGTTATAACAAGGTTGTTCTCAAGAGAATCCAATAGCTGCTCACCAATACTGTTTGTTGTCTGGTGATATGTAAATGTAGCCATGTCCTTTCCCACTCTTGCATTGAAATCGGCCTAGCACTGTCAGAAAATTGTAGGCTGACACTTTTTTTGGTACACTCACTCAAGGAATTGTAGTAATCAGTCACCACCTCCGAATCTGCAACATTTGTTGGTGCATACATCACTATGATTGTAGACAGAGGGTTACCATTGAGAGTTACTTGCAAAATTTTGGGAAACATGCAAGATACAGACACTAATACCCTTTTAGCAAATGGACTGAGTAGAACACAAATTCCACCCACTGCAGCACCGACAGTATTTCTCCATGCAGATTTTAGCCGGTTGGATGAGCTTGGATGTTAGTCATACTACAAATCCTCATTCGCCCTTTAGCCGTTGAAGGTGAAACCTCTCCTCCGCCAAGGGAAACAGACTTCCCTTCTATTTCACCCATAGCTGGGGCAAGTGTTGGTTAGCACCAAAGCATGTCCACACACCAATGGGTCTTGCATACTGCACCTTTAGGGCCACTTGCTGCTCCGAGATCCCCCACATAGTCAGCCTGGAAATCGCAAGATAACCAGTTACCGCCAGTGACCACTAGGAGGCAATGTAGGAGTCTTGAGTAAGGAGAGGCTATGTACTGACAGGAGAAGGCTTACGCACTCGGCTTCTCGGTTCGCCTGACGGCTAGCCAGCGACAGCAGTTATTGTCAAGAATCAGATATAGAGAGCTACTAGCATTTAAGGATCATACATAGGAAACTAGGAAAGGAGCTGCACCTACCACCACCATCTACAACTACAACTACTCTAATGCACTAGACGCATCACTTACACCAGTGACATTGAGAGTCAACCACCAGCAATGGAATTAAGTAACCTGGCACACTTTGAAATCCTTTATTGACGGAGTAAATGATTATACAGCTTTATTCTGTAATGGGGTCTTGACACTAGTCACATTTATGAATGTCTTACACAAAGGATATACCATTAAGAGTTTTTAAAAGGTTATAAAACATATTTGGTTCATAAGTTGAACCATTTTGTCTTAGAGTGTATTGTCGGAATTTAAGAGACATAATACAGTTATTATAATATTTTCCATACCGGTGAGGCCTTAGTATCATCGTATGAAAACGGCGTTAAAGTGTGAACAAGTATGTAAACTTTGCCGATACATTTGAATCATTAATCAGGAACATGTATGTTCACGAGGAGTGAAGGAGCACCCAAATACTTTGCTTACATCGTTAACATGATTTGTATTTGTTCAAGTAGTGTGTGTATGATGTATAAGCTTCTCTTGGTATATTGTACCATTGATATATGAGGAGTATCACGAACACTGTGGTTGTACATCTACAAAACGAAGTTCACATTTTTTTTGTGGGTTTTCAAGCATTGTATAATGCCATGGCCATGTACACAATTGTGCGGATTCTTTTGACCAATTTGGTTTGAAACTTGTAGGTATTTCATGAACATAATTAACATGACTTCTGTATATAGGCAGGCCTATGCAAGGTTTGTATGTATCACGATGTAAAGGGTTCAACAAAAGAAAGTATACCACTTTGTTTATGTCATTTTGAGTAACTTTCAATTTGTTTTTGTCCAAACAGGCTAGATAGACATTTAGATGAATCTTTTAGGCATAATTTGATACCAAATTTGCCCCCTAGCAACAAAGATAAACCATGATTAGCACCATTTAAAGGAAAATATCCCATTTTCAAAAGTCGCATTTCCAATACACAGCACGAGAAGAAAGGGCCAATTGTTAACACACACATATGCCGTATTTATCCCGTACTGATCACCGCGCATATCCCTCAATGCGCGGGCTAATTCAAATGTAAACTGATGCATGGGTGAAGGATTTGAATGTAAAGGAATGTTAATGGATGGGGAGAACATGGACCGATTAACCAAATCTTCTCGTGCTGTGTATTGGAAATGCGACTTTTGAAAATGGGATATTTTCCTTTAAATGGTGCTAATCATGGTTTATCTTTGTTGTTAGGGGGAACATTTGGTATCAAATTATGCCTAAAAGATTCATCTAAATGCCTATCTAGCCTGTTTGGTCAAAAACAAATTGAAAGTTACTCAAAATGACATAAACAAAGTGGTATACTTTCTTTTGTTGAACCCTTTATGTAGGCTTTCCTGATACAGTTGGACAATTGTGATATCTTGGAGGTGCTTATATTCAATTTCATACCAATAATCGTATATTATTTCCCCATTTCTTCTATAGTTCCGTCCATGCCTACCATACAAACCAAGCAGTGTCAGTCATATGGTCATGTAGTAATTCGCTGGTCTCAACCTACCGACGACATACCAGTAGAAACATATACTCTTCACTATCGAAGACTAGCAGAAGCGGATATCAATACGCGCACCAGTCCAATACCGCCCAGCCCTAGAAGTCATCGTCGACGCGTAAACCCACTGACAATCATCGATATTGCTGCAGACTCGGCTTGGGAGAAACTGACTGGAATCATTGGATTCGAATACAGGGTACTTGATTTGGAGGCAAACAGCAAATACAAGTTTAAGTTGAGAGCTGAGAATAAAGCCGGAAGTAGTGAATTCAGCAAGCCTGTTATTCTGAGAACCATCCATTCACCAGGTAGGTGTCATATAAAATGCTGTATGCAAAAAGATCTTAAGCAATCCCATCATGCTTTGAGCAGATTTCGACTTATTAGGCATATTATGTGATCTTTTCGAGAGAGCGCCCTCTATTCATAATTTTTTTTAGAAAGTAGATTTTCTTGCAGATTTACATTTCCGATCATAAATCATACATACATACATTCCAAGTTACAGAGCGATACGATTCCTAATTACCTCAAAATCATGGTTTTAGAGTGAATTTAGAGTGAAAAATATAAACTGTCGGGATTCCGACAGTTTATTTTCACTCTAAAACCATGATTTTGAAGTAATTAAGAATCGTATCGCCCTGTAACTTGGAATGTATGCATGATTTATGATCAGAATGTAAATCTGCAAGAAAATCTGCTTTCTATTTCTATTTTCGATGTTGAGGGCGTTCCCTGGAAAGATCACATAATATACCTTTAACAGGACATTCGTAACACGTGCACATGCGCAACACATGGCAATCCATGTCCTTAAAAATAAACAGATTTAGGTCATAAAATGTAATATGTATTCGGTATAAGCATGATAAAAGGTTGGTGATCTTGATAACAGCAACATGAGGAATTTTTGACGTCATATAAGCTCCTACTACTTTACTAATGTTCTTTAAAAAGGCAAAATGTTGTATGATATCAATTGAATTTTGAGGCAGCTAGCACTAGTCCTTTGGTCACAGTAAGGCATGTTTGTGTTTCTTCTGGAAACATTGTAGTTTGTAGGAATTCAGTCTATGTCCCTCAAACTAGTTGGCATGTTTTGCAGAATGATTCCTAGATTCTAAGTTAATTTCTGTCATAATCTGTTTTATCTAAACAGCTGTCCTGCTTAAATGGACCATGTGCTTACACTGTTCGAAATGTGCTGCCAAGGAGTGCAGTGATGGCCCAAGGTTTGTCAGATGTCCGCAAATAAGTGGAAATGTAAAACGTTACGAAATACATCTAACATGGACCATTCTAATTTCTGTTGCCCTTCGTTTTTTGTTCAAACAGTTACGCAGTTTAAATGGACCCTTTGCCCGTCTATCAATCTTCCTCATACTGCGGACGTCAGCAAAGATGGCCAGAGAGTGGTCACCAGTCCGTCGTTTAGTCTGGCCAATTTCACTGGAGGAATGGCAACCGGTCCCATCGCCCTCACGCCGACATGTGTGTTAGGTGACAAGAAGTTATCTTCAGGTAAACACTATTGGGAGATCAGCGTCGATCAATCTCCGTCGGCAATGCAGTTTGGAATCATTAGTGAAAGAAAAGCCAGAATGTTGGAGCGCAGCGGTAGCCAAACAAATGGAGCATGCGCAGATCGAGATAGCGGCCATGATAGTTGCGATGAAGTCGACGATGAGGGCGGGCTATCAGATCCGACCGTACTGCTCACATATGCTATGGGGAGGGTATTACTACCCAGTAGTCCCCCACCTCCTCCTATGAAGAGCCCGCATCAGGGAATTAAAAAGCAACAGGGTAAAGTGAGCCCGTCATCCCAACCAGTTCCTACCTCCAATCTTCTGGGTGTACTCGTGGATTCGGACACGGGTCGTGTGTCGTTTTATGATGGGGAGAGTAAAGAATGTATATATTCAGTTATGATGAAGATAACGGTTGCGGTTCAGCCAGCTTTGGTCATCATCGGTCCTGGTCATATTAAAAACCGTAACGTAGAGGCGATATAAATCGTATCATAGAGGCGTACCAAAAAGCTAAATTATTATCGCAACGTCCCAGTATTATCTTAAAAAACAATGAGTGCAATTTTTTAACTTATGATGCTGACTTGTAATCATGACGGCTATTTTATAAAATTTTACAACATATACTTGGCTAGTTACAGTGTTGACTTTGTACACGTTCAACACATTTTTGGCATTTCTGAAAATCAGTTGAAAACTTGACATTCAATTTGTCTGATATGAAGTATAAACTGGAGAGTACATACCAATGAAATCATAATGAATGAGACTTAATATGTCAAAGTTCGATGTTTTAGATCAGAACAAGCAGCACCAAGCTTCAAACCATTATGATGGCTTTATATTAACATAGGGCCTAACTGGAATCGTTATGTGTATATTAATCCCATGAGAACTACCTGCCGATTGGTCAGAAAGATGTATAAAACACCGAGTGAAACAGTTGTATAGAATACTTTTAAAACATTTTCGTCGGTGAATTCATGCAATAATTTTAGTTGTTCAAAATGTTTGAAGGATTTGAATTTCCACTGACGCGGTTTTTCTAAAGATAGTTTAATGCATAAAGGCGTCCTCGTGCACTCTATATTCTCAATATGTCGATGATGATAGCGATATTGCGATTTCAATCATTACTTTTAACAGTGGCGTAGCTCAAGGGGGGGGGGGGGGGCAGGGGGGAAAATGCCCCCCCCCCCCCCCTGACGAAAAAACCCAATTTGTGCCCCCGCCCCCCACCCACTAAAAAAAAAAAGGTGAGAAAAAAAGGAAATAGTAAAAAATTGCGAAAAAAGACCGAGGTTATTAGCCGAATAGAAGGCAAAGATGTACATATAGTACATTTACTGTGCGATTTTTTTTGACTGTGCGATTTTTTGGGATTTTTGACCCCACCCCCACACACACACTTACGTGAAATTCACGAGGTAAGTGACTAGAATTTTTTTGGGGGCAACCTTTTACGAAAATTTTAGAAATCTTGCCCCCCTGAAAAAAATCCTAGCTACGCCACTGACTTTTAAACAGATCACTCCCGAATAATTAAGTTGTCTTTGTCAATAGGACCCATATAAACTCCTTATTTTTAGTAGAGATGTTTTGACATTTTTATTGCGGTGCTGTATATATGATGATTTGATGACTTGTATTATATGTAATTTGAAGACTATATCATTCTATTTTTATTTTATTTTATGCCATGTGAACGTGTGCTATCTCATCCTAACCATTCCTTTTAAATTGATAACTATGAACTCGTGAATTTAGGAATGTTCATAATATTGTTTTGACAATCGAGTGTTTTAAAAAGAATATGATGGCATGTGTAAAAGTTTCTAGAAAATATTGACGTGTGATGAAATGTTGCCCTTTTGTATGAATATTTCGTGTAAACGTTCGCGCGTCAAATATGTTACTATGTGAAAATTTACTACGGTTCACGAACATCAAGTTTTGAGGTGTTTCATGAATATATTCACTTGTCTTTTGAATATGTTCACATGATTCGTTAAAATATTCGTGTTTCATCAACATTTTGATTTTCCTCGTAAAAAGTTCACACGTGTTGTGAAATGTTCACTTATCTTGCGCAAATCATTTATGTATCACACGAAAACGTTGAAGTATCTCGTGAAAATGTTCATTTATCACAAGAGTTTCTACTTTGTCAAACTTCGCACGTATCCCGTGAAACTATTCACAAAATTTGTGTCAGTATTGAGATTGCCTGATTAGATAATATTGTGTTGTAAAAAGGCGCCATATACTGAGTAATGAACCCTGTATTCACGGTATTTAAAGCCTTTCACGGAAGGTAATATTTGCTTAATCCCAGTCAAAAAATAAACCGACCGACTCTTAACACTTTCCACGCGACAGGCCAAAATGTCTCAAATGTTTCAAAAATGTCAAAGTAAAATTCTTGAGATAAGGCTTTGAAAGTTGGGAGAGGTTTCTAAAAATAAAAATAAATCTGTTTTGAAATTGTAAAACTAATAATATAGGCGCGTGGAATGTGTTAATAATATGGTATTCATATATTCATAATATATAACATTGGTTGACAAGTTCTAGTTAATTATACTACCCATGCGACGTACAATATGCAATCAATATGCAAATCACGGTTATTTGTACAGTATTCCATAAGTAATATAATGAAAATATATACAAATAAATGAAAGTTATCGTAAATAAATATACATATACAACATCAAACCCAATTTAATGACCGACGCGATTATCCCAAATGTTGATGTATTTTTATGTATCATTAAGTATTTTAAATGTTTATGTCTAAAATGGAATGTTAAATATCTTAAATTGGTTTGTATTCCTCTATTTATGTTTGAATAGTATTCACCTTACGAAAATGATTGTATTCCCTTGATTTCACTTCTAAAACATTATTGTGTGTATTCAAAAACCTAAAAGATTTTCATGACCTTGCTTTGAATATTGGTTATGTTTTGTCAACAGTAATTGATTTACGTGACCTTTTTTTCGGAATACGTACGTCTTTAGCGATGACGTGCAAATCGTCCCAGAATACGTACACGTTAAGCGATGACGTGACACAACGTCTCAAAATAAGTGCACACTTAGCAGGGCCAAGTGATGTCGTGACTAAAACGTCACGGGATGCGTGCACTAAGTGATGATGTTACCACAACTTCATAAGATAATGTTCTAAACGTTTTATTAAAGCCACCTCTTGCCTTTTCACATGTGTATGATGTGCTGCAACATGTTTTAATTTTCTAAAATTTATATCTTGTTTTTAAAATATGATTTTAATAGACCTTGTTCTATATTTCTATACTCTCTAACTTATGAAACAAATTATTGAGTGCTGAAATGTGCCAAGAATTTATATATATTTTTAAACCGTAGATAATCTGTTCGTTTCGACTGGTGGCTAACGTTTTTCAATAATTTCCCTTTTTTCGCCACGTTATTAAGTCTCCTGTTTTTTCAATGGAATAATTATATTTTTAAGAATTACATCTTGGATGGGATGATACGCTCGTAGAGTCTCTTTTGAGTTGAGGTAAGTATACCATGTTCCATAGTACGGGCAAGTTTTACGAGGTATGAAACTGGTTTTGTGAAGAACAGTGGTCCATGTGGATAGCCTTTCAATATCAAGAATACATGTTTATTCACGTACATGTATTCCTTATTGTACCATTGTACTTACTATGTTTCAGTGTTTATTATCTGATTACGGTGCCTATACTGGTTGTTAGGATTCTGACATAGATGTTTGTGATGCGATTGAATTTGTATTTAATAATCGCAGTACGTACGCGTAATACTGCCTCAATGAAAAAGGGTCAAGCTTACTTAGGAGCATATGAATGAACCGCTTCAATACTTCATTGGAAGACATCGGAACTTCATCGGAAGTCAAGTGGCAGTATTCACTGTTCAAATTAGCACAAGTCTAAGGCGATTACATGATTTTCATGAGTTGACATTATTTAGGCACCCCCGGTAATGTTTTCAAGGTTAAATCGTGGGTAAAATGGCGTAACCGTATTTAGAAATTGTACAAATTGGCGTTATTAGCGGCAAACAATTTTTTTCAAACTCTGCTTCATTAACTCAAGCAAAATGTTGCAAACTCTGCCTTATATTTAACGCTCCTCAGCACTTCAATTCGCTTCCTCAGTCTATCGCGCCATCCTGACGGGCTATATATACGCTCGGAAACCTTAATTGTACGTAGCAAACTAACGTGGCGGACTGGGCGACGACCTCCCATACGCGGGTCGATTTTAAGAATGATGTAATGGTGCATGTTGTAAATACAACGCAATATTGCAAAGTTGCATACTATACTAAAGGCGGTACAATGCGTATGTATGACATAATAAAGGTCTGTTTCGTTGTTAGGTCTTAATGTAATCTATAAACCTGTATAAATTAGCCTTATAATAGTAACACCGTTGTGCAATTCTATATCCTGTATTTTTCTGTTTAAAATAGTTTTATACGAAGTGTGTCATAGATGATTGTACATTCCTTGTAAATTCAACATATGTCTAAAATAGAGATTGTGTTATAATGTTAATTGTAATATGTTTGTGTTGGTTTGTTTTTTCTTGAGATTGAAAAGCGGCTTTGCATTGTTTGAAAATGTCATACCACTAACAGTTTTTGTATGTAATAAGCCAAATAAATTTCAAAAGAAAGTTTGTGTTATTGTGTATGGTAAAGACTTGCCCCTTGTTATAATACTAGGACCGTGATGACTACCTGTTTGCATGATCATGATGATTAGACAACAGTCTTGTGTCATAATATCATGATATAGGACTACCGGGTGAAGACATGTATATTTACCATCTCGTCCAGGATTGCTTAAAGATTTGATTCTTTATTAGTTTCCCGTGACCACTTTAACTTTCACAATCTTTTCGCATGATCACCTGCTAACTTTTGTCACGAATGTTGCATTATCCGAATTGTCTATATTGTGACCCGTAACACATGCATTGTGTGGTACAATACCCTAGTCTCGCTAATAGAGGTTATCCTTGTATCCATGTGAAACTCGCATTACAAAGGGGAATCGCACCCAGCCTATTCTACATTCAATTGAATGGGTGCATGACGTCCAATCCATTGCATGAACCATGTTACCAAATTGGCCTGCATTATCATGAACCAGGTGTGTCCTCTTTCTGAAAATCTTAAACACAGTTATTATTCCCGTCAAGATAGCTGCAGCTAATAACCTCTATAGTGGATTTAATTTGGCGACTAGCACAATGTGTACAACTCTTCCGTACGCCGAGTGTTTCAATAATCGTATCCACGCTATACCGAATCAGGCTTTCATATATTGCATGCAAAATACCAAAGGCTTTGTGATCTGTGCCTTACACACTAATAATTATGATGTAAACAGTGTGGAATAAAAGGTCAATGCAGTGTTGTGTTTTTTGTTTTGAAATTAATAGTGTGTTCAGTGTGATTATTTACAAAATTATTATCCACTCTGGGACTAACAATTCCTTCCAACACCTGTCAGCTTGTGCGAATACAAATATACGCATATTTGTATTCGACCTACAATACCAGGGCGCGGCCATAATTGACGTAACGTCATTGAAAACTGTTTGATATTCTGACAATCATTGGCCCAACGTTTAATTAACGTTCTCTTTGCGTTGAACTAACAAATAACAATAACCATCACATAGTCGATACTCTCTATGAAGCCTTCACATTTCAACATGTCCAATGCGTTTATAGCATGATCTTTTACATAATGTCAACGCACCCCTTTTCGGCCAATACAGTTTAAAACACACTCTAAAAACTGTGTTTAGCGAGTAAACACTTTTCTAAACACATTCTTGCCATCACTTTGTAAACATGTTTAGAGGCTAAACGTGGCTAAACGTCATGTGTCAAATCGCTATACATTGGTGTTCAATTTCTAAACACTAACAGTCAATACGCTAAATATACCTTTTCTAAATACATCTTTGCCATCACTTTCTAAACACACTTTTTAGAGTGCAGTTGAAGAAACTGGTTTTAAAATCAAGATTTCTCACTTGTCCGTCGATAAACTTTTCATTTGTCAGTAGGTAAAATTGTTTGAAATATATTTGTCTTACTGGTCAGGAAATCTTATTTTTTACCTTTAAAATTATATATAATGCGACCTTTTCCAGGGAACTCCCTCAATCCTCGAAACAACATTGAAGCAGATTTTCTTGCAGATTTACATTTCTGATCATAAATCGTAAATATATTCCAAGTTACAGGGCGATACGATTCCTAATCACTTCAAAATCATGATTTTAGAGTAAAAATGAACTGTCGGATTTAACCCGATAGTTTATATTTTCACTCTCAATTCACTCCGTAACGGGATCGCAAATATCATAATTCAATTTACTACCCAAACCGTGCGAGCTATTTGTTTTTAAGGACACTTCTTGTTCATATTCCATTGCTGCATTAATTAGAGCATGATGGGATGGACTGCAAACTTTGATTTCAATCAATTAGCGATTTATCCAATCGACGCGAGTGCCGACTTCCGTTCTTCCGGGCACGCACGCACGGCAGGAAAGTTCCATATTGCGATTTGGATTTTGGAGCGGACGGCTGGAAAGACTGTTTTGTGTAACGATACATTTTGAGAATATACCTGAGGATTTTAAGTGGTAAGTTTTTAGCATCCAATCCATAACGTATTTTACAAATATGAATGCATCATATTAATAATCATGTTAAATAGATTGTTGGGTTTCATCAGAGATATTTTGGGTGTATTTTTATAATTAAAAGATAAAATACGGCCTCTTTTCTGGGGTTCTATTTTTATTTAAGTCATAACTTGTACACTGTGTGTATGCGATGGCGAAGGACACGGTGATTTTTGGAACACTTTGAGATCATACGTATACTTTGGAATCGATATTTTCGTGGATAAATTATTGCTCTCTAAATTCTAAACATCCCCATTTTGTATCGTAGGCTTTGAACGAGCCTAGATTGATTTGTGTATTTTCGATTGATCTGGCGGATTATAATTGAGAGAGATTTTTCTGGCAGCTTTTAGGATAATCCTTTTTATTATCCGTATATAAAAAATAATGTAAAAATGGGTGTTCAGATTGACGAGACCTGACGATTATAATGTTGTTACAGTGTAAACCAGTTGACGCTAGCCTAGCGTGTTGTTGTGGGGTAAAATATAGGCCTGACTGTGTTAGTATTTTTAAATCTACAGCCTGGTTAGAATATTACTATAACTTAAACGAGTTAAAATCTGTATGCCAAAAATTGAGTTCGCCTTTCTAAAAATATGATGCGGCGCGCGTGTGAAGGGAGGAAGGCCTGTTTAAAAGAAGGCCAATATTTTCCAATGCTTTTCGGTTTTACAAATTCTGTTTCACATTTTGGAAACCAAATTGCCCCTTTGTTATGACGGACCTATGAAAATATGATTGATGTTTTAGAACCGTGCAGTGCTCTTCTGAGCTGTGTGATTAAATTAATGTGATGATTGGTGATTTAGATAGACATTTTGGACGTTGCAAAATTACGGTTGTGATTCTATTTTATTCTAATAAAATACCTGATAACATTGAACACATTGCGGGTTTAATTTGATTCGTTGTGTTCATGCAAAAGCGCTATAGGCTTAGATATGGCTGGGCCTATGAATTATTATAGGTAAGAATTTTGACACCACTGAATGTATATTCGCGAATATTGTTATATTAAAGAAATCCGGGGGTTGGTGGAGAGGGAGGTTGGAAATACAAGGCTTAACCCATATTGGATAACTTAGCTACTAGCTTAAACGCGAAACGGGATAAAGCTAGATATATATTGCGCTTTATTCCGTCAATGTGATTGTGGTCCAGAAGCATGAAAGAGGACAGAATATTTTACGTGCAATTACATGAGCGAATACTTTAATTCGTGCACGCTGCCTGAACACGGTCACTAAACATGCCAAAGGTTTTGTCTAAAAATGAACGTCTGAAAAGGGGGGGGGGGCAACGTCAAAAAAGTTAATAACTAGCTTGGTGTCAAACTTAAATCAGTTTTTTCTGGGAATTAAAATTTAAAATTGAGTGATTCCAAAGAATAATACAGATTTAGTAATCGTTGTTGATTGCTTGTTTAGAAAATGTAACAAACATTAATGGAATTTTGGGAAATATTTCACATGTTAATTCTTTATAGAAATGTATGGACTTAGCAAAAACAGATAAAATTGCCAATTTTGAACGGGAAGGAAATTCCACATAAGATTAGAACAGATGGGTAATGGAATATGAAAAGTAATTAAAATAAAGCAATCAACGAGACCAATTCAATTAAGCTTATATTATACAATATTTTAATGTCAACAACAACAACAAAGTAATCCAGTTCACAATAACAATATTTATAGGAAAGGAAGGTTGCATAGAACGACACAGTCAACAACCACGTACCCCACGAGCACAAGTTCTACAACCACCATTGTCACCATTGAGCAAGTGATGATGACGATGATGCTTGGAACATTGACCCCTGTAAACGAGTATGTGGTACTTTTATTAAGGAAAGATTCTTTACAAAAGATTTAAGCTATAAATATGAATACATTTCTCGATTTGGTGAGAACCTCGTGAATCACGTGATATAGAAAACCAACTCGGTTGTGAAGAATTTTGAGAAGGGAACGTTTGTAAAATGGACAGTAACCTGATGCGTATTATAATTAATACATCTTATCAATCTTATTCATGTCTGAAAGTTTGGCAAGAGCAGGGCTACAAATGTCTGATCAAATGATTGTCTGAAGTCATTACATAACATTTGATTTGTTTTGTTTCTTTTATTATGAATTTCTTAGTATTGTTCATATAACAAGAGATCAACTGTTTGTTTGTACAGGTATTTCCCACAAGCATTTTATCACCGCTGGTCCTTTTTCGACCATCTGCAAACGTGGTGTGCGCATAATCGAGCAAGACACTATGCGCATGAGCACATCCTAGCTGGTGTGACACAAGGGTTTGTGGGATATACAATGCAACCTATATTTTTGCAAACTTAAATAATAAACATCTTAGATAGTAAATTACAATATAAGAGTTTTCTTTTATCACGTACGTCACAACTCAGTTCATTATCCACAACAAATCGTTATTTTGATAGTTAACTCCAAAACATATACCGGTACCTTAACACTTGTACGTATACATGTATATATGGGTATAATTTGGGACGTTTGTGACAATTTTCAAACATTAATACCACTCTTATGTCCAGTTTTACACCACTTAAATACTAAACAATGGATACTTACACAATTATTTGTATTATTGTTTACAAAGTTATAGGAGGCACCAGCCATTACTAACATTAATCCACGAAAGATAACACTTTAATGATTACAACATGGGAAATCTGTTTAAACATTGCCATCAACCACTTCCAAAAATGACGACAATTATGGACATTTCATGTTTCCTATCGTCGAGAAACAAATAAACATATATCGGAAAACATCAAATGAATTCATCAAGAATTCAGAAGAACATAAAAGAAATTCGTGGAAAATTCCAAATAAGGGTCTCATCGATAGTTGTCCTCTTTCATTCTTATAGTAGATTATCTTTGTTAGAATCCGCTAGTTTCTTTTCATTAATAATCTGTTACATGCATCGCATTGCTTTAACTATACATATTATTGTGAGTGTGATTTAGTTTGAAAGTTCATTGGTTATTTAACTTCATTGTACAATCTAAACAAAGTTATCGTATGATCTATTAATTCAAAGTTCAATGTGGTACCCTAATCAACGCGAGGTCTTCATTGTTTATAACCAAACAAAATAATTACGCGCCAATGATTACCTGGCATCTAATCATTACATCTTTCATTGTTTGGACATTTCTTCTCTCAAGCATCACCAACAACCATCTTGAACAGTTTGGAACGTCACCAATAATTTCTCAATTGATTCAACTGGAAAATATTGGTCCCGAAATGTAACTAATCATGTTTTGAATTTTGAGTCCTATAAATCGGCAGTCACACGATAAAACCGACAATAGAGGGCGCGCATTTGTTTCAATCTGGATTGAGGCGTCTTCAATCATGTTAATGTTGACAGTTGACAGAGAAGGCGAATGGCAACTTCTAACTAGCTACGCATAAACCATAATTTATTAAACGTCATGAATAACAAATAGTAGTTTATTTACGAATTGAAATTCATGATTGACTTAATATTGCTTTATACACAATGCCATAACTTCTCGTGACGAAATGTTACATTTTTGACCACAATTTCACGAGATGGATGGAATTGAAACATAAGGTGGTTTTTGGGATGCAATGGGATACAACAGTCTGTCAACATAATACTATTTCACTAACGATGTAACATGTATACATAATTATGGAGACATCGCGAGCGCGTCGATTGATAATCGTTTACCGAAACTAAATTGTGAGTACAAAACATGAAGATATCATTAATGATTTTATCATTTTGTAAACTATTTCTATGATTCTCATATAAAAAGAAACGCACAGAGCGCCCGTGTATTCAGTGGACTAGCTTCAACATTGCTTAACTAACCTAAAACCACACAATATCGAGCCTCGTGAATTCTACGCTGTTGACCATATTATTTGCAATTTTTATTTTATTTCTTTTTATCTAAAATTAAACATAAGATTTTATCATTCTTGCGACTATTGAATTAATAATGAGTGATGGACCTACAAGTCACGTCAAAGCCCAAAAATACTTACAAAATGATGACGTTGATTAGCGTGATATCCATTTTCATGTACTGATACTAGCAAATCAAGTCAAAAATCCGCTGAGAGTTTTGAAGTATATTTGTGGTTTATCGCAATCTACAACTAGGATCAACAAATCACCGGAACTTATGGGAGCGAATGCAAAACAATTCTGCTACAATATTTCATACGTAACCAGTTCTCAATTTGGAACACCTTTTTAAACACGTGTTACTTGATGGTTGTATAAACAATGCTAGCCCATGGACAAGCATTTAATTGAACACGCCATTTTCTAACTTTAACATTGTCGTATAACATTACATCGCCATATCATTCGCACAGTTCGATAGCTATTTCACGCCACTGATTAATCACTGTAACTATCGTCGGATTAATTACCGCTATTTAAACCGCCTGTTATTACAATTACTAATCACGTGGTACGTATCTGAAAAATAGCGATGGAAAACCTACGCTACACATGGGGAAAGCAATAAACTATAGACCTACTGAATTAAGTTTTCGTTAATTTAGCGAGTATGGGATTGAAACATGATGGACATTTTTGCTAACGTCTTTGACCGATACATACCTACCATAACAACAACATTCATATCGGTCCCATACCAGCCTGTCTTAGCTACATATCTGGTTTGTTGTATATTACGTCACTATTTCAGAACACAAAATATATCACATAGTACACATATTGGTTGACTTTTGATCAGCGAATAATACACGTCCATATTTGGTAAATGAATACCCATATTTGGTTTTCGGTAGTACAAATGTTATATAATATACTATAATATAGATAGATACACCTATTTACTCACTCTATATAATATTAATATACATGTATAATTATATTTATTTATTTATTGCATACAAGGTTTTTAGGGATAGACTATCTCTACACTTAAAATATCACTATAAATATCTTTATCTATATAAGTCTCAAAAATAAAGAAGTTATCACACTCGTGCGAGCTACGCTTGACGTTGTGTGACAACTACTCTAAATCGACACTGTGAACTTTGCATTGTTCTAACGAGGTTTGAGGTTTCAGAGTTGTCTAATGAGATTTTTGGTACTAATAAAATGGAATACTTACTGTACCATTGTATGTTCATTTTCTACATTGAAAATGCCCTCAAAATATTGCCATACGCATTATGTATCAGCCGGTTATAGAACAATCTTTGTAAAATAACTCTATGATCTATATATGATGACGTGCCGTTAAAACAAAATCATATATAATTATATAATTATATAATTAACAGGTGTATTGTAGTTCAACTCTGCTTCATACTTCTTGTGTTTACAGACTTTGTATTATCACATCATATACAAAAAGTGCTATAAACAAGTAAAATCTACATGTACAAATGAGTCTTATCGAGCCTATATCTTGCACTGGTCTACACGATATAAAACAACACTTATAAATACACGTGAAGATTGTACACCACTTTCGGATTTAAGATTATTTTAGTAATTCACATAACTCATGCATTTGATTTTAGAAACCAATGCTACCAAAATGGTTCATGTTCATATCGATTTGGTAAAAATCAATGATAAGCACATTTATGTTTTGATAACTAGAACAATGAGAAAAGTAGCATAGTCACGTGGTGATGAAATAAGAACTTTAATGTATACATTGACTGATGATACGTCTACGTCCACATAATTATCACAATATGATGATAAAACTGAAGATAAAACTCTTTCCTCAAACCTGAATACTATTATACGGAGGCTCTCTATAAAACTACTAATTGTACTGACCTAGAAAACCCGTGACGAACACCTTCATGTTTTAGGCTCCTGTGCCAAACCTGTGATTTCCATTCACTTGGCATGTGGAATGACCGTGATCGTCACTCTGTTATCACGTGGCTGTACCGCTATAGCGTGGTAATGAACATGTGACAATCACGTGCATGAACCGTGGATAACAATCTGTGTTTTTCATGGGCTCACTTGTGGATGATACAACCATACAACATAACGCCTATTACGAAAGGCGTACCGTTTCCGCTATTCCGGCGCTATTCTAAAATGATAAAAGTGATGATGAAGGTTGGACTATGTATAATCACCCCTACATATAGAGTATACACTTTTGTCACGGAGGAACCTTTTTTCAGTAAACTTTCCGCAACACGATATGTCAAAATTATGGTTGGTATTATAAATATAAACACAAAAACCCTCTTATAAATCGGGCATAATTTCGAAGTGTTTACAATAGTAATAAAGTTAACCTAAATAGGCTGGTTTATAGTGGATCATAGTTAAAGAGGGAAGACACTGTATAATAAGAGACAAAGATGGTACAAAATTGTATTGAATATTAATTATATAAGAAACATTTACACGTGACAAAAACAAACTCCTTCTCAGTGTACGTTCTGAAAAGACCGTTATGCATGATTCTATGCAGTTCCAATTTATTCTGTCGAATATTTGAATAAATTAGAACAATCAAAATTGTCGTTGGTAAATGGTATTCGATACTAACATGATTAAGGGTTTTCGTCCAGGCATTATTCATTGGTGAACTGGATCGGTCATAAACAATACTATGATTGGACATCTTGGATGCATGGCATTGACATAGGGCGCCCTCTGTTGTTTTGAGACAACAGAACACAGCACAATCTGGCATGCAAGTGTTAGCTTCAAAACAAATTGCTAAAATTGTTCAGAAAATTTGTTTAACAAATAAAGGCAAGCCTTGTTATGCAAATAAGAGACCTCGTGTTGTCCGCAAAGATATTAATGTAATGTTGGTTGAACACAAGAGGGTGCCCTTTTTACTTATGTGACGTCATCGTAGGTTTCATCATCTAGACCCATGATTTGGCCGATATCAACTATATACGTCCGAGTTGTTAATAGTTTTGTTATCGTCCTCAACCGTATTTGTGGGGTCAACTAAGCTTTTGTCTTCTTATCACCATTTATAAAAATAAATAAATAAAAATGGAAACTCATTCATGTACTTCATGCAATAGACTCGATATTCTCTCTCATCGATTCATGACCTTCAACCTTTACATCGTTGCAATGCTCAATCTGATCTATTCGTGCCCTTTGAACCTTATAACCGCGATGTCCATTTCATCGATTCGTCACGATCTTTATCCTTCAATTATTAACCGCGACGTCACTCAACATAATGCGTGACCTTTAACCTTTTTATAACTACGATGTCCGATCACATCGACTCATGACCTAATCCTTTTTCCAATCACGAAAATTCCTTATTCGCCAATATGCAATAATCAGAAACATCATTGTTCCGAGGCACAAAACCTTTCACGTATTTTGTTGCCTTGTCTGATATTCCAGCCAAACTTGACCAATCCACCATCGACGATGATCATACACACGCTGCTGTTTATTCCAATATTGTTTTATGTTGTATATCGGCTACCGCAACCGATAAACAACACAAATAATCTATCGCATACAAGTACAGAATAAGAATAGTACTTTTGCCATCTCTAAGCAACGTAGCAGCATCCTACTTCCGGTCGGAGAATTTCCTAAAGATGTAAAGTTTCGATGTCCAACTTTCTACATCTCCGCCACGCCTGCGCACTGCATTTATTTATTTTCAAACATTTGTTTCCACAGAGTTTTCTTTGAGTTTGTTTTGGCACACTGCAGAAAGGGGTGGCCATTCAGTGTCTGCCTCTATGCTCTGCACAATGAGCTGATGAGGGGTCAACGCAACGCCTCGACATGGTTGACATGATAAACATTGCTTGATGACTCTACTTTCCGCAATGAAGTTCTGAAATTAACAAAGAAATGCAACACGGTATTTTATACATAATGTCGTTAATTCGCCATTAATTATTATTATATTTATTTATTTATTTATAACAATAGGCTGAAGAGCCAGGACAAACCCAATAGTGACAAGCACTAAATTAAAGGGATGCCCGAACATCTAAAATAAATAAAAGGGACAGAAAAAAACCCAAAAGGGGAACAAGACAAATGAAAGGGAAAAACAAAAAGGGACCAGACGAGTGAAACAAAAGGAACTGGCTACAGGAGATGATGGCAAACAGCAGTCTTGACGTATGTTAAGGTAGCACTCTTGACAACAACATCAGGGAGATAGTTCCACAAAGTGGGAGCAAAAGGATAAAAAGACATTTTGGAAAGAGAAAGTCTGCTGAAAGGGGGATAAAGAGCACAGCTGTTGAGATTGCGAAGATTAGGTCTGGGATGGGGCTTGTACGGATTAGGAGACGAACAAAGATGGTTCAAGATCTTGCAAAGATGGCAAAGAACAGCAATATCACGACGCCTCGACAGAGGAGGGAGTTTAGAGTCCAGGAGGAGATCTTTGTGGGACAGATTCCAGGATTGGAGGATAACCCTAGAAGCAAACCGCTGCGTTGACTCAAGCCTGTTGGTCAAGGTAATGTTCAAAGGATGCCAAGTGATGCTGCCGTACTCAAGAATTGGACGAACCAAGGCCAAGTAAAGAATCCGGCGGGTAGTAGGAGACGAACCGTTGAAAGCCCTATGGATGTAGGCAATGGGTTTCCTCGCTTTCTTGATGCACACTCCAGGATAGATTGCTGGAAATATGAATACCAAGAAATTTGACAGAGGAAACCCTCTCAATCACCTGATTATTGATGTTGAGTTGCAGGTTGGGAAAGGATCCTTTTTGGTAGAAACCACCATCAACTTCGTCTTGCTGGCATTGGCGGTGAGGTGGTTGCTGGTGAACCATTGATGGATGGTGTCAATGTCAGATAGAAAGCTATCAATAACGATGTCATGGGTGAGAGGTTTGTAGAGAGTGGTGTCATCTGCGATGAAAACCAAGGAACTGTCGCGGGACAGCCTGATTAAAGTAAAGTGACCTAGATGAATCAACGTAGCACCATATTATATACTGGTTTAGCGAAAATGATATTTGTTGGAGTAAAAGATATTTCAATGACAAAGAGTCAATTTAGAGATTTTCTGTTAAAAAGTTGAAACTTGTTCACAGTTCTCTTCGGACAATTGAATGTATTGTGGTATGAGTAGATGTTACAGTTCAGTCAGTACTGATTGAAAACATGGTATGTACAGGGTGTGTCAAAAAAGTATCTCATGTGAAACATTATATTTGTACTAAGCTATAGAACAAATATAAACATTGGACGTGAAGTACTTATATTCATGTTCAGCAATCTTTCATGTGTCTTAAGAATTGTGTCCTATATATTTATTTTGGAGCTATCGTTATCAAATATGGCAAATCTCGTCAGGCATGTCAAATTTAGCTTTGGCCACTTTTCATGTGCAGTGAACTCATTTATTACAATCATCAATCTGTTTGCAATTGAGCATAATCAATCAAATCAATAGTAATCATGGTCATCTACCTACCAATTTTTAATAGTTAGTTGAATTTGAGCAAAATAAATATTTTCATCCATATTATCCATGGCAAACCACATAATATTTGAATTTGAGTGCATTTTAAACAATTGCATTGAAACATTCATCATTGGAATCACAAATGATGTTTTTTCTCAATTGAAAGTTCAATTTTTGTTCAAAAATTGGTCAAAATGGGACTCGCCCTCTTGCTACTGAATTTATCATATCTCGACAGTTAGGTGGTAAAATTTAGTGGGGAAAAGTGTATTAGATAGAATACTAATATGGCTAACCAACGGTCTATTTTGTAAACAAACACACTTGAGATGTATTTTTAATTAATTTAGTTCCCCATAGGACGCTTCTTTGACACACCCTGTATAAGAGTTAATCCAGGAGAAGAGAGCCTCTAGCAAATAATGTAGGGAATCATGGTGCTATATGGCTCAGCCTACGCTAACGCTCGACCGTCGTTTACCACCACTACGCGTGTCATGTTGGTTCCAATGTGTTTCTATGTCGTAATGGTCGCGGGGAACCAGCGTATTGCGTACGAACTACGCATGTGTGACAGCGTGAACATGGTGAAAGAGTTGGAGCGTTGTGGAGTATGTGTAGCCCTAAACTTACCTCAAGGAGAAGTGCTGCCAAGAAATGAACAGCAACTAAAGCGAGGATCATTATTCGGAATCCGATTGGAACCCACTTCAACTGCAAACAAGAATGATGAATATAATTATATAAAACATTAACAATATCTGTAGTCTGCTTCCGGGAAATAATGGGCTATTCCATTTAAAATCCATATACCCCCTGACCCCCTTTGTCAGACATTACCTTAATCTTCCACTCAGGGAGGGTGAATTTCAAATGGGGGTTACCTGTATGGGTGATTCCATTTGAAATCTGCGCCCCCTATGTGGGCGATTAAGGTTATATCTTCCATAGGGGTGTATGGATTTCAACTGGCCCAATGGGTGAGTTTGTGGCATTTGGGTTTTTTTAATGTTGAAGGTAGGATTTATTGTTACTATTCTTGTTCAACGTATTATATTTGAAGCTTAGCGAGTTGTTTTAGAATAATATTTTTTATATTGATTATCCGGTAATCTTATTGGCAGTAAAACATTTATAGGTCAATAAATGCGTACATGTTATTTCAAGGGAAATCTAAAGAAAATTAATTGCACGTGCGCTGATGTTGATGTGCGAATAATAACACGACCACGTGTGTGTGTGGAGGGGGTGCTATTGTGAGCATATCAAAGTCTGTCCCTCATTTCTTGAGAAACGAAACATACACATGTATTGATCTTGTTCATAAACGACAATAATAATCTCAATTTACATTTATTATCGCACTTTTTCCGTTATAAATATGATTTCAAAGGAATAAAAGGTTCACCGTAGCAAATATATATCTGCATACACAATGAATCCAAACAATGTGCACAGTGCGTACCTTCACTAATCTAGCCTTTTAATTGGTTGGTAACAATTAAGAATGTACTTACCATAACATAATCCATTATTGGCTCTATGGGTACCATAACGATAATAATGGTGAAAATTAACATAACGATCAAGGCGATGGTATACAATACTGCAATAGAAAGAAACATAGACAAATATTTGTATCATACATTGAAAGGATCATTAGTATGGATATAATTACAGGCAAACGGAAGATTTCGGTCATTTTCATTGACCATGGAAGATTTGCAAAGTTAAAGGAACGCAGCGTGGATTCTAATATGAATTGATCTGAAGAGAATTAGAAAATTACATTAAATTTTAAATTATGGTATGACAAGGTCTTCATACCGGATGGCAAATTGTTGCGTGCAGTGCAATATAAGTATAATAGCCACATCTTACAGACAACCCCACGTACAACTGTCTATAGTGGGTTTTAAACCCAAAATATGAATTAATAAGCTGACTATTGATCGATCAATATAAAGCTATTTTCTTAAATTGTAAAACTTGAACACGTACTTGTCATAAGATTTGTCAATATTGGTAATAAGAACGGTTAAGACTATAAAGGGTTCACCGTCGGACAACTTTAAAATTGTCAAACTTTCGTCAGGATTAGCTCTGATTTCTTCAGTACCAAATTATTATAATATTAAGCGTGATTTGAGAGTAGGTGCCCCTTTCCTACTTGTAAAAGATTGGTAGCTCTGAAAAGAGCCGATCAGATGGACTGCCCCTTATCCGCTGAACAGAGCTCTAAACGTAGGTTGCCGCTGGCCTTCTATAGATTTGGCTCTAATAGAACCTATTCCAAAGGACTGCCCCTTGACCAATGGAAATAACGTAGACTGCCCCTTGTATATTGCACAGTAGTGCGGTCACTGTCTATAAAGATCATTTGACGCTCAATGCATGTTAAATGGGTGTATCCTTGGTGTAAGATATTCATAAGTTAGACTAGTGCCCAGACCTATTACGGATAAAAAGCTGTATAATCCTTTAATCCCTCAATAGATGATTTGGTGCTAGGTTAGTTTCGTGCAGTTTTACACTAAGGGTAAACCGTTAAATCGATGACACTTTTTTTGAAATGAATATAATAATATTCAATGTTCTAAACAATTGGATGCTGGATGGAAATATTTGTGCTTGAATGTATGAATATTGAACGGTATTTCCCCAGACTCATTAGGAATCCCGTGGTTTTGGCGAGTAATTGTCACAATATCAAGTCACTGACCGTCCAAAATTGATAGCACTGAGGACGTAGTATAATATGGGCTTGGTTATCCAAACACCATCAAGACTACAGAGCAATATTCTACTATTACAAATATAGTGCTGAATTTCCAAAATAAAAGCAAATAAAGTAAAAAATTCAATAAAATTCAACTCTAGATGGCGCATTGATCTTTTATTTGAAATTCTTGCCGTGTTTCCAAAACATAAATATCGTATGTAGCTTATGTTTATCCGATAAGTTGAAGACAAGTTTCGCTGTTCTCAAATTTTTCGAATGTTGTTTGGGTGAAAAGTTGTGCATTGTGCTATAACTTTTGACGCAGTGATAGGTGAAGAGTGTCGACTTACCATTAGTATAGATGGCTTTACGATAGGGTGGGCCTTTGTAGAGTGTCGACATACCATTAGTATAGATGGCTTTACGATAGGGTGGGCATTTGTAGAGTGTTGACTTACCATTAGTATAGATGGCTTTACGATAGGGTGGGCCTTTGGAAAATAAAAAGGCCACAGAGAGATACAGGAAGTTAGCCACAAAGAAAACTGTTGTTCCCTCGTAGCTGAGTGTGTTTAGAAGGTCATCCTTTTCTTCTGCGTAAAGATCGTGTAAATTAACGAACCTGAAGAAAGTAGAAATAAAAGGATTTCATGATCATGATGCTTTAAAAAGATTACTCGATTACATTTTATCATGTATTTTGCACATATATATATAAAATCCCATCGTCTTGACGGCCCCTTTTCGATAATATTCAAATTGCAATCTGTGATTTACTATAAACCCCTACAGTGGAATAAGCATCCCCAAATTCATTTCCTATCTCATTCATGGCTTGATTTGTGTTGCAATAGCATTATTTTAAACGAATTTAATATTGGCTATATTTTGATATCTAGGATGTGAGTTTCAACTTAACTAATGAGTTCTAACCATCACTCGATTAGGTTACCATATCAATTCTTTGCTTATCATAAATTTCGTTTAGTATCTGTGATTCGATCATGACTAGAGAGGTCTCATGTTCAAATATTACGTGTAATAGGAGATTCAAAAAACGTTAATATTGTTACTTCATATTTATCCCTTTACTTCCATGGTAGAATATTAAAAATGGATGAGAAAACAGTCGATTATTTAATTCGCTAGCTATCTAAATTCGTCCATTCCATTGTTCCACATAGGTGAAGTATTCAATCGCTATGGGTATGTTGGAGTTATTTCGTTCAGTATCTGTGATTCGATCATAACTAGAGAGGTCTCATGTTCAATTATTACGTGTAATAGGAGATTCAAAATTCGTCTATATTGCTACTTCATATTTATCCCTTTACTTCCATGGTACAATATTGAAAATGGATGAGAAGAACAGTCGATTATTTAATTTGCTAGCTATCTAAATTCGTCCATTCCATAGTTCCATGTTGGAGTTATTGATACCCGATCACATTTAAGCTTTAAATTGGCAAATAAGCAAATTATATACTATAATACGGTATTAGCAAAAAGTAATATTACTAACCAATGCTGGTAGACAAGCATGATGTAGCCTATTAGTTGGGCCATTAGTTGCAGAAAGATGTGTCCAAAGACAGAGAACAGCATGGAAGGCTCTGTCAGGCTCTGCTGCGGCTTGCGAGGAACGATATCAGGGTAGGCATCATTTCTAGCGACTGTGAAAATATTACAAACATGTTTGTTGTTTAATATTATACAACTCCTCTGAATTACAGAGAGGCGAATATTAATTTTGCCCACTCTGATCTAAGGGCCAGCCCATATTAAGAACAGTCTTCATCTTTTGTTTGATAAGTTTTAAAGTCCATTTGATGCCAAAAGGCCCTTTAAGACACCACAAACCACTATCAACTCTTGGAAAGCATACAAGGACGCAGCTCGAAACATTGTACCTCATACAAGCAGCTATTTGAAGACACACAATGATTGTAATATGCTGTTGATAATCGGGGCCTTGTCCATGTACCAGGAGAGGAAATCGGCCAAACAACAGGGGAGAGAACATGGTCGGTGTGATAGTCCTGGTTATTATGTCATGCCTTTTGTTATTTACAGAATACCTGTATGCAGGGCTTGAAATAAGTAGGAGCCAAGGGCAAATTTACCCCAGCTAAACCTCAAAATGCCCCTGGTTATTATGTAAATTGTTTCACCAGGAACAACTTTAAAATTTAAAAATGGCCACTGATCTTTAGGATATTTCTGAGATTTTACCCTTTAAAGCCCAGGTATGTGACCAATTGTCCCTGGTCCTGAAGAAAAATCCATGAACCAGGGCAGATTTGTGTAAAAAGTAGCTCTTAATTCCTTATTTCAAGCCTTGCCTGTATCATGTGTATGGACGGTTATTAGTTCAAGTCGGCCTCCACAAAACAAACATGTGGAGAGCATATAATCAAATCAATCAACAATAGATATCGATATTGATCCAAGTTGTTGCTTTTTATTCCAAGCAAATGTAAATGTGTGACTTCTATATAGGACAAGATTTGATCTCATAACCTTCCATGCAAGCGCCCTATAGTCTGCTATGATTGAGTACTGTATAAGTGTGTGGTAACAGAATAAAAGGCCAGGCTTGATTAAGTGAATATTCTTATTTCTTCATGCTTAATATATTCATAGAATCCTTTCCAATGTCGAAAGGTATTACTCATTTTTGAGTATGCTTTTTCCACAAACAATACTTACTTAATAATGCTACAATGGTTGTAATGGCGATGTCCCAATACATAAACATGGCGTCACTGGGGAAGCCGTCAACCTGTAAATCAGTATATGTAATTAGTAAGGAATAAACCACTGATTAGCTTACGAGGTTTACATGTGTTACCTATGTATGTGATTGATCTGGTTATATCGTCGCTAAACCATTTGTATGGCTTCATTCAAATAGCATCAAAGGGTAATACTTCAGTAAATACATAGAACAGAAGTCAAAAACCACTTTTTAACTCTAAAGCCAAGCGTGTTGATTTTACTTCTCGGCCTAAAAAGTAATTTATTTGAAACTTACCGTATTGAGAATGATAAGTGATGTAAACTGTATCATACTGTAAATAGCCATATATTTGAAAACGCCAAATGATGTCACTAAAGCTGCACGGCCCTCCCTGTGTGGAAGAACGAGAACATTGTTTATTTGTTTGTTTGTTTTGATTTGTTGTTTTTAACTTGATTATTTGTCCATACATTCCTATAAATGATTCATACGTGCTTTACCAAACACCTATTACACGCATATTAGATAATTTGCTTAACATTCAACATTAATAATTTCTCTGGTTATTTCTATCTGCAAATTATATATTTAAGATATGTCTCAAAACAGACAAAAAAATAGTATTTTAAAGGACATATTTTCACACCCTCACGAGGCAGAAATGGACTAGTTATATATATAATATATTAAATATGTTATACGTGTATAGTTATATATTATATGGTCTACAGGCTATACTAAGTAAATATATCAAACTTATTGCAATGCAATGTATTAGTCTGTACACCTTACCTAATAAGAATCGGTACACATTCAATGTTCTGTGTTTGTGACGTAAATGGTGCTGCGACAGAGGCTTCGGCTTCCGATAATGATATGCCGGCATGGGCTGCTTTCAACGCTCCACAATCATTAGCGCCGTCTCCACACATACCCACAAACAATCTGAGAACGTAAAAACCGGAAAAGTTAATATCATAACAAACGAAATTGATTTTGACGGAATTAGCAATATTTAAATCCTCCTTCTTCATATCCATTAATGCCCGTTAATGAGTTATGATTAATAGGAATATTATTAATACTAATGCTATGGATAGATACACACGTGGAAAACAACACGTGCTGACTGGTACTTGACTTCCACATAGAAGCAGTAACCCTTTCCGACTAACCGTAAAGAAAGGCCAATAATAACTTACCCCTGTGCTTGAATCTGTTCAACTAGCTGAGCCTTCTGATCAGGGGACATTCTTGCATATACAGTACCACGAGTTACGATCTGTTTAAAAAAAACATGCATGTGAAAGAACGTAAGTATTCTATTGTCATTCTTAAAGTGGTCTGATCTCATTATTTTGCCAAGAATGCCGGAAATTCCGCACAAAAAGAATTGTGATCTAATTTTCCTAGTTGTCAATTCCAAAGGACTAGGGAGAGATGGTCCCATGTTTAAGTAAGATGACCCATTTTACTGCCATTGCAAGTCAACTTTCTTCCCCTCGATTTTAAACACGAAATGCAGTTTCAGAAACACCATGGAGATATTTATATCATGACGGTTTTTCTCTTTAGCCAGAAGTGTACATACTGCATACTCTCTATCAAGAATGGATATTTCTTGATGCATATAAATGGCTGAATGTTTTATCCGACCAACAGGTTAAAATTACGATATGCAGAGGTCATTCGGTCAGAGGGTGAGGGCTGATCCAGAGGTTCCATGCCTCCCCTTTCCCCTTCCCAAATTTGTGAAGAGGATTAATGTGAATTGTTTGGTAACTCCTCGCAGAAATGGGGGCATCTACCTCTTAAATATCTCTAACAAACATAGTTAATCTTCTTAACCATGGGAAAATAGAAACACATGATAGGGAAAATAGAAACACATGATAAAAAAAAACCTAAAATCTGATGGCATATTCTGTATTCGTGTATAACCAAATTCAATAATAACAAACCTTCGGTAACACATCCTGAAAATGCTCCATTAAAATTCCAAACGTTGTTCCATCCATGGCGAAATGGTAATTGGTCACATCTATTGCTTCTTCCTCGATTGTCAGGTTTGTATTCTCGCCAATCTGGAAGACATGAAAGAAGAGAACCAATATTTATATAATATTGGATGGCTTTGAGGGTGATACAAGAAAATATTGCACGAGCTATAAAAAATATTGCACGAGTCGGAGACGAGAGTGCAATATTTTTTATAGCGAGTGCAATATTTTTTTGTATCACCCGAAGATAAGACATCCAATATTATTATTATTATTTATATCAGGCTTTTACCCATAGTTGCGTTGCGTGTTGATTTAATTGTATTTGCAGAATCTTTGTTCCGCAAAAGAATATTTGATGCATCCGGGTACTTTGGTTAAACAATATTGAATACACAGTTTTATTGTACCGTTAAAAAGCCTGATATAAATAATAATATAGTATATAGATACATAAATATTGGCCTATCGGTTCCTGATTTATTCCATTTAACATCATATTAACCTCAATGCACCAATCATGACGATTGCAATCATTTAGATGCTATTGGTTTCGCTGTGATATAATCGACTACAAAGCTTTGAAGCAACTCGTCCGCAAATATCATGCATGATATCAAGTGACACGTATTGTTCATTCATTTGGTCTCTTCTAAGTGTTTTAATCTTTCTTGTTTGAATGAAGATTAAGTTAGAAAGAAAATTAATTTGGACGACGACAAATGAACTACATACGATGTGACTACAGCATAGAACCATATCTGTCAATGAGAAGGTTAATAACCTTCCTGACCACTACAAAACCAGACAGTGCTACAATCTTGTACCGCGCGATCGCCCGGTCAATCTCGTACCACGCTCCGTCAAGCGTTCAACTTGAGCAAAAACCTGTTTTTTTTTAACCTGACCCCTATAGCTACCGGTATAGATCAGTCGGTAGAGCATCATATTTGCACATACGCGGCCCGCGTTCGATCCCCGGAGACTAATTTCCCCTCAAATTTCACCCGTTTCCTCCCATAATTCACAACACCACGCCCGGGGAGTTAGAGTCAATATATCAAATCACTGCCGCCTCCCTTCCCCTTAATTAGAAGTCTTTGCATTTTATACTGAAATGGTACTGCGCCCAAAGTTTATGAATCTATAATGATAAAAGTCAAGATGTATGGACTGTGAGATATGGAGATGAAAGGAATGTAAGAATAGGATTAACACCTTTATGACTGGGATGATTTAGTAAGGCGTTGATGTGATAAGATTATTACATAACACTTTCCACGCGGCTATTAGCTTTACCATACACAACAGATTTGTCAGAAACCTTTCCCAACTTTCTGAGTCTTATCTCAAGAATTCCTGAACCAATACTAGGCATGTTTGTACTTATTGTAATGCATTTCTCATGGTGATTCCAAATATGGTGATGAAATTCAATAATGTTGACATTTTTGAAACATTTTGTGAAATTTTGGAACTGTACACGACTGCCGCTTGGAAAGTGTTAAGTCCACACAAAGGAAAGTACCCAGCTGTTTATTATAGGAGCCGTTAATAAACTTGATAAAGCTATCGATATAGACCGTTTTTATATGTGTTAGCTTAATTCTGGTTATCCGTTTGCTACCAAAAACTGTACATTAATTCCTCATAACTTCTCATGAACTTTGATTGCAAGTTCAAATATTCAAACCCGTACTTATTAATACTCTGCGATCCAGGTGTTTCTATAATTGCTAGTTATATACATTATAATGGTAGTATCATACAATATTCCGTTTATGTCTTATGCGGTGACGCCGGGATATGAAAGACTACATTTACTGCCCGGATAAGCAAGAGCGGAAGAGCGAATACTTATTCCATGTTTTTACCAACAATCAAAGTCAACAACAATTAACTCTCGCCGTTATATAGGTATTATATACAAGAATCAGTCAACCGAACCCAGTGTCCCAACTAGCAGAGGCGTACTAGAAGTTAGTTGAAGGCATTTATCACAGTCATGGTATTATTTAATATCATTGTGAGTTTGATGCTATGAGCTGTGGTGGGGTATGTGAGCAACACGTATAATTACCTCCGCAATAATGTCTTGCATTATTATCGTGGCAAATAAACCGTTTTTATATGTGTTAGCTTAATTCTGGTTATCCGTTTGCTACCAAAAACTGTAAATTCAAACCTCATAACATCTCATGAACTTTGATTGCAAGTTCAAATATTCAAACCCGTACCAAAGACTGATTAATACTCTAAGAGCTGCGATCCAGGTGTTCCTATAATTATTAGTTATACGTTATAATGGTAGTATCATACAATTTTCCGTTTATGTCTTATGCGGTGACGCCGGGATATGAAAGACTACATTGACTGCCTGGATAAGCAAGAGCGGAGGAGAACAATTATTCCATTATTCCATTTTTTTACCAACAATCCAAGTCAACAACAATTAACTCTTGCCGTTATATAGGTGTTATAAGTAGCAGAGGTGTACTAGAAGTTAGTTGAAGGCATTTATCCCAGTCATGGTATTAGTTAATATCATTGTGAATTTGATACTATGAGCTGTGGTAGGATATGTGAGCAAGACGTACAATTACCTCCGCAATAATGTCTTACATTATGATTAGGGTCGTGGGAAAGAAACCGTTTTTATATGTGTTAGCTTAATTCTGGTTATCCGTTTGCTACCAAAAACAGTAAATTAAAACCTCATAACTTCGCATGAATTTTGATTGCAAGTTCAAATATTCAAACTCGTACCAAGTACTTATTAATACTCTAAGAGCTGCGATCTAGGGGTTGTTATACATGTTAGTTATACATTATAATGGTAGTATCATAATATCTTCCGTTTATGTCTTATGCGGTGACGCCGGGATATGAAAGACTACATTGACCGCCCGGATAAGCAAGAGCAGAAGAGAGAATAATTATTCCATTTTTTCCAACAATCAAAGTCAACAACAATTAACTCTCGCCGTTATATAGGTGTTATATACAAAAATCAGTCAACCGAACCCAGTGTCCCAACTAGCAGGGGTGTACTAGAAGTTAGTTGAAGGCATTTATCCCAGTCATGGTATTATTTAATATCATTGTGAATTTGATACTATGAGCTGTGGTGGGGTATGTCAGCAAGACGTACAATTACCTCCGCAATAATGTCTTACATTATGATTAGGGTCGTGGCAAATAAACCGTTTTTATGTGTTAGCTTAATTCTGGTTATCCGTTTGCTACCAAAAACTGTAAACTAAAACCTCATAACTTCTCTTGAACTTTGATTGCGGTGACGCCGGGATATGAAAGACTACATTGACTCTCCGGATAAGCAAGAGCGGAGGAGATGATACCATTTTTATATTAACAATCAAAGTCAATAACAATTAACTCTCGCCGTTATATAGGTGTTATATACAAGAATCAGTCAACCGAACCCAGTGTCCCAACTAGCAGGGGTGTACTAGAAGTTAGTTGGTATTAGTTAATATCATTGTGAATTTGATACTATGAATTGTGTTAGCTTAATTCTGGTTATCCGTTTGCTACCAAAAACTGTAAATTAAAACCTCAAAACTTCTCTTGAACTTTGATTGCAAGTTCAAATATTCAAACCTGTACCAAATACTTATTAATACTCTAAGATCTGCGATCCAGGTTTTCCTATAATTGTTTGTTATACATTATAATGGTAGCATCATAATATCTTCCGTTTATGTCTTATGCGGTGACGCCGGGATATGAAAGACTACATTGACTCTCCGGATAAGCAAGAGCGGAGGAGAGAATAATGATACCATTTTTTTACCAACAATCAAAGTCAACAACAATTAACTCTCGCCGTTATATAGGTGTTATATACAAGAATCAGTCAACCGAACCAAGTATCCCAACTAGCAGAGGCGTACTAGAAGTTAGTTGAAGGCATTTATCCCAGTCATGGTATTAGTTAATATTATTGTGAATTAATTAACTGCTTACTCTTCTGCCAATGTCCGCGCATGTTATATGATGATGATGATGATGATCCCAACATGTGAAATGGGGTTAGTTACAATTGGTTACCATGGATAATACCCATTCCCGATGTACATATTCTAGCTCAGTTTATCTGGCATCATTGGCTGAATTTATACAAACTATTCGGATTTGACATTATCGTGTACATTAAGAAATCCTCAGATAAACTTAATTGCGCGTCATATTCCATATTGACAATGATTATTAGTTAGATGAAGCAATGAGTATCGTTAGCAAGTAGTATGAAAGATTTGTGTACCAATTTCTTCTTGGAGTCTCTCGACTTTGATCGAATAACTGGTAAAGATCGCACTGCAGGTTTCTATCACATAAGTAAAATAAATGATAACATAAATAACAGTTATTCATAATTGATTGTGAACTATCATCATCTGAAAAAGAGCCAATATTTGAAACGAAAATAATTACACAACTATGGTTATGGCTGAAAGTAATATTCAATGATACTTTAGGAGAAATTAAAAAAGGTTGACGTTTGTACCCTAATTATGAAGAAATTCAGTAACATGCATTGTCACTATTCTAATATGCATGAAAATTAGACCGTTTGCCTACAACATGACAGTTTAGTGATTATATTAAAAAATGAAATCGGTGCATAGTCTTGTGCCTAACACTCGAACGTTACCCAGAGGTTACTATGTATCGCAAATGAGAACTTAAATTCTTGAATTTTCCATTTCGTCGTGTTTTACTAAAATTAATTTATTGATTGCAAATTATAAAGTTGAACCTTTTCAATGTTTCACTTTAGTTTTAAAACACATTTCAACTAACAATCTTTGCATATCCCAATTTACATTCATAAAATTCTTCCCCCTACATATAGCACCTTACCTCTCCATTATGTGCATTTGCCTTTGATGGACTTCCGCCGGAAGTGGCATGATGCGTCTCAATGACGGGTGTGTATTTAATACTTCCGGGTTTACCACTACAAGGAGCCTCGGCTTCAACTTCTACCACCAGTTCGGTCTCTCCAACCATGCCGCATAGTCGTGCTACATGAATTGCTGTCAGCTTATTATCACCTGTAATTCAATGAAATGATGATACATTTAACAGTTGTGAGTTGTGAGTTGCTTTCAGGGCTTTTCCCGTTATAGACTTACTGAATTGTACGTTAGTCCATCGTGAATGTAATGCTTTTTAGCATAACCACTAGGTAAAATGTTTACAGTTTGGGATATATAGCTTTTCTTTTGTTATTTATATAATCACCGATTGAATGTTGAAAATAAATACGTTTTGTTAACATTGCGAGAGATAATATTGCAGTTTTGAAACTGAATCACATGAATATGGACTTAAGACTTGAGCTTTGAGGTGAAAAACTCTTTATAGAGTTCAAATATCTAAATGCGTCAAGCAAGTCCCGTGAAAACCACTGCGATCTATTTTATGACGAAACCTAACATCAGTACTCCGAAGGTTCTCAAGGTGAGCTTATATTTAAATTTGAGAAATGGAACTGGATAAACACTAAACACTCTAGTTATCATCGCCCACTTATCATGCTGTATCCCTATGGGCTGATATACAAGTAAAACGAAATTAACCAAAATAGAGGGCTTGTCATAAACAATTTGTGTAAAAGTTTTGAATTATTTAATATTGCACTAAATGTTGTTATAAAGTATTTACTCTACCTGTGATCATTAATGTGCGAAGTTCAGCTTTCTTTAAGCTCTTAATGACAGGTGTCGATTCTGGCTTTAAGGTATTCTGCATAATTATCAGCCCAAGTAAGCGCAAGTTGGATTCCACTTGTGCTCTGCAAAAATGAAATGATAACAGTGAAAAAATATTCTATCAAGGGCAAGAACGTCACGGGAAACATGTATGCAGTTAAACCACAGTCAAATCATTTCATCACAAATTATAAATTATTGTAGAAAAGCATAATCTACGGGCTCAGGTCTGGCGGGGTTCTTTCCCCCAAGGTCTGGGTGGAAGATTTGGTAAATGTTGACAATTTTTTGAAATGTTCAAAACATTTTCAACATTTTCAACATTTTAAAAAAACAACCAAAATGTTCATCCAAAAAATCCTTTTTTTCCAAAAGATTCCAAATATTTTCAACATAAGTTTGTACCTTGTTTCTTTCGATTTACTCCTCAAAGTTCGAGAGAAAAAAAAAGAGTCGGTTAGGCCCGAAGAACGGGGCTTTTTTGGTCGACTTACCTTTCTATATTCTGTGCTCTATCATAGCTGATGTCAGCTTCCAATGGTCTCCATGCTACTGCCAATACACGTAGACCTTGTTGTGTATGTTCCCTGAGTACTTGTTGAAAGTCGTAGGGCACTGTTAACAAGAAAGGATTACAAATGTTATACATTCCATCATCTACGATTACCGGATGTCATGTAACTGCAAAAAGTAGTCATGTGATAAGTGGACAGAAGTAAACGTTAATGTTATTTCGATGCATATGACTCAATAAGAATTAAAAAAATGAATAAACGTTACGGATGTAATATATACATTGAACCATCTACGATCATTTACTGCAATGTGAACATACAAATGGATTTCACTTGTGGTAGCGCGTTCCAGTCGATAAGTCTGTTCTCATCATCATCATCATGATTAATTCGGTACAATTGTTTAGGCTAACCTCTACAAGAAAACATGTTTTATGTTAAATTTTGGGCAACAAATATGCTAATTAGGTGCCTCGTTTCCATAATTTAATCGTCTATGCGCATATTGAACTCAATATCCATGAAGGTTTTAGTACAATAATGCACTAAGGCGGTGATAGAATCTTACCCGTTGCTGGGTCGCAGTGGCTGATAATGGTTTCGGGTGCTCCTTTGACATACACATCCATATTTGGCGATCCTGCAGTTTGTGCAATTACACTCATTCGTTTAAGACTTGAGGAGAATGTGAATTGTCGTACGACGCCGATATCTAGAGAAGTCTGTTTTGGAAATACAAAATGGAATACATTGACTACACATTAAATTGACAATATTATATCCCGCTGCTTACGCATGTTTAAGATTATATTTGCCAACAACTGTTTCTAGACTAAGACCAACCTAGCCTAAAAAGTTTCCTTTATTGGAGCCAAATTCGCAAATTCTTTGAGAATGTTGCTTTTTATTTCAGTTAATTGACTTTTGTTAACTTTGACCAAACATTCTGGGTAGTTTTCTAAAAAAGTATTCACTAATTGACTCTGCATTTTGTAGTGCCATTTTCTGAAATCAAATTTTGACATCCATGCCATTATACACTTTTTACTAATCATTCATTTACGAAACTTTGTATTTATATTCATATATCATACCAAACCATCGGGGTTAAGTTCACTGCGTACACCGGCGTTATTATTTTCGGTCGATGGGCTGACTACGGTTGGCATGTATCTGTCGAATTTATCACTGGGAGCGTCCTCTTCTGGCTCGGCCAAAGTCTAAGATTAAAACATAAAGACGAATGAGAAATACTAGTCAGAAATGATTACTTGGTAGCAATAGGCCATTGCACATAAAGGTTAAAAAGAAAGAAAATCCCTGGAAAATAATTTGCATTGGAACGTTGTAACAACGGGACAACTTCGTCATCCAATAAAGACGACTTTAACCATCCACATCCATATAAGCATTCGATAGAGAAGCGTAAGGTTGAAAGTCGTAAGGACTGAGCATACTCCATAACCCTCAACCACAGAGCGGTAGCGTTTGCCTTCGCTTCGCGTACCACATTGGCTCCGATCGATGTTTTTCCATGGGGTAATGATTGCAAGGAACCAGCGTAGTGTACCATGAACACGAATACGCATGTAAAAGAGCGTGAGAGAGTTGGAGCGTTGTGGAGCATGCTGAGCCTGTGCGCCATCCATAGGATTATCACTTTTAGCCAAGCGTAAGACAAAACCAGATATGTATACTATACTATCAAAGAAATATATAAGTATTCTTTTTTTTCTTCAAACCGTTTGTTCTATTTACAATACATCAGGTTAGAGGGGTTGTACAGTGTTTCCGGCTACGATCGCAATTGTACACAAGTGAACACACTAGTACGGAATGCTTATCATTATCATAAGTCATTATTATCCAAATTATTCAACTTAATTCAAAATGCTATACTTTAGATGACACAAAACTCACCCATTTGATAGCGTTAAACATCTGAATATCCAGTGGATCACCTTTTAATATACCATCAATTAATGTTAAAGAGTGACAGGTTGCCATAGCCCATACGAAAGGACTTGGAGGTAAATGGGAGGGATCCTCTACCATCTCAAAGCTATATTAAAAAAGACAAGAAAAAGGAGCAAACACAACAAATGAATAAAATGCTACAAATATGTGTGGATCGATCTTAGATTATGTTGTTTTAATCGAATGTCATTTTTATACGTACACATTATTATTATTACTACATTTTGTAAATGTGTTTGTAGATGTTACTGCGCTATTACATGGATGAATGAATGAATGAATAAAGAATGAAAAACATTAAAGCAAAAGAAAATACAATAACTGATTGATCTTCATACACGTATTTGAGAAAAATAACTAAGTATTTAGTATATGAAGTAAAATATTTCACGTTTTAAATTAAAAGGTTTACTGATTTTTGTGAAATATTTTACGGATTTGTTGACACACTTCATAATATTTGTTGAAATATGTCACAGGTCTTATAAAGTATATATATGAATTTATTCACGATTCTGGTGAAATATTTCTCGAAGCGTGAATATGACGTTCACCTCGTCTCGTCTGCGAATAGCGAATAGCTTATAGTTTACCTATCATGTCTATATTAGTAACAGCGCCATCTATTGTTTGCTACTTACCAATCTTGGGTGACTGGTGATACTGCTAGGAGTTCTAAGTGATCCTCCGTCAATGTGCCCGTCTAATATAAATATATGAAACACATTATGATTGAAATATTTATTGTGGCAATTATGTGGGGTTTATTACTTCAATATTTTACTGAAAATATTTAGCACAATAAAGCAAGTTCTTGATGTATAAAAATGGTATCAAGGACTCTAAAACAATGAAACGAAATATTTGTAGTGATATCTGTGTTGCGTTAATTGAAATATATTGCAAGAAAATCTGTTTCAGGCTGCAAACTATGATTTTGATTGGTGAACATGTATAGATATCTTAGTCCTTGGTAATGTTTTGTTACTGACTATAGCTAATGATAAATGTTAAACCAAGATCTCATGATACTTATAACGCACTGTTACCATGGTTTCAGCACATTTAGATTTTAACGAGATCTCATGGTATCTATCTAAATGACCATCTGTATCTAAATGACCATCTGTCTCCAACTATTCTACCTGAAGTGAAACAATAGAGGGCGGCATTTTGTGACGGGGCTATGCGATTATGGTGGAATTACTCACAACATCATCTTTATTTGAACTTGGTAAGCACTGCAAAGCTAGTACATAGAGCTCATACGTATAGGTGACATATATATCATTGGTGTAAGACATTCATAAGTTAGTCTAGTGTCAAGACCCCCATTGCAAAATAAAGCTGTATAATCCTTTAATCCGTCAATAAAGGATTTTGTGCTAGGTAAAGTGTGTGCTGTCTTACACCAAGGATAAACCGACTAATATGATATGCGCCAAAGTAATAATTTGCAACCTTAAATATTGGACTGAGACCAATGCCAATATTTCTATTTTTATTTTTCATCATCTTTATTATAATAATATAAAGAAGCAAACACACAAACCCAAGAACATCTAGGGCCTATGCTGACCCCAGGCATGGGAGTTACATAACACAAGAACATACAAATTAATACAGTACTCAAAGAAAGCAAAACAACGGAATTTATAAACAAAAACAACAAAATGAAAAACTATCACGGCGGCACAAAATAAATCTAAATGAGCTCATGGATGTTCCACTCCGGCTCATGTCTGGCATTGTAGATGGAATATGAAGAGGTAAGAACGGATTTTGAAATTTTGTTTTTGAGTTCAGAATATTTTGTGGAACTTTTCAGTTGCCTGAAGATACTAGTCATCCTCTTCTTATTGTCCGTGTCAATCAAACCCCTTGAGCCGATCTCAATGGCGATTAATGAGCAATCAAAGCCTGTGTCAGCTATGTTAGAGACCAGGGTTGAGTATCGGTCGATCTTTGTTTGATGGGCATTAATAATGTTGGGTTCGAATGGCACGGTCAATTCGAAGAGGATGACTTTTTTCTCAGTAGACCAAACCAGAACGATGTCCGGCTTTTGCGATGTGGCAATGACATACGGAGGCACGGTTCCACCACCTATGGTGCAGTTCTCAATGTCAGCAAAGATACTTAAATCGCCGTTCCTGTATGTTTCACTGTCTTTGAAGGCAGCGAGTAATATGTGAAGGACATTGTTGTGCCTCCATAAGTATCTATTGAGCATTCGTGGACAATGGTTGAGGATGTGAAACAGGGTACCTTTGCTCTGACAGAGAGGACAGCTGTCCGTAAGTCGTTTGCCCCATCGTTTCAAGTTGGTGAAAGACGGTAGAGAATCAATTAAAGCATTGATGGCAAATTTAAGAATCCCTTTAGGCAGATTGTATATCAGTGATCTCCATGTCAAATCTGACTCGCACTTTTCGAGCAACTTGGCGGTCTCACCCTGGCTCAGGAGAGGCTCGACAACGGATTTCCAATATGTAACAGATTCCGCATTGAGGGCTCTCCGGATCCTGGGTTTGACGGCTCCCCATGTGTTGTTATCCATGTTCTCAGTGGCAAGCCCATGAATACGGTCACATTGTTTGGTGATGGATATTTTTCGGTGCCAGGCAGATTCTCTTTGAAGCTTAAGGTCTAAAGCCATATTTGTTACGCTGTTGGAAGGGTCGGTAGGTCGGATTTCTTTAAACAATCACATTCAAAAGATGTACATGTATAATAGTTGCTTAATAAGATATGAATGGGAATATTTTACTATTAAAACACTTAATTCATGTTTTAAAACATTTTAGAAGAGTAAAGAAACAGTTCATAGTGTATTTCAGGAAAGCAAAATTCTGGGGGAGAAAAACCTTTTTTGGAATTTCCAAAATTAGGTTCGATATTAATTTGTATAGTACACACTTGTTGTCAGTTTTCAAAATTAGGGTAAGTCTGAAATGGACAAACAAACAATATATTTGGTCTTCTGGACATATTTCATTGGTTACTTCTATCGGTGCTTGTTGTTTGTGCAATCATCGTATAATTCCTACGTACAAGTCTCTTATACGAATGTGCGATACGTACTCGTTTTGTAGTGCCGCCTTACCTTATCAAAGCAGAGAACATCCAAACTGCCACTGACGTTAATCCTTTGTGGACTGATACAGAATATACCCAATGCCTTCAATCTTCTCTGAGCCGTCACCATACCGATGGTCATTGCAGCGGGTAACGCGGGTGGGACTGCAACGGTGAATACATCCAATGCTTTCAATATGATGTCAATTGTTTCTGCCTATAAGTAATATATAATAGTAAGGTAAATTTTCTTCAGTTTACAGTTGCTACAGTTTATTTATAAAGAAGCTTTTACTTTGACCCAAAAATATATATTGAGATACCTTTGTAGATCTCACGATTTTAAATGTACCGTGTCTCTACATTGAGATGCCAAACTGAACTATAATATAAAATACGACCTATTCAACGAACGGAGGTTTATATAGATGTTCAAGAAGCCATTATTAAACACATGGATGGGAAGACAACGATGTTTAAATGATCGGGTAGCGGGGAAAAGAATCTTAACGTTCGGGAAGATTCATTCCTTTCGTGTATGTGGCCCCCGACTTTGGAATCAGCTCCCGGTCAGCATCAGAGAGGCGCCGTCCATCTGTATCTTCAAACGCCGGTTAAAAACTCATTTGTTTCCAAAGTTCTGATTTTTTTTGTCTTTGCATGACTTGTGTATATATTGTTATTTGTATTTTTATTGTATATAATGCTGTTTCATATTGTTAAGCGCTGTGTTCTTTGTAGAGCGCTATATAAATGCTTATTATTATTATTATTATTATTATTATTATTATTATTATTGACAATTTCGACAACTTAAAAGATATTATCAATTGATAGGGACTCTGAGGGAAGATTTTACTAGGTGATTGGGGGGATTCACTCAAAAATCAGGATGATTATTTGGACGAAAGAGAAGTTCATTTTGATCTGGTTAACTTACATGATGTAAAATCTTGATTGTGATGACGTATACAAAACCAATCATAGCTGGAATAGAAAATAAAATAATTTATTACGGTTAAAGTATAATGTCCGTTTTTTTAAACGATTATAAACATTTCGAATATTTAATTTTACTCTATTTATAAATCGTCGCTGTTCTGACATACCGGCACATCACAACAGAAATAAGTAAAGTGGTGTGCCGGTATGTCAGAACAGCGACGAAATCATACCGCTTTTGATGTTGTCTTTTCACCCATCATTAGTTATTTCATTGTAAAATATTCTAATCAGTCGATTTACGTGAACTATAGCAAATACAGGGTGAGTAAAAAAAAAGTGTACTCAACTTCAGCGGTTTTTTTAGAAATAAGTGTTCGTTTGTTTTCAAAACAACTTACTACGGTATAAAGACAAATCAATTAGCTTTAATATGAATTTTATCTGGTTTAGATTGGTTGAGGGAAACTTATTTTACGCTGTATTGAATAAAAGTGACCAATTTAACGTCCGAACACGCTTCCAGATCTTGACCATTATATTTCATAAGATACGACCAATAAAAAATTACAATACCGGCAGCGAAAGGATCAATTCCTTTGATATGAAATGATTAAAGTGTGGTAATTGTGTCATAAATAGGCCTTAAAGCTGTCTATTGTTTTAATCTATTAGGAGGCAATTTTGAACAAGTCTATTGTCTACTTAATTCTTTTATAATAAACAAGATGTGTAATGCTTAACATCATTATCCTAGTAAACATTGTTAAGCTCGTTAAGCTTGAAATTAAAAACCGTGTTTTTGGTGAAAAAACAGCTCCTGTACAGAAATAGTCATATTTACTTAACGGTATCATCAAATAGCGTGATTTTTTTCCAGATGGTAGCAAAGAAATGGCGCAATTATTTAAAGTTTTGTTTGCCTTGATTTTGCGGGCAGAAATATTTCTTTTGAATTTTTCAATTAGGGTAAACTTTTTTTTGACTCACCCTGTATGTTATGTATTTCATACAGCTTTGCTTTATGCATTACCCAGAAAAATGTATTATTCAGTGAAGGTATCATGCTGTGAGTGATTCATATGGACGACTTGTGTCAACAAATAGACAAAGTCACCAATGAAGGATTAGTATTCTAATGAAGCGACATATATTGCTGGTACAAGTTTGACAGATAAACAGCAACAACCGCCCGTCATAGACAATCAAAACAACTCTCCAAATCAAAAGAAAATGAAGAGAGATTGCAACGATTATATTACTTGATAAGCGCGACCGCATCGAACATGTCGAAGCAAAAAAATTACGAGCTTGATTTCCTCGTATTGTAACGTGAATAACAAAGATATCTACAGATGATATAGCTAAGGCCACATTGCAAAACTAGTACGTATGGCTCTTACGTAAACGTGACTTGTACGTAAGACGCCAAAGTGTTTGCATCATAATTCGAACTAGCGCCAAATATTTGCATAATAATTTAATTTTAACGTTGCATGCACGTAAGGTAAAGGTAAAGGCGGTCGATCCTGTAATACCAGGAGCGGATTGCCCATCTCTCTTTCAAAGCGATAGGGCCAGACTCACTCCTTTTTATAATGTTGCTGTGTGGGGCTCGCTACACCTCCTCCACAGCGAGTCTGTTACCTTCCCAGCACTCGAACCCACAACCTTTGGATCATGAATCCAGTGCTCTACCCACAGCGCCACACATGCACATATGGTGATGCAAAGTATTACTTTAACGATTATATAAGTCTTACGTACAAGTCACTTATACGTATGCGCCTTGCGTACTAGTTTTGCAGTGCTTCATCATAAGTCATCTTACCAAAGAAAGCTAGTACTCCTATGAACTTGACCGCATCTCTGTGCAGCTTGAAGTCAATCGGTTTGGGAAATAAAATTGACCTCACCAACGAGCCTTTGGCTGTTGAAAAACCTGTGTGAAAAGAGATTCCATACGTTACATGACACTGTACTAACAACAAGGTTTAGATCTCAACAGTTTGGTAACAGGTGTGTACCTCCAGAAATCAATACTTATTGTAGTCGTGACATGGAAGACACGAATGGTTACATGTGGTGATGTATTCCATTAAATACATCAAATCGGGAATCATGTAGTCAAACGTAGATTACTTTGTTATACTGTGAATATTATACCGGTATTTAATAAAAGAGTGACAGCACATAGGATACTATCTTACTAATTTATTTAGTTTTAAATACCACAAACTGGTAGAAAGGTAAACCCCAAATAAATATAATTTTAGGCACACATTATGCGATAAATAAATCAGAATCGAAAGAATATAAAAGTTTCGTAAATAAGATATGTAACAAGAAATTAACTGTTCATGAACCTTACCTGTTCCTACTACAACGGCTAGGATTCTTTGGCCAGAGCTACGTCTCCCTTGTATGATTTCTGTTCCACAAAATAATATGTGACGATTGTGTATGTTGACATCAAACATCATTGGACAATCACTAGGTGTGGCCGGAGGGTTCGGTAAAGGTGTCTTGGTGATTGGTACGGATTCACCTGTCACAATTAAATATAACAATCATTGTAAAATACACAGCTACTAATGTATTGCTAACGAATACATTATCTATCATACACTTCAAAATGTATCTTACATTCATGATCATGTGACGATTTCGCATGTTAACATCAAACATCATTAGAAAATCACTAGGAATGACCGGAGGGTTTGGTAAAGGTGTTTTATTGATCGTCATTTGTCCTAGGAGCAATAATTGTACGGGATTTCTGTACAGAGTTGTAATTCTCGATGGAAATAAACGCATACTTTAATATAAAATGAGTCTAAATAAAAAAAACCCGATTGTAACATGGAGTATTTGCAGTACATATTGAATATAAGTACGGTCATGGATATACACTCCGGTATTCTTCTCAGTAAAATTATATTAAATCTATATCAACAATAGCTTCCCGCTGAAATCGTGACTCAAACACGATGCACATGGTTTTGTTATTCTCAAGTTCAGACGTATGTTTTGACTTGGGGAATTCGTCAAAATTGGCGCCATTTCAAATTCAATATGAATAATGTAATTAATTGAAGTTGTTGAAAATTCCCGCTTTTATTTGCACTGTAAACAACACCGTAAAATCTGGTGTGATGACGACACAGTGTGTTGGTTGATGCCATCAATACCATATCAATATAATGGTTCCTGGCTATAGAGGGCGTCCTAATAGAACTCTAGTCAGAATTAGAGAACCATTTCAGAGTGCCTTCTTTATTCATAGTTGATATTCGGGATATATGTTTCATTTAGTAAGTAACATCGCTAAGATATGTTCACGGTTTGACACGGGTTTCATGATTTCAAGCATTTAAAAAGACTTTTCATAAATCGAAACTCTTGCCTTGTCGCCTTGTCACGTTACTTCTGCTCAAAAAGATTTGAAGATGATCACAAAAGTCAAGGACTCTCATTGCGGGGGGAGGTAGTATACTAAATTAGTGTAAGCATGCGTTGTCAATGTAATTTTGGCTTCCGATGAAATACGTGTTTAGGGGGTCTCTGAAAAAATATTCGGTCATGCATGCTTTCAGCATTATGTTTGACTGCAACCCCCCCCCCCCCCCCCCCCCCCCCCCCCCCCCCCCCCTTCCCAGGGTCACATTCAAACACAATACCAACGAATCCTGTCTGCTGGCACAGAGTATCACTAAAACTCACTCACTATGACCTCGTGGGATGGATGGAGATTTGCCGTTAATAAAATACAAATAAAATGGGCTTTTAATACAAGCAATAATAAACGCTCTTAAGATTTGTACGATTGGTTAATGAACCTAAGGAAACCAATTACAATCACCTTATAAATAATTGTCCTCGTACAACTCGTCTTAAGACGGTACAAATGATTTATATTATGCTCCGTTCATCTCCGTCCGTTCGCAGTGACGTTAGTGCTTATTTAAGGGGCAGATATATTCGCATCATGTGGAAGTGTGCTAACGTAAACACAATGTACATTTATTTAGGAATAAACATACATACACTTAGAGATACCCCCATGTCAATCCCACAAATTACAAGAACACCATTGTAGATTGACGATACATTATTAAGCGAATTTGGAACAATATTTCAAAAACAACAATTAAAATATTAATGGACACTAAACATAGCGTAATAATAGTTGATAGATTAACCCATCCATAATTCACATTTACGTGGATTTACCACCTGTGATTGTAACTTAAACTGATGTTTAAAGGGCAAGGCTTCTTATTTAGAGGTGAGAAGAGCTTATTACTATTAAAACTCTACATGTATAAGGTGTATCAGAAAAGAGAAGAAGAAAAAAAGAAAAGAAAAAAAAGGTGTATCATTATAATCTCACTATTAAATCATATCGGTACACATAATCAGTCAGCTGTAGAACGGGGCCCCGTTTCAATTGAGGGCGCTCTAAAAAGACGGGTATACGTAACCAAGGTAACGCACACCCGTCAATTTGCGCAATTATTGAATTTTCGCCTTTTACCCCCAATTATCTGCATACAAAGTATTTATCCATCGAGTTGAGGGCAGCATAAGGTACCAGAACTTCTTGCGATATCCAGTTAGATGATTTAGTTTAACCTTTGACCCCAACATCAAACGACACAAGCTAAAATTATGACTTTTTTGACCGGTTTGCTGCGATGAGACCACCATTTTCTAGACGAGATTACACACATTTTAAGAATATTAAGGGTAAATGTGATAATTTTTACATTAAATATAAGCCCAATAGTATTCAGAATTGATGCCTTTGTAACGGTTATCTCAGTGATAAGAGAGTTATTTCGTTGTTTAAAATCAAGCCCGCCCTCTATTGAAAAGTAGTTTTTGTTCGTATTCCGGCGGGCGACGGACTTCCGTCACTTTATGAATCGCCGTGGAAAAAAATGACGACAGAGCGCCCTCCATTGAAACGGGGCTCCGTTCTACAGCTGACTGATAAGGAGGGCCAAGGAAAACACGGTTCTACAGGCTCGGCCGATCCATTTTGTTTTTCTTTTGTTAGATATATTTGTAGCAATTTGTTTTTTAATTCTCGAGTTTGTTGAAAATCTTGGAAATCTTTAAAGATATTTGACATTTTTGTATTATTCGAACGCTTGATCTCATTGAGCTCGCTCGGTTAAAGTATTTTGAAACACACTATAAAACTAGCAGGTGTATACAAAGGTCGATTCGTATGGGAACCGTGTAAATAATTGTGCACTATTATTTGTAACGGCTTTCCAAGATTGATAAGCTTTCCCAGGTGTTAGCGTGACTAGGCATTCAATTGTACATCATTTTATTAGTTTCATTGGTAAGATTTCATTAAATTGAACAAATGTGGGAGTTAAAAATGGTGGTAAATGCATAGATTTTCTCCAGATATGCAATATTTGAAGGTCGATAACGACATCGAACGTCTTTTAATAAGGATTTTCATTAAAACGTTTGCACTGATGATAATTGAAAATATTGATAATAATCTGCTGGTTCGTGATCGTAGAAAAATTAACCAACAATTTGAAGAACAAAATTAAATCAAAATGAAGAGGGTAAAGATACATAAATTTAGAATCAAATTTAATATGGAGATGAAAAAAACCCTGAGCTTACAATCCAAGGAAATAAGGAAACAACGGAAACACAAAAATGTCATGTGTTACAATTTATGCTTGAATGCAAATACTGTTCTTATACTTTGGATTGAAAGCAAATTTACACAGCGCTCCGAAGATCATGATACTTTTTAATGATGAATTTATCTTTCTATTATTAAGTTCTTTTTTAAAGAAAGGTTAGGTTGTATAGATATACTATTATAATACGGTGAAAAATGAAGGTCAATAGACATAATTTACTCTCGATATGTATGTCGATTCTCTCTACGGTTCATTTTACGAAACGTCTGAAAAACTGTTTCAAATACATTACCAACGTAGAGCCAATAGGGACGAATTCAGGGCCATTAATCAAATACATTATCTCTAAAGTGAAATGTTGTTAGCCAACGGTTTCCTGTGTGATGTGTAGTCAAGCTTGCTTATGTATAAATCAAAATCTTTAAGGATATCTGTCTTTTTCGACGATTTATCCTAAATTATGCCATATATCATAGCCATTCATTCATACATTCATAAAATGTATTTACACAATCCAACAACACTTATATAAAAATATAACACCAAGAAAACAATTTATTATCAGGAATGGTATCATGAAAGAATTAAATCGAAACGACTGAAAAGAATGATACAAGGATAAGCTAATATGTGTGTAAAATTTAGGGCGATGAGAGTGGTCCAGAATGGTGATGTTGGAAAGTGTGCGGAGAAGCCATTAAGCCTGGAAGGCTTTTAAGTTTGGCTCCAACGCTGTAAATATCTAGAATTAAACAAAACCCGTACTACTACTTCAGGAGGTTGTTATGATAAGTAGGGAGATATCACGTTGTGAATCACATTACACTGGGAGAGAAAAAAACCCTATTTTACAGAGTTGAAGGTTTGATACCAATACTTTACTTTTAGAACCAATATTTGAAATTTATAGTTACAAAAGTACCCGGGAGAACCCCTATCTGCACCTGATGGACTGGGCAATATAAAGGTATATAGTTCTAACGGCATTACTTGACCTCATTCACTGTATCTGAAAGCCAGAATGATATGGGGCGAGGGGTTCTATTCAGAGAAATACGTCATATGTTTTGCTCAGTAAACAAAGAAAACATTAGAAGCACACAAAGAAAAAAATATTAATTAGAGAATAAAGGTATTGTTTTTAGACCGTACCCGTGTTATATTGTCTGACACAAATGCGGACGGTAGTATATTTTAAGTGGAATAACGACGCCGGAGGCGGAGTTGTTATACGCAAGAAAATAATACTACCGAACGCATTTATGTCAGACAATATAACACGGGTATGGTCTAAAAACAATACCTTTATTCTCATTCTTTAACAGTCATACTTTAGACATTTATTTAATCAAAGTTGTAACTTTAATTGCCCATATTTGTCAACTTTTCCTGTGAGTATCGAATAACCCAAAAACATTCCATCCAATCCCGTGCGTTGAGTTTACCATGCGTCGGCGTAATGCGCCGCATAAGCACGCAGGAAAATCGTTTTAAGGGTATATGGTAGGGTATGTCTGCACACAGTGTTGTGGTTAGTTTAGACTAGAGTTAGGTTAAGTATTGAGGGTTATCTGGGGATCATATATCAGTAGTAACATACCTGTTAACATACTCTCGTTGACTATACACGTCCCATTGGTTAGCACAGCATCACAGCTCATGGTGCAACCTTTAACGGGAATGGTTATGAGGTCACCCGGAACTAATTCCCTCTCTGGTACATCCACGAATGCTATCAAGAAAAAAACAATTATAAATGTATTTGCAATACAGTCACTTAATACAGGTGGATTTTATTTTATTTGAAGGATATTTTTTTCTTCAAACATTCCCAAATGTAACTCTACAATTGATCCTGTCCCTTGGATCTCTTCTAATAACAGTGTCTGGGTATTGTCTTTAAATATATATTTTATACGAGGTATACTTCCTTTTTTCTTTTGTTATATATGTTAAAGTTTTATTGGTATGCAAACATATCAAATTTGGACACAATAATGACCAATTTGTACAAACATATAATAGATTTTGATAAAACTACTATATATTCGTTAAGTACATCATCTTATGATTGACCGGTGATCTTAACATATTTGTTGATTTACCCATCACAAATTATTGTATGTGTATTATTGCATTTCCTTCCAACGTAAAATAAAACACGTCCTGGGAAATAGCTTTTCATTTCAACATAAATATCAATGGCAGCTACAAGATATACAACGTAAACATATTTATAATATGAATAGACATTATTTTGAAAATCAAAGTATTTACAAAATTTATGTTACAAACAAAAACTTTGATCAAGCCAAGATGGCAATAGATAAGAAGTAAGTTACATTTACAGATTTATCTAGCAAAAACTTGGTATGAATAAACATATTCGATCAAATCTATGACAGAAAATATTTCATAAACTCTACGGATTACCCACCTTCTCCACGACACACTGTCACTGTGCTCGACGATTCTACCATCTTCTTTAAGGTCATACTTTGCTAAAGAAAAATGACATAGAATACAGGTATTCTCTTTATTTGCGTTTAGTCCAAACCATTGTACGGTTTAATACAAGCTTAAAAATCTACCAATAAGTAAATGAGAGGTATAACCATGTTACATTCACTATGAAAGCATACGGAGTGGGGGATTACGGATTACATGACAATAGTGATATAATATTGGATAAATATATCTGGTTCAAGTACTCAATATCATCTAAAATATTGTGTCAATTATCCCTCTCATTTGGACTTTTAAATAGCTCAATTTTAGAATTCAAATCTCTGTTTAGAGAGTAAAGAAACAAGTTGGATCCAAGGTGAAATGTACACAATTATCAAGTGATCTTAACAATGTTTAATTCAGTAGCTTGCCTATTAGTAGTTAATATATGCATAATATATAGGCACTCTATAACATCAATCCAGTAATCAATCGAGGGTATCAAAGTAATGAGTCTTGTATGGATCAGCTAACAGTGATTGGTCAAAGTAATGAGTCTTGTATGGATCAGCTAACACTGATTGGTCAAAGTAATGAGTCTTGTATGGATCAGCTAACACTGATTGGTCACCTGACGCTAATTAACTTGACCGATCTTTTCTGTCTCGCCATATTAATGGCTATACTTGGTTACAGTTCATATATTACGCATAAAGACATCATTTGGATCGACATTACACGAACCTTATAGAGTGAGTTAAAGGAACAAGCAGCTCTTTATTTATCCGTTTTAGATACAAATTGATTGCTGGTTAAGGATGGATGGCAAAGATTTTCACGGAGATATTATATATATGTTGAATAAACATTGTGAGCTTCTTATCTCATAACAATATTCAGAGCAAGAAAATACGAAAAAGCTTGAATATTTTCACGATCAACACAGCTATAGAATAGAGCCGTGAGCTATTGAGCCGAGTAGATGAGATCGCAATTGACTTTTACACTATATGGCGTAATTCTAAACGATAAGCCGGTATAGAAGAATAGTAGCCTGCAGTAATACTTCCATAGGAGCAAAGGTATACTGCACCCAAGGTATCAACCCAGGCTATATCGTATCGATGACATGAGTATATGGTTTTATATATCGTCACATTCTTGAGAACTGTATTTGATCCGTGATTAGCTTGAATCGAAACCGGCGCCAATCTGAACAATGTATTTAAGTATTAATAGTATATAATCTTGGAAAACTAAATATTGGAGTTTGTTGTATTGATGGCATCTGTAGCTCGACTTACATACTAGAACACAGAGACCAGACAGAATTGGATTCGTTTCAGTACACCAACGCAGCTCAATTTGTGCACACGACCAGATTTACTATCCCTTTATCATTCTGTCCCAAAGTTTTGGCCATAATTTAATATATTCAGAATATGTGTGTGTATGATTTGGATAAAGTGTAGTTTAGATCACGGGTATGCCTCAACTACTAAGCTTTAGAATACCCTACCAGGCTTATTCCTCACTGTGCAAGTGTATGCGTCTTTAAAAATCCCCATTGAAGACATGCAGTTGGGTAGGGTATCTAAAGGAACTCATGCATCAACTATCCGGTAAAATAAAGTTTCCTATAATAACTGAATGGTGCGTTTTATTCCGTCGAAGACTTGAAACAAGTGTGAGACCTAAAGTACACTATATCCTATGATTCTATGTCAAAGCCTGAAACAATATCATCACGAACTTCATTTTGATAGTGTATGAAACTGATTATCATCATGTACGTCATCGCTATTATTACGTCATCGCTATTATTAGTTTCAGTTGTATGATGTTACACAAACATATCATAGACAATATATGGCGACCCATGGGGAAACCTACTTCACGTAGCCTACCTACATTCCAAATTGCACACTTATATCTAACAAAGATATTTCATCCACCTGTCGCAATACCCGCCATACCGTTATATCAATAAATCGTAACACTTTTATCCCAATATCCATAAAGACTTGGCATCAAGTTTCGCCACCATCTCTCGTTACGCTAAAATTGAATTTAATAAACCGACTTTTATATTGAGCACATATTAAGTCATCTCAAAAGAACATTTCGTCACCAATTGTTGGATATGTGCCCGAATGACAACATTTGAATGGCGTTAAACTGGAATTTACTTATGAAATATCTTACAAAATGACACATGGAAGTAATACTAGAAGATATGGGAATGCCGTCAGCAACATATTCTTCAATACGACGACAAAAAACAACTCTGTTCTACGCTACGGGTAAAAGGACCTCTAAGGTACGGTTGGTCTCGGGCGTTGGTTTCTCCTTGTTTTGTTTTTTTCTTTTCCAAATTATTTTTGAACAATTTGGTACATTTTCAACAATTTTCGAAATTGTCAACAAAAATAAAAAATGTCTTATTATTTGTTAAATATCAAAACATTTCAAAAATATCAAATTGTTCAACATTTCATCAAAAATGTGTTTAAAAAACATTCTCAAATTTGAAGAAAAAGAAGTCGTGGGGCCCACTAAACAAGGTTTTCGTCGCCTGGATCCTTTTTGGATTCGTAAATCCGGTTTGCATAGCCAATATTGTGCTTCTTGAGATTTCGCTATATTTCTCATTACTTCCCTCTTTATCGACTACTTCTTTTTATCAAATATCAACAATTAAAGTTAATTATCTACTTTTTCAGCAAGTACATGTATATTAAACAACCATTGTTATTCGAAAACAATGATACATAGAACTGACGTATTCAAATATATGTTTAACTGTGAGATATTGGTATTGACTAGTGCAAACAGCGTTTAAAATGAAGCTCAAAATGAGTATGAAGCAGTCTTTGCATACACATTGTGAGAAATCAATTAACCCAGACATAAGTTGCAGTAGTCATGGCAGCATTTATTTGTCCAATAATCTTCATGTAGCTTTTCTTTCATACACAAATCACCAATTAATTACTCAGACTTACCTTTCGAGTACTGTAGATGGTTAAAGTGATAGAAACTAAAGACATAAAGATAATGGCGCATGAGAAGTAGATGTACGCGTAGCCAAATATCCACAAACATACACTGTAAACTTGGAACACATAAAACGGGTTCATGGCCTGCAATCAAACACAAATAACAAAATGATTTTGATAATAATAATGCAATGTGGTTGGATATATAAATAAACTATTAATACTTTGATAAATGTTGGCCTCTTGGGATACTTAATCATACGTTAATGAAAATCAGCCCACTGATATCCATTGGAACAGATGTTGTAAAGTTAATATGCGTAGGTACGTTTTCCTATAATAGACCACTCAAGGAAGATAAAACACAAATAATCCATTGTCTTAAATATACATTTTATCTGCGCATTTTAAACCTTTAAAAGAAAACAAAGAAAAGAAAAGACAAACTGACTTCTAGCTGTTAGGCTATATCATATGCTCTATTTGACGTGGACAGCAAATCTGTGAGTGTTTCGCGCCAAATCTGTTCACGATCTACCGTCTGCGCCGTATGCCCAGTCAGTTGGAAGTATAAATAACACGAGTGGAAGTGAAGCTTAATAATACGATGCACAATAATGTGTTAACAACATCTGTACAAGGATATCCTACTAAATGCAAAATGACATGAACTCAGCACTGAGTAAATGAGTCATTCATAAACATTGGCAAGTGTTATTTATACGAAAGACAAATACTTGTCGATCTGGTTTATAGTTCATCTCTATTTATTTCTTGTAAATGTTTGATTTTGCTGCCTTTTTCATTATGTTAGCCTTAAAGGGATGTTCGTTATTCCTCGGAGCAATAAACTTCGATTTGTGTAAATTACGAAAGAGTACTTTGAATGAATACATTTATTCGCGTTACATAATACTTTTGTTCGTCAGGCCATTTTAAGAGTGGGATTGTCAAAGGTTTCCATTATTTTGCTGTAGTGCCGCCAAATAATTACAAACGATCATTTTACGGGGGGGGGGGGGGGTGTGGATCAGGGACTCGTCTCATACATACAATTACAACGTCTTACTGGCTTCCTTATCTAAATAAGGAGCAATGTGTTCATTATTACTATAAGAGTAATAAGTTCAAAACAATCTTATATATTTATTACACTATCTCATAATTATACATAAATTAGAGACTTCATCATAATTTAGTACGCAACAAAATCTCTGAATATCTCTTTAATAAGAAATAAAAGTCTAAAAATGCACCCGATTAAGTAAGAATTATTAAAACTAAATAAAAGTGTACAGAAATAACACATTTTATTGCCTGCAAATCTAGAATGTTAGTTTTAGCCGAATAGCATTGACGGGTAAAATCGATGTGTTGTTGTGAGTTAATGTTATAATGTCACATGACATATTGAATAGTTCGAGTCAAATTGGGACAATTTAATTAGCGGTTCACCTGTGTTGAACCAATACATTCAATGAGTGACCGTTGATAAGGTCAAAGCACTTATGTGTTCAATCTGAAGGCGGCAAACTCATATATCCTCCCTCAGTCAGCTTGCAGACGACAGAAATAGAACGATGCCGGTGTGAGAAATTTGACGGTCCCCATAACTGAGAGTCCTAGCTCCCATAGACACACACGGTATAAGCCGCGACTTAGTAGACACATCTACGGAACTACTGACGCGTGCAGTATACAGTGAAGATAGTGCTAGGACTCTCAAAGAAATAGGACTCGTTAATTTATGACACCGGTACCTATGATTTTAGGAAAGGCATCTCTAGTAGTTATCCCCCATGCATAATTGGTGATGTTTCATGCCATCTTAGCTCAAACTTGGCCACGCAATTGTGTCATAGCAAGTGCAGCATTGCTATACATCGGCGAACATTCATAGAGCCAAGTTTCTGATTTGTGTAAATGGGAACTATCGCAGTGGTACTATCACATTTGGGATAGGGAGGTCCTATACTGCACGTATGTAGAAAACAGGTCCCGTTTGCATAAATTAAAAAAGGCACCAGCGCCATTTTATGATTACTACCGGAATCTAAGGAATTTATAGACTTGCATCAAGTCCGTAGGACATAAACAATGACGGTATGGTGTAAAGTGAGAAAATGAATTCAAATACATAAAATAAACAATGAAACGTGAAGTATCAGATATTTTAGGCTTGTAAAAACCGCCCAGCACGTACGTTTTATCATAACTTTCAAACCCGCACAATTTGGGGGGAATTTTTCCAACAATCCCGCGTAAACTTCAATAAGTCTATAGCAGACGACACAAACAGCACCACCTAACATATGAGATACATCCAAGTTAAACTTAAAGTAGCTTCAGATCGGCAAGTTGAGTCGCGTACCCCTGACTATCGTTTTAGCGTTCAAATGGTTGCTTGGATTGGCAAGCAATATTTGACCGTGACAATCATGACAATAGGCGGTATGAAGAAAATGTCGAAGATGGATCAAGAGCATAATACATTAACATGTGGCCGGTATGTTTCGCGCAGGTGGTCAATTGTGCTTATACACGATATTTAAGGTGTCCGCGTTCATTGACCGATGTTCATTGTACAAATAACTATGTGCAATGTATCACCTGTTTTACTTTGCATAGTCAGTATTCAGTTAAAGGAAGGGTCCCGCAAGCACAACATTGAGCATTATGTGTTAGACAAATATTTATCGAGCCGAAATTACGTAACTATATAGAACAAAACACCATACTAGTCACAAAAATGAATAAAAACTGCCATCACTCAACATGCAATTTTTAAAATTCGCGGCGATCGAAAGTCCCGGTGTCGATGACGTCATGGGTATCGGTGCTCAAATTTGCGCATGTGAATTGTATAATTATGACATCATCGACACTGGGACTTTCGATCGCCGCGAATTTTAAAAAGTGCATGTTGAGAGATTGCGGTTTTTATTTGTTTTTGTCATAAGTGTAGTGCTTTGTTCAATATAATTACAAAAGTTGGGCTCGATAGTTATTTTTCTAACATATAATGCACACTTTTATGCTTGCGAGACACTTCCTTTAAGTATAGATGAATAAGACGTCTCAGAATGATACTATGAAATACAATGAAAAACGACACATTTGTATTATATACAACATAGCTTAACATTTTGCGAATGATTTAATATATGCTGATGTTTTCATTCGTATACAGATTATTGACGATGGAAGTTTCAGCATGAGAAATACCACAAAAACATCCAAAAAACCAATCAATGTTTCAAAAGGATACAAAGTTACTTCTTTTTTTAAATTTTATTTATTCAACTGGCAATCAACATCAAGATATATATAAACAACACAATAAAGTAGGTCTGCTGAGCAGCCAGGGAGCATTGAAAGCACAAGAGAGTAACTGCGTAATCTTGAAAGGTTAAATATTGTTAAATGTTAAATATCGTAATTCAAAATATAGAAAAACCACCATTTGATCTCAGTTTCAAATACTGGTGCAGCCAGTAGACTAGTAGTCACCCGCATTGCCAATGTAAACGAAAGGTGTTTCTAGGATATATTTTTCATTTCCATCTCCAAAAGTTTTAGAACACCCAGAACTGTCGTAAAGCAAGACCCCAATTGATTTGGATACTTACATTGACGACACAATATATTCTCAGATATAAATAGCAATCAATTTTTAACATCTTTCACAACATTTTAGTAATAAGAGATTCCCTCACTACTGCTGTACATAATTACCACAGTATTGAAAACTAAATCAAGAAAGTTCGTGTTCAATGCAATTTATTACATGTGAGATTTGTTTGAAAATGCACCCCAAGCTTCAATTAAACGTCAAGAATTAAATGATCTGCATTAGGATTTACTTTTTATTAATATTAATGCGATTTCTTTTTCATCATCTAATTCAATTTTTGAATAACATCATAGAAAAATGTAATTTTCTTGGCGGAAGTCAAATGTTCTTGGCGGAAGGATGTCAATCGATATAGCAACAGTGTGCCCCGTGGGGCAAAGCAGTCATTGTGGTTCCGATCAACTCATATATGTCGTCAACAGCTACGAAAATCCTCAAAAGGGTAATCCCAATATGGGAATTTGATTCTTATACTTAATTTGACAGATCGGTTCTTTGGATCAAGCAATTAGAAACTAGTGTTTTACATCGGTACATCGCGAAAGCTATTCATGTAGCGAATGTTGTTAATTTTGGTATGGATAACTGCTGTATGTCATCGGCAGTTCAGACTTACGAGACCGAAAATATTCTCAATACTTTTTTATCTATGTGAAAATCTCATCGTTTCAGGAAATCTCATTCAGTAATCACATAATCTCGAGTATTCAACATTGAAGCTCACTCATTGTATCACGCGAGCATCGGTAAATTCACACGTAGTAAAAAATAACCTTGTAAGGAAAGTGACGTGTGGTAATTCCATGAATAGATCGTGAAAGTTACGTGAGAAAAGGATGAAAGTCATAATATGCAGTGCTTTCACGAACAGACCGCAATAATTAGTAATTGTAACTTCGTGAATAACTTGGTAGGTGTGTAAAGTCTGAGAAAGTGATTGCTAAGAATATAGTGCGAGATTCCCTTGGAGTGATTTAATACATTTATATATTAATATAATAAATCACAATTTCAAGTGTCTCAATACAATATTTTTAGGTTGACATTTAAAACGTTTTTAATTGTCTGGCCTAAGATCCAGTAAACGTGGCGTCACAACTCTTTAGCATAATAAAGTTAGCAGTAACATGATTATAAACCATTACCCAATGAGTAACTTTGATATACCTATTAAATGCCAGGTTCAGTTCATTAATTATATCATTGAAAATTACGTTTTGTCGTCAATTGTTTTACAAAGTGGTTGGGAGATTTACAATGAAGGTTCAAATGCCCAAGAGTTTTGCTATACAGGGAGGAGCCTTGATCAATATTTGCATCTTCCAATTCGACAGTTCTATTCGCAATGTTTCGCGTCGTTATAACCCTGATATTTTGCAATTGTTAAGTACACACGAATTACAAATACTATACGCTCAATATTAAACGAAAATCGATTCATATTAATATTACATCCCTCGATAATTTATGAACTTCTGACAAACGGTTATTTTTAGATCATAGAATAACATTTTTTTCCAGTTTTGACATTGACAATGATTGAAGTATTGACTCATATTTGCGCGCAATTCTTCCATTTAGAAACAGTCATTGCAATTGCATACTATTTAATAAGGCGGTTTATTGCTGATTTCTTAAAGCGATTAAATATGATATACATATATATGTACTCCCTCCCTACATATGCAATGTTGTCGTAAACAGTGTAAAAGTGTATGTTCTGATCACTTTTTTTGGGCTATGATTTTTGTCTCACATCAATATATTTTGATATTAGAAGAATCCCCATATTTTTCTTTCTCATTATGTCTGTAAAATCTTAGGGGCCAGAATTGTTCCATTCAGAAATTTTAGGCTAAAATGTGGTGAATTACTTCTAAAGGTGGTTAACCACCCGCGAGTTTGTGTACTACTCAATGGGCACATTTCTTGTGACCTTATGCTTCTAAAATACGAACCATTGGTGTTATGCCACTCAAACTTGGGGATGCGACAATTTTAAGGATGACCTTTCATGTAAAAGAGAATCAAGTTGAAAATCGGGCTAGCAATCAGAACATCTACCTTAAATAAGGTTTTATTGCAGATTTCTTAAAGCGATTAAACATGATATATACATGTACATACTACTCCCTACATGCAATGTTGTCTTAAATATATTTCAGTGTATAATATTTTTATTATTTCACCTAAAGAGTATTCAATTAAATACCTTTTTTATTTCATTGCTACGTGCTCGTTACATATCGTAACTGTAACATTACGTCTGTCATGAAAGTATACCGCAACCAACCCACAAAGAGTGCCGACAAACCGTGTTTTTTCCTTAAAGCAATTAATGACATGTTAGCTATTGACCACTTAAAACTATATTGTATGACACGCGTCTATAAAATGATTTAGCGACAATATGACTTTGAGTAGCGTGTAATAAACTGTAACATAAAAATTATAACAGTATTTCAAGATCCTTTTTTGTATGTAATTTCGATTTCATTGTATGACGTTTCATTACGGTATTACATAATATATAGACGTAATACTATTTCTCTGACCAAGTATCTCAAATGAAAATGTATAATAATATGATTTAGATCTGCAAATATATTATGTATTATTACTCTAAGAAAAAAGTTTCAGTTATATAATTTATAGAGAAGGTTCTTGAACCGTTCTATATGGAGACCAGTCTAAGCACTAAAATAGGTGTTTAGGGCGTAAATTGTTTCCAGAAATAACCTCTCGATATTTGATATATTGAGGGTTCAAGATACAGGACCTCATCTTGTGTCACAAGATCTATTCACAACCGCGTTGTAAAATTCCACTAGATCCCACCAAAAACACAACAAAAGATCTGAAACCAATCTATTACATTTGTTCAATAAACATATGACCGAGTAATAATCATTGATAAATGACATCAAAGAAAACAGATTGACGCGACTTCTATCGATTTTACGTTAAAACAAGGTTTTCTTAAGCTCACACAAATGTGGGCTGGTGTTTGTCTTAACACTCTATATATTGATTATATGCCTATCCTCAGCCCATATAACAACTCCTTAGTGCACAATTGTGGAGACTGATTCATGTTTTACTGGCTCATTTTGATGATTTATTCAAGTACGGGATATCCTCACTATAGCAACTTCTGCAGTTTATAACTCGTACAGGTTATATGTTATGTTTGACAGATGAGTACTCTCGTAAAATGAGGTTTTGGTGTAGTAATACTCAATTCTACGAGAGGTTGACAAAACTGATGTAGCACTTTATAAGTTCTCTACAAATTAACAAGTGATCAATATATTTGTTAACTTACCTCTTGGAAGAACAGTACGGGTATAGGCCGGAGATTAATGACGATCTCATTGTCACCATACAGGTCACGTCTAATTTTTGGCGGGAAAATTGAAATAAAATAAACTGATAATAAATTAAAAGGCCTAAATATTGCAATTATTGATTTGTAAATTATTGTCTCCCTAGTACATATGCATTAGAAATCCCTTAGCCAATATCATATGATTATAGAAAAATTAAATGGCTTCTGATTAGTAAAAAATAAGAATTTTGCAAATGGATTCCAGTCTAGAAAGGTGTCACAAACAATGTGATATTTATTTTCACACATACGCACATAGAAAGATTTGATGATAAGAAGACGTCTGTCGCCATTAACTTGCCAGTGTCACATAGAGGGGACATGTCTAGGCAGCCAGTATTTGAAAGGGACAGATAATAGCTATTTAAAGTGATTCTGAACACAAATATAAACATTTCAATGAAAGTCGTTTGATATACTTATGAATCATAGATTATCGTCAAATTCAAACCCTAATTCGAAGGAAAAGGACGGGCTTTCAAACAACATGTTGGGAAGTTACTGCATATACTAATATTTCTTTCTAATATCTGATTTTTTAATTCATAAGAAAGTACAAAGAAAGTGAAAATACTTCACATATATTTCATATAAATATCTTCTGATGTGTAGGCAGTACGGTAATCTATTGAGTATTCAAATGATTTCTATTCTGACCAAGCACTGGAACGTTACAACACAAATTTATAACGCGTTCAATGGCGTAGCCAGTTCGGTCATTCAGATAGGGCAAGATCCATTTTTGAAGGAAATTGTCGGAAGTAGTGATTTAACAGTGTTTGGATTCTTTTCAGGACGATTTTTCCTTTCAAATGTTTTGCCCCCACTGAAAGTGTATCATAAACTCACCGTTTCCTTGACTCTTCTGGCGTGTATCCTGTGAAACGATGGTAAAATTCTGCGCACGTTATTCCTGAATCCAAACCCCTGTAAAGAAGAAGCATAAACTATGAGCACTTATATATATACAAACACCAAGAACGAGAACGAGAACGAAAACGAAAACGAAAACGAGAACGAGAACGAGAACCGTCGAGAACGAGAACGAGAACGAGAACATGAAAAAGAAAAACACATCAAGAATAAGATCAAGAACTACAACAAGAAGAACAACAACCAAAACAACAAGAACGACGACGACAAAGCCAACTACAATAATTAGCAACAACAAATACTCTTTTTTGTTGTTGTAATTTTAGACCTTGACCAAAAGAATAAGTATGCCAATGACCAGTATTATGAAACTTTATTTACCTGAGTTTCAGGAAACATTTTCCTTCGCTGTCCCAAATATATTTGATCTTCTGAAAACTGAAGTATCTCATCCATGTTTGCTGTAAAGATGAAAACAAACATTAACAATCTTCCTTAAATTGTCTGAATATAGAATCCACCTAAACCAAAACACTTCCTATAATATTGTTGGCCATTTTCCTATAATATTGTTGGGCACTTCCTATAGTATTGATGGCCATTTTAACCATCAAGGAGTCATTGCAAACTTTATCAATCCTCAACACTATTATTAAGTTACGTAAACAATGTATCGTGTAGTATATTGTTGGGACTCATCTTCATTCTAGATTCTCTATACAACGTCTCCCAAAAAACTGGGTCCAAAAATGTTCAGGCTAATACATAATGAAAATATATCTATATATTGTTCCTTTAATTTTCAAGGGTATTATGTTAAAGAAACCTAGAGTGCTTAAGTCAGTGTAACATTAACTCAATTTATGGTTTTCTTAGTAAATTGTTTAGTTCGTCTTTAGCACCACTGCTAGAAATGTCCCCGGAGATGAGAAATCTTTCCGTAAAGCATATACTTATAATGCTAATTAGCGTGATATCAACCAACCACACCCACCCAAACGCTTACACAGGACATATCCATGTACATATTCTTATCCCACCACACCCGTGTATACCTATCAAAATCATCTTAAGTTCCGTTTAATTTACGGAATGAAAAAATGTGTCCGGAAATTTTGCTGCAAGAATACAGAACGTTACTTTTCGTCCGGCAGCAAACTTTCCCGGAATTGTTTTTCATTTGTAAAATCAAACAGAACCTTGAGATGAGTTCAGGTGTACATGGTTTTGGTTGGTATAAGAATATGTACATTGGTATGTCCTATTACGTGTAAGTGTTGGGGTGAGTGTGCTTAGTTGAAATCACACTGATGTAAATGTATGCTTAACGGAACGATTCCGGTGGTGTATTTTTGGAAAACTCAGAATATTTCATTTACCGAAATCGTTATTTCACGACAATTTTAAACAGTGAATGTTTCTAGCTGTCTTTGTATCTAAAGAAGTCCCGTTATGACAACATTTTTTTGCTTTCTCCAAACTGAAGGAAAATTTAACGTTTCGTTCAATGGATCAATGAAAAATCCAAAATGACCTCGTGATATAGTATACAAATAATGAATGTTTATGAGTGCAATGGTATGAATATTTTCATGAGGTGAAAGATGAAATGTTCCATTCCATTAATGACGTATGATGTAAAAATCAATGAAATGTGACAAATATTTCATGTCATGTGACATACATTCCACCAATCAAATGACAAGGAAATTTCTAACTGTTATATAATTTGTACTATCACACTCCTAGTCTAGTCATGCAATAGTTGCATATACCTACCTGTTGGGGACCGCCATTTCTATCATCTGTTTCTCGACTTTTCATATCTTGTGGTCTTAGATTCTTGTCCCTGAAAACAAAAATCGAACGATTCAGACATTTTAAAAATTATCATAATTGTCACAATCCAGGTCGTAAATATTGGGTTGAATAAGACTTCAAACATGTACAGGATTGTTACTTATAAGTATATGCATATGTATCTCCTACATTAACCCTCTGACGTCACATTGCACGTTCGCAAAGCGTTAAAAGCTTGCCTAGATTTCCACAGGCAGGTTTACCATCACGGTGCCATCAATGAATGCAAGCTCCTACGTATACACCTCGCATCAACGTTAGATCAACACCCTAGAGGCGTTTGACTTTTATATCCTCAAGATTTCCACCATTCTTGAGTGCTAATCTTTAGGTTTATTTTATTCCTAGAGTTTATAATTGCCAGATTATTAAACACCTTGAGTTCTCTCCGTAGAAGTGCTACCCTTCTTTTTTCGCGCAATATAAGCATGTTGTAATTTTCTCCTCGGTAGGAATTTTGTGTCTTTTTGTCTACAAAATGTGAGAATGTTGTATATTTGTATATGTGCAATATGAACATTTAGTGCATCTTTAACGTCTGCAAATGTTTTTGCAATTTGTGCATTGAGTCGTTTACAAAAGGTTGTCAACTTTCTACTCTTTAAAATATAAATATATTGTGTATTTTTCATCGGCGCAAAGGGAGAATTTTGTATCATTAATGAAATTCGAACATTTTGTAACAACTTGATCTGTGCAACTTGAGCACTCGAATTGTGTGATATTTTGTGACGTGAGCATTTTCAATTATGAGCATTTAGTCATTCCTTTTCTGCGTAATATGAATAGCATGTAACGACATTGTATCTTTCCCATCTTTTCAAAACTGAGTATTTTGTTCATCTTTAACACTTTCCACGCGGCAGGCGTCTGCAGATGACAGTTCCAAAATTTCACAAAATGTTTCAAAAATGTCAAAATTATTGAACTTCATAACCATAATTGGAATCACCGTGAGAAATGCATTACAATAAGTACTGTACAGTCATGCCCAGTTTGGGTTAAGTCATTCATGAGATAAGAGTTTAAAAGTTTGGAAAGGTTTCTGAAAAATCTGTTTTGTATAATAGTAAAACTAAGTGTTATAAATCACAGCCAGTCCTCATCTCAGTCCAAAAAAGCTCTGACTTATATTGCCTGCCTTTACACTCTACGATTCAGACATCTTCTCAGTAAAAAGCTCTGACTTCTATTGCCTGCCTTTACACTCTACGATTCAGACGCGTCAATTTATCATACCCGTCAATTTATCATACCAACATCAATAGAATGCAAATACAAAGAGCATTGAAAACCCGCCAAACAAATTGTCGTGCTTCATAAGCCCCTTCAAGTCTGACCGGCGGCAAATATTAGCATCATTTTGTATCGTCTGCAAATCACGCTGCCTGCTTCACCTATTAAACTGTTGTATTTACGAATGCCCTGCCTACCTTCTATCTGGGGCTGTATATTATACAGACTCACTGTACATTGAGCTGTAATGGGGGCTAATAGCTTCCCTAAGGGGGGTTTATGTCAAATAAGATTAATGCTATGTCTGATAGGGGGAAAAGCTAGATATTAATGAATTCTCGACTGATTTGGGTGAAGGAAAGTGGCTTAGATATCTCGATTAGAGTACAATTGAAATCATACTTAACGGCTATATGAATATGATCACACAGTTTAAAACAGTTACAATGAGCAGTATTGGTGAACTAACTAGCTAACATTAGATGTTAATATGAAGGATATTTTGTTGAAGAAGAAAAAAGGAATAAGAAATGCCTGACCTCACTTCAATTAGTATCAACTAGAATACCTTCAAACCTCAACGTCCTAAAACAATAAAATAATAGTATAAATAATAACTCTATAATGTTTACTACTATTTAAAAACCAAATTATTGAAACGGTTGGAAATTTGCCCAGTTTGTGAATAAAAATGAATGACAGTGAGGTGCTTATCCAATTACCCCCCCCCCCCCCCCCTCTCCCTCCTCCTTCAATGTAAAGAGAGTATGAACACAAAGCGCCCACTTCCAGAATTTCCCCCTTGTGTTGTTATACTGGAAGTAATTGTTTGCTTGGTTGTTTGTGGGTGCTTGTTCCCTCATGACTCTATACTCTATTTGGATTCCACTGGACAGTGACGCAACTTAACAGGCACAGCTTTTACGCACGCGTATGTATCTTCCACCTTTCAACGCTCGTGTGTATACGCCAGCGCCGCGAGTAGGCGCGCGCGTTATGTGCTGCAATAAGTAGAATACGCAGTTACGTGATGGCCAAATAGACTACCGTATAGACAATAGACTATAGTTCACTTCATCCATACAGTGACATAACTTTACAGGCGAGGCATTTACGAACGAGTATATATTTTCCGGCTTGCTACGCGCGTGTGTATACGCCAATGCCTAGAGTAAGCGCGCGTGTCGGGGTGTGTGTGTGTGACTTAATCATGTTGCTTCTTGCTTCGTGCATTTTAAAAGCTTTACTTTCATACTGAGAGGATTGGACCAAGCCGATTTTGCTTCCTCGTGTTTGCTGAAGCATATCTCCCGTTCTAAATAACCAATTGGAACGCAATCAAATGCAAATGAAAGCTTATTTACTCAGCTTTCATAATACATCAAGATTAGACCCGTGTGTTCCTGCCCTTTTAAGATATCTTATGTGCCCGGAGTGTTAACATTTTTTGGGTCACCCTGTAGTTTTCATAAAAATCGGCCAATTATGTCACATCCTATTCCGTACAAGTATTTGGAAATGCAAGTTACGATAAAATATGTTACATCTATAATCTGGTACATACCTTGGTATTTCCATTTTGGTGGACTTCACATTTGATGAAAACCATTGTGTGTATTGATCCTAGAAAATAAATAAAAAAATGAATATATAAATAAATATTTAAAGAAATAACCAAAAACAACATTATTATTTATATTGCAATGAATTGTATTCAAGTGTCAAAACTAGTATTAGTATTATTCCAAAAGGTATACTATCGCTCACAATTTAAGCCATTATTCACTTAAATATATGCTTCTGTTACAGATATTGCACATGTGAAAGTGACAATGTTAAGACATTGTTAATAAGCTTATCTTGAAAAATATCAATGAATACACCATTTTATCACGAACTTTTCTACTTTGGAAAAGGTGTATTTCGGAACACCCAGTTTCGTTCAATACTGGTACAATGTCAGCGTTCCAGTGTCGAACGATACTGGCACATATAAAATGTTCAAGTATCGGGTGACACTGGAACACAATTATGTATCAGTATCGTTCAATACTGGGATAAATCACTACTGGTAGCACGTGTACCATCATCGTCTGATACTGGACCATAAAAACGTTACAGTATCGACCGATACTGGAACACAATTTGTTGTTCCAGTACCGACCGATACTGGAACAGTGCGATCGTACCAGAATCGAGCGATACTGGCAGCTTTTATGTTCCAGTATTGAATAATACTGGTGGTATACCAGTATCTGGGACCTAAAGTACACTTGTTCTTTCTCGATACAAATCGTCCTCGTTAGCGTAGTTGGTAGAGCGTCTCTCTTGAGTTCAGGAGGTTCCGGGTTCAAATCCCGGTTGAGGAATGAATTCCTCGATCACCACGATGGAAAGATTAATTGTTATCATCACTTCCACACCGTGACCTAAGTAGCTTTGATTTACTGTTTCTCCGTATTTGATAATTGAAATACCTCAGCTTTACATTTATACACCAGGACATAGCTGTGTATCAGTTGACGTTCCCATTAAATATAATAACAGAAAATGTTAATCATAATCAATTCGCCCATAAATAATTAGAACATTTAATTTGTTAAACAATAGTCGAAACGTGCCGTTATATAAGCAATTTTTGATCTTACAGAACGAGTTCATTTATTCCCGTCAAGTATTAACCCGAAACAAAATAAACAGATATATATATTATGCAGCTATACTGTTAGTAAACAAGACGGGTCAGCATTTCTGACGAAAGATAACAGAAAAGAAAAGTATTCCGCCAGGTGGTTTTCAAGATTCGATGAAGATTATTTAGCATAGAATTCCGCGCCAAATATCATTCCAATAATAGCTTTACATATACATATCATCGATCCTAGAGACGCGGTTCAATGACTTCTATTTTAACATGCATGACCGTATTTCTCTTGGTATCTTGAATAGTATCATAACACCAATAGGTATATTTAGCCTCATTGATGTTCAAATAAATCAATAGACTTTGCCCTGAGGGACTGGAATATAGGAGTGTATTTTTCTCGAGGCAGTGAGTGAGTAGGTTAACCAAGCCTTATATGGAGGTGAGTGCAAGTAGCAGACGTTATTAAGACAAGCGGGTGTCATGTACTTTATACGTGACACTATTAAAAGAACTAGTCTTGAGCGATATCGTCACTTTAATAACTACTTTTACTTTATATCAGATGTATCGTTGGTATAATGTTAACGTGTACGTGTGTAAGTACTCGATTCCAAGGATGTCTCTGAATGAACTGAACTCTTGACTCTTAGAAAACGACTTTTTAGAGTTAAAATACACTGAACTAGGACGACTTGTTACTTGCTATGAGTTATTAACACATTATTTAGATTCCGATCAAGATATGTCATTACTAAATGTATTACAACATCCATATAACGAACAACCCTATGCACAACTTTCACAGATTTTGAAGGAGACACAATGTAGGGAGAGTGTAGATAAAACAGTCAAAAGAAACGTGATTTTTTTCCAAATAACTTCTTAAAGTGACTTTTCCACATTATGGCAGAATATTGTGACTGTAGATTTGGTTATTATTGTTAATCAACCGAGTTATTATTACATATACATGTACATATTGTTAATAATTGTGTATATTGCGATATACAGAGCCGAACGTAGATAATTTGGTCTTTCATGAGATTTCTATTTATGATGTTTCTTCCTTAAAGGGGCACAGGGTGACCATATTTATCGAGCTCTGCTCTTTTTGGTTTTCCAGTCATTGCTTTTGACTTGTATAATAATATGTGATGTTGGTAAAAAACTGAAAAACTGAAACTGAACTGAAACAGAGAGATTTCTCAAAAAAGGAAATTCCACATTTTTACCTTAGATCTAGCAACCCTCTCATGTAAAATTTCTTCACAAAAAATCAGTTAAAATGAAAAATATAGACATTTTCTATATTAGTATATTAGTGCTTTCCACTTTTTTTTGTATGTTGGTTAAAATCACCACCGATTGAATCAGGAAGGTTATGACTATGCATCACGCAACAAGCCAAGGGTGTTCTACAAGGTTATTTTGAATAAACATGAAACAAATAAGTAAGAAGCAATCTGTGGCCTTTTAGATGAATTTGGGTAGTTTCGATGTGATCTACATCGAAACTCAAAACGCTATCAAATCCATGAATTTCACATGTAATACTGCAAATTAAGCTCTATAATTTTTAGGTGGTAGTTAGTACGATAAGCATTATATTACGTATATGTGAAAAACCCAACTTCTGAAAACAATTGAGGGCTCCCTCCATGAAGGATCTCTTAGTGCCCCTTTAAGGTAACGAAAAAATACCCAACTCTGTTCTACTATAGGCCTACGGGCAAACGGATTTTTTTTCGGGTAGGGTCGGTCGGTCGGGCGGGTGGTGTTTTTTTGTGTGTGTTTTTAAATTGTTGTGAACATTTTAAAATTGAAAAATAAAATAAAAGCATCTTAAAAAATCCAAAAGAATAATAATAAGTTTTCGAAAAATGTTCAAAACAATTTTGACAATTAGGGAAATAGGTCGGTCGGGCCCGTTTAAGTCGCGTAAGTGTCCCCTTCGGTTGCCAGTTGAGATAACCAGATGTCTTCCCAACCTTGACCATGAAATTATTTTGCCAGTTTAGTCTATAAATAACATTCTATTGAACGTTTTCTTTTCATATTCCGGAGAGTTGTTTCATAGAATAGCAACAATGCTGAATAAAATTGGATTTTGTAAATTTATAAATAAGCGAGATGAAATTCAATAAATTTAGTTCAATCTTAATCAAAATTTGTTGACACAATAATGAAAAGATAAAATAAACATGGTAGCTTAGTAAATTGTAACAATTGATGTTCAACATTTCATATTATCTTTAATCAAAATCAATACGGCGTAAACTGCATAGATAAAATAGTATTTTCTGTAAATATCTTTCGAAAGCCCATCAACATCCATGGACTATAAATATCGTATTGTTAATTATTGTTAACAAAATCTTTACACAAATATTATCATTAGTTTAATAGTTGTAAATTATCATCATCAGGCAAGTGGTTACTGTCAATTTTGGAAGACCTTTTTTACATCTGGCAAACATTTCCTAATTATAGAGTTGTTTTCAACTACTTTCCACCGATACCATGGATACGTCAGAGCTATGCAGTGTTTTAAAGCTGTCTAAACCAGATTCAACAACATATATTCTCAATCGCAGAAATGCAAAAATCCAGGATAACCGCTATACAGGTTGTCACAAATCGTCGCTGTTCTGACATAACGACACATCACAACAGAATTAAGTAAAGTGATATGTCGTTATGTCAGAACAGCGACGAAATGTACATGTATATTGTTGCAATTGAGCTAAAACAAGCGTACCAATTTGCTCGCCTTAGCACAATAATTCCAAACAGGTATGCCTAATCAACACTACATTGGATTAAGCATCGTTGAATACAATGATACCCCCAGGTTCTAACGTTCTGATACCCTTAACATAACATGTACCACAACATTCCTATTGAACTGTATGTTACAACTAGAATGATTAGAACTGTGTTCAACATCAACTGGAGACAGCATGTGACAAATGAGGACCTGTACGCGGATATGCCCAAAGTCTCGGATAAGATCAGAGAACGTAGATCAAGATTTGCAGGACACTGCTTCAGAGTGTCCAATGAGCTGGTCTTCAAACTCATACATTTGATACCAAAACATGGAGTAAAAAGCGTGGTAGACCTTAACCTACATTGACATACTAAAGCGTGACACAGGATTGCAGGTAGAAGAAATCAAGACAGCTATGTTGGAAAGGAAGATTTGGAGAAGCATCGTGGTTCGGGAATATCCCCCGCCCTATAAGTCAAGTCAAGTATGTTACACCCAGTGACCTATTTATAAACCACCTTGCAAATTGTGCATTTTTCACGGAATCTTTGAATTGTCAAGTTAAATATTAATAATAGATTTGTCAACTTTCACGGTTCTTATATTTTGAATAAAATAAGCTCGCATAGAATACATCTATAATGAACTTTAGGATTGGTTAAGTACAATAGAGATAATGATAACTTACCCTTAATAATATATATTGTGCTTCTTCGAGGGAACATCGAGTGCACATAGCTTTCATCATCCAGTTGGGTTTCCATCGGAAGATTAGGAAGAGAAGACCCGTAGAAAAGATACCAGCAATGAAACATACAACTGTCCGTGGCATATGCCTTTTGAACCCATAGCATTCCTGTAAAATAATAGAAAGGTACAGATGTTAATGCCGTGGTAGATGTGAAATATCACTTATTAGCTATATTATATACCACCACAATGGTAATGTGATCTCAATCCGACCGTTATTTATTTCTCACCCAATATTCGATTCCAGAGTTAGGTAATGTCCATAACATACTTTTAGTCCCATGTCGCCTGCGATTTTAAGTCGCTCGAGTTGAATATGAACCAAAAATCGCTCCCAGCTACTTTATAGATCGAACGACCAGTCCCAACTTTTGGGAAGTCGCCGATGACTAAATTGGAAACGTTTAGCGGACACAGGACGTAAAACACGTCATCGGGAATGACCTGGATCGTTTAGCAACCTTAGTATGCAATACCAAATAATCATTTCTACTTTTGCATGATGACCCAATGCCCTTAGTCTGCACAGAGCAAAAGGTTAACACAATTTTAGGTAAAATGCAGAAATATAGATACAGAATCTGTTTAAAATTAACACAATTCTTGTTCCAATTCTATATTTACACATTTTTCCTTTTGGTTTTTGGTTTATAATTAACATTTGTGACGTTATTAAGAGATGAATGTCATCAATTCATAAATCCGCGAACTCATTGGTGATGCGAGTGATGCAGATACGCCAAAACATGATTTAATCCATAATTGTATGCAACATAGTAGATCAATATGTTTTATTTATCAGAAATTGTTTGTGTATAAAAATAATTGAATTTGTTCAAATATTTATACATTATTTAGATGTAGACACAGTTATTTGATCACACTGAATGGACTTAATTTATAACGTATCTTGATTGTGAATTATTTACTTCGAAAAACCACTTGGCAAAATGAAACAAATTGGTCAATATTTTCCCAATTTACGCCGCAAAATGTTGTGAAAACGATGATGACAAAGTAGCGCAAACACTTATTGTATTGAATGGTTATTACCGATACAGGAATGTCGACAGCTGCGAAAGTATTATCAAAAAGTAGGGCGGTTTTGGCGGGAAAATAAGTGCACGCATTAGTAGTTACAGGTGGACTATCGTCTGCTGGCACATGTGCAATTTCATTGTGATATGGATTTATTACGATGAGGAAATATTTTGGAGAGGAAAGAGACTGCGATTCTTATGTTTCCAGTAATCCTAAATCTGATGAGGAAACGAATATATAAAGTAGGCCTATAATTATTAATCACTTAATGAACATTTTCTATTTTTTATTTCGAAAATGAATGGATAATTAGGCAAAATTAACACTTTTATTTCGAAAAACAACATTTAACAACAACAAAAAGTTACATTTCGAATTTTGTTTTAATTTAAACAAAATTGTATATAAAAACACCGACCGAATGACCCTAATCGGAAGGTCAATCGGCACATAGAAAAGGGGTTTGTTATCGCTTTGGCGCAAGCTCACAATTTGGAAACGTAAATATGAGCATTCTCATTTGAACCCCTAACAGGTTGTTATAAACGTACGAGTTCTTTACAATCTGTTAGCACATTCGAGTTGAGCAACCTTCTTATCGTGTTTTCTGATTGGCGCAATAAATGGCGCAATATTGGAATATCCCTCCTTTTATCCAATCGGAGTAAGTTTTACCGATAAGTCGGTCAATGCTCAAGAGGGTTAAGCAAAGCTGATAATCCCCGATTATCATAATATGTATTGCATTCAAACAAATGGGGTTATTATATTGCCAATATACAAAAGTTTCGATACCTTTTTAAAGCTTTGTATCTCCGGCAAAATATTTTGCAGTATAAAACTGAAAACCTATTTGGAAAGAAGACTTGTAGAATCATGTTGGCACCAGCCTGACAAGTTATGACGGGGAAAAAATAGATTCTATTTTAGTTTCAGATTGAAATAATACTTTAATATGAACATCATTAATGTTATGCACAAAATGTGAGAGGAGGACAAATCATAGAGATTTAGTATTATGCAAGACTGACGACATCTTTGATTTTAACTGTCGAATCACAAATACATTGCTGTATCAGCATCAAGTAAACAAGCTATAGCAAACGTCTAACAACAGCACTGTCATGACTGTGTGATTACAAAATTTAAAAATAGAGTAACAATGAACAAATTTCCATGTTTGATTTTTCTTGTACTGCGATGTGATCAAACATTGATTTTTCACCAAATTTCTTTTTTCCAAGATCACGCATTATTAGCAAAGCCAGACTATAATGCTGTACGCTATATAACGCTATTCCTAAACACGCTTCATACTGACACTATTAAAACAACCAATGGCCTCGGGAATCCATTAACAAAGAAGAATCTATGTAATGAAATAATTATTTCGAATAGTAAATTAATTACTCCCTGGTGTATTTAGATATGTGATATCACAATTAGTACAAATTGAATTGTAATGATCACGTGATACGAATAATTGTTTTACATTGACTCTGCTGTAGTTTACAAATAGCCGCTGTGTCGTGTGCTTCCGGTGTATTTGGCGGGCGTATTGGGTATAATTTGACACATTAATTCCTAACATTGTTTGACGACGATTTTCTCAACATTGTGTCAAGCATCGAGGGATTGTTTACCTCAAGGTATGTAACTAACGTAATGTGTACATTTGAGAATGGCAGTGAAGAAAGAGGTGCTTAAGTCTCTTACCGGAATGTGTGTATTTGAGAATGACAGTGAAAGAAGTGCTGAAGTCTCTTTTCGAAATGTGTACATTTGAGAATGGCAATGAAAGAAGTGCTTAAGTCTCTTATCGGAATGTGTACATTACGGAAAGTGTACAATGATAAAAGGGAGGAAAAAAGTGCTGAAATCTCTATCGGAATGTATAGAGGTAATCTGGCAGATGTCACAACGGCCATCTTTAAGGCCTATTGTAAACTCCAATCCAAATTGGAAGGACATGAACTACAACTGAAATTACCAGTGATCCTTAGTTTGGTCCCATCAGTATCTGGTGTCAAATATTAGTATTATTATGGTTAAAAAAACACTGCACTTATATAGTCGAATGCCCTTGAAAAAGTATCTTATATTGCTGTATCCTGGTATCGGTCACTCTATAAAAATAATGCAATCAACGTTAAACGTAATGAGAACATTATTTCGAAATTTGAATGAAAGAAAATGCGAGTAGATTTGAAGATTTTGAAGATAATGAAACTTGCGGATTGTAGTTAAAATATCACTATATTTTGTTACTTTGTAACTAAATTAGTGACATGACTGTCTGCCCTGGACATACATTAGGGCTTTAGGCATGGGTCAGTTATACAAATTGACTCTATAATCGATAACCATTACTAATTTACGTTATATAAATTGCGGTAAAATTTGGTTCTATTGTTCGAATAATTCGTACGAGGTATCTGTCAAAAATGGTGTTATGAATATCGCAAATTATCGCGCCCATAAGCTCAAATTATCCGAAACATGTGTTGTTAACACTTGGATTTTGATTCATTACACAGTATAGTATAGTCATTGTATCTGGTGACGTTATTTTTGTATCACCCTATATATACAAACAAGCACTGACTTAACGACAGCTACATCTAAATAGATATATAGAAAAGAGGAAGCTCATCTCGACATCTAATTTCCATCTTATTTTTGCCAATGATTCTCATCCCACCTGCTCTATTGCAAAATATAGATTAATTTTTTCGATTCTCTCCTCAAGTCTTCCTCTTTATCAAAAGACTCTTTTATGATTTTCGTTTTCCTTGAGGTAGTCTCCATTGTGGTACAAGTTTGATGGAATACCCCTGTATGAATACCGTTACAGCATCAATGACTAGGATTTTGTATTAATTCTTGTAGTTCAAAAGGGGTTTTCACACTGTTAGCATGGTTAGTATAGCCTAAGCTCTGGAAATGATTCTCTATATTTACGTTAATTTGAAATATGAATGGTTTGTTTGTAAATTTAAGAATATATAATACACCGATTTCTCGGAATTCCATAAGACAATCGTTAAGACTGTGCACCTGGTTATCTTTTTAATTATCACATTTCTGAAATGTTTGTTTTTATCAAATACCATTTTTTCAATAGTTCAGTGATTCTCTTTACCATTTCCTAATGATGTTATTGACACATGCGATGTCTCGGACGTTAAGGGTGATCATATGATTAATGTTCAGCCATACAATATAACACTAAAAGATGCATTAGTTTTGACGACAGATTGATATAATATTCCTATAGTAATTTTGTTCTCAATATTTTATTCAATATTTATTTTCCATCATATCAACAAGGACAAAATACAATGACAATTTAACCAGTAATATGATGGAGGAGGAACAACTAAAAGCAAAAGCCTGGCATTGTCTTCGTAGTGCCAAATCAGTACGCACGGCTCATACGTATGTGACTTGAGCGTAAGACTTGTACGATAGGCATCAAAGTAATGATTTACAACACCATACGTACAAGCACCCATGTAACTATAAGACCAATCTAAATAAATATAGTTTTATAGATATATTTGTATTGATATCAGTTCAATTTCCTCTTGTTGGTATAGTGGTATGCAAAACAATACTTTGGTGACTATTGTATAAGTCTTACATACAAGTCACTTATACATGAGCCGTGCGTTCTACACTCTATTTATTTGGCTTCCTCTGTCTGAAAAGTGACGTAGCTTAATAGGCGCAGCTTTTACGCACGCTTATTTATCTTCTGTATGTCAACGCTCGTGTGTATACGCCAGCGCCTCGAGTAGGCGCACGCGTTATGTGCTGTACGTGTCTCGTGATGGCCAAATACACAACGGTGACCACGTACCCAGCTCTGTTTGGAAACAACTACTACTGTTTTTCCATTGCATTTCTTCAGCCCTTGACAAGTGAAGTGCTATTTCAAGTACCCAATGATGATCGAAACCCATGTTTGCTTGAGTTTTCCTATATACACCACTGTTTACAACTACAAGAAATGTGATTGTAGTAAAAATGCATGGATTACATTATACGCCTATTATATTTTGAATCAAATCTAGAGAATTCTCACATTACCTAGAGAACTAATTGAAAATTCTCAACGCCTATTATACCCCTTCCTTGCGGACAACAAACTAATTTGAACCTTCGATCTTGATAGGACTAATGCGCGGGAATGCTAAAAACGAATTTACGTGCCATGTTGGATGGGATTGTTAAGCCACTGGCATGACTAGAATGGATGGAATACGTCACAATACTAACACATTTAGTTAAAACAAATTTGTAGTTGCTAAATGTGTAGTTGCTAAATGTGTGTAATAAGCAAGGAAGACCGACACTACACACATTAGAACACAAGATATGTTTGAATCTTCAAGTACACTGCGATAATGCTGATAGTGGATTGATCACTCTTCACCACGGTTACGGACCAATCAGAGAGCAGAAAACTAAGACAGCACTGCAAAACAAGTACGCAAGGCGCATACGTATAAGTGTATGTACGTAAGACTTATACGATAGTCGCCAAAGTACTATTTTGCATCATCATACATAAATGAAGAGGTTTTTTGCAAAAGGGCCTACATCCACTTTGGCTCTTATTGAGAAAAAGTCAAAAAACTGTTTCTAAATATTCAAGTTGAGCAATTGAAAAACTGAATGGATTATGAAAGAGGTACACTACATACTAATTTAAATTGAAATAAATTTTAAATGTGCTAGTTTATTTTATTTTTTAAATCATGTTTACATTTCTTGAAAGTTTGGATGTAGGCCCTTTTGCAACAAAACTCCATCTGTTTGTACATAAAGAAAAAATACCACACACAAAATATCATTTATTTTAATCATTTAAAATAAATAAGTTTGATATTGAAATGTATAGGTCACAATCATATGTTTCAAAAAGACCTACATCTCATTGTAAACAGCCATTGAAGTTGTTGTTTTGTTGCAAAGGGGCCTGTATCCCGATTTAATTCTGGATACAGGCCCTTTTGCAACAAAACAACAATTTCAATGGCTGTTTACAATGAGATGTAGGTCTTTTTGAAAAAAATGACTTTGTTTCCTTGAAACATATGATTTTTCCCTATGCATTTCTATATCAAACTCATTTTTGGAAAAAATGCACCATAGCCCTTTTGCAACAAAGCTCTTCAAATATTGGTTAAATTTGTCATTGGTGCTTGTACGTATTGTGATGCATAGCAATATCATATAAGTCTTACGTACATGTCACGAATAATCTATACGTACTAGTTTTGTAGTGCAGACTAAAATACGCGGAGTGCATTGAACACGTCTAGTTGCTACCCGCGTCATACATGCGCGCTCTACGCGATTTATTTTGAATTGTTGTTCACGCAGCACGGATTCGGTGATTTATGCTGCGTTTGCTTTTCTTAAATGTTTTAAATTTGTTTAAAAATTACTTCAAAAAAGTGAAAAAAGTATATATGAACAAACAATGTAACTTTGTCAGTAGTATGTCATGTAATGTCAATACACGCATAGCCTATATGCGGTTTTTTGGAACAATTATGTTGATTTGCTCATGATTGACCTATAATTATTGGTTCAGTAGATGAATATTGTGTATGTTCGGTAAATACAGATACAAAATTATAACAAAAAGTGATTGACTTACGACTTCATCTTCACTACCTTCGTTTAGGATGTACGGTTCTGGTAATGCTGAATGCATTCTGAAATACAATAAAAACACAATCCAAATAGTTAATAAAATACCATCCTGGTGTGAGGTTGTTGATGGTTCCGCATATAAATATTCTACCATCATACTTGGCAAATTTCATTGAATACAAATTCCGCCAATTTTTACTAGAGGTCAAAATGTACCTAAAAATGGTAAAAGCGTGAGGTTATAGCGCCCTCTACATGTCAAATCTCCATAGACTTACATGTAAAATGGCTGCCAAATTTACAAAAGCGCTTGATGTTTCTGGAGCAAATAGGTATGTTCTCTGAGATCTTCATAGGTGTGCATTAGCTCATTTAAAATTGACCTGTTAAAATGTCCGTAATAAACAATGATGCACTCGGTAGCCTGACTAAAATGATACTGAAATTCAGTCAATATATTGACAGTCATCAATCACATGCCCTGATATATATTGTGAATATGCAGGACCAATGTGGGTCCAATTCGGGGCCATTTTTGACCTTTTATATTCTCAAATTGTTAAGAGTGTGAGAAATCGGTTACACGAGAAATAGTTAACGCTAATATTGTCTACGCATAAAAAATCCGATTTGGAAGTCATACTTATTTGAACAAAATGCGTATAACAACACACTTCACCTCAAAAAAATAATTCCGTAAAAAACTCGCCAACGGACCGTGTCAGAGAGTTAGTCCAGTCAAATTGGAAGCATGGATATGTCGATCATATTTCATCGATTGCAATCATACAAGCATGGATCACAAAAATCATGAAACAAGAATGAGTGTAGCTGTATTAAAACCGTCCTAGGCCATTTCTCTGCGAACACAAAATAACATTGTAAGATATTGCTATGTCTTGGTCAACATAACCTTGAATACTGGCGCCACCAGTCCTGGTATATGACAATAACCAATTAAATAATGAATCTAAACAAGCTACCTTGGAACTGTGGCAATTTTGACGACCTCATTTTGTTGTCTAGAAAATATAATATAAAGTAAAAAATTCTGTCGGTGTCACACTGATTTAGATTAGACTCCGATAGAGGCAAGTAGATCATTTATGACACTATACAAAATTAAACCAGGTTATGTGAATTCAAATTATGTAAAAACATCAATAAATATCGAAATTAATGGATAAGGAATCATTGTACCGTATGTTAAATATGTTATCTACTTATACGTTTGATATGGCGTTAGGTTATTCCTAACTTTAAACCAAACAGACTGAGTGACGGAATTTAAAGCTGGCCTACCACGTTTGGCAGTACACCACAGAGGAACTGGTCATACACCTGTTCACTTGATGATAGACCGTACAAAGTTAACATGGAGAGATTGTAACCTTGTCAAAAGAGAACTGGATGTGGCTAGAAACCAAGAGTGGTAGCTCGCCTTTAACAGGGATACTGACTATGGTGTACACCAAGCCTTTCAATACTACGGCTTAACATCTGGGACACGTGTTTCCATTGTACCAGTAGGCCGATGCAACCGAATTCAGAAAAACAAGATTTGTGGGTGCTCTTGTGTTCACCAAGCTTTCACGCAACGTTAAAATTTACAAATCTAACAACATTTACAAGTAGCTCTACAATTACACTCAATTCACGAGTGTTTTCCTGACCATCGCTCAGTATTTGACAGTGTATGTATCTTGTGAATGACTCTATAGCGAGCCTCCTGGTCTGTACGTGTCGAACCTATGTCAAGTCTGCCGCAAGCAATAGGGCTAAAGTACGGTGTTAACAGGCGATAGAAATGTCACCTCAAGCGGTTGGTTGATAGTCGCAGTGATCTTAAGGGAATCGTTAAAGCATTATATACATACGTACGGACGGAAATTATGGTGCAAGAACAACTGTATCGGTGCCATTATAATAATATTAAATATTTGTAATGGCCTTGAAATTAAATTGATTTTATCCATTCAGGATTCAGGAATATTCCCCTTATTTATTTCATTTTCTTCATTTCAATAATGATTTAAGAAACATGAATGTAGAAACAAGAATACCTGTAGCTGTAGAAAAACTGTTCCAGAGAAAACCATATCAGAAAAAGAATGACTGTAAGATATTGCGGTGAAAACATTTATTTCTTGGTCAACATAACATTGGCCACTGGCGCCAGTCTTTAGATCCATGACAATAGTCAATTTAATAATGGATTTAAACTTGCTACCTTGAAAAACTGTGGCAATTTTGATGACCTCATTTTGTCTAGAAAATATAAAGTAACAATTCTGTCGGTTCACACTGAGTATGATTAGACTCCGAAAGAGGCAAGTAGAAAAGAAGAAAAAGATTCCATATAAAATAAACCAGGTTACTTAGAATTAAATTACTATCTAAAAGCAGAGTAAACATTAAAATGAATATATAATAAAGTATCTATAAATTGAATCCAAATAATGATTTTCAGAAGAATTGAATTCAGGTTTATAAGCTGTAATTAAAATTTAGGTGATTCCTGCCTTGCAGCTACAGACTGAGTTCAGGAACTTAATTGGGATATATACAATTGGATACTAATCGTTTTACACAAGTTACTAAAAGCTTGTGTGGTAAATATTGGTGCACTGGTTATCATTGAACTAACCATCACTAAAATCGGGTTTCTCTTCGGTCTTCGCAAAGATCGCCTACGGTACCGTTACCATTTTCAAATCTAACAACGTTTTCAAACAGCTCTACAATTTCATTCATTTCACAAGTGTTCTCCCTGACCAAGGCTCGGTAATTGACAGTAAATGTGTCTTGTGTATGACTCTACGGAGAGCCTCCTGACTTGTACATGTCAAACCTATGACAAGTCTGCCGCAAGCAATAGGGCTAAAGTACGATGTTAACATACGATATAAATGTCACCTCAAGCTATTGGTTGATCTTCGCAGTGATCTTAAAGGAAGGGTCCCGCAAGCTCAACATTGAGCATTATTTGTTAGAAAAATAATTATCGAGCCGAAATTACGTAATTATATAGAACAAAACATCATACTAGTCACAAAAATGAATAAAAACTGCCATCACTCAACATGCAAATTTTAAAATTCGCGGCGATCGAAAGTCCCGGTGTCGATGACGTCATGGGTATCGGTGGTGAAATTTGCGCATGTGCATTGTATAACTATGACATCATCGACACTGGGACTTTCAATCGCCGCGAATTTTAAAAAGTGCATGTTGAGAGATTGCGGTTTTTATTTGATTTTGTCATAAGTGTGGTGCTTTGTTCTATATAATTACAAAAGTTGGGCTCGATAGTTATTTTTCTAACATATAAGGCACACTTTTATGCTTGCGGGACACCTCCTTTAAGGGAATCGTTAAAGCTTTAAATAAATACGTAGGGAAATGACAGCGTAAGAATAACTGTATAGATGCCATTTGTATTATTTATTATTAAATTAAATATCTGCCATGTCCTTGAAATTACATAATATTAACAAATATTTTAAGATTTATTAATGCATTTCATACCCTTAGTTGACTTCTTAGAAATAGAAGAGATAATAATCTTGATGTGACAAATACTATTTTTACATTTCCCCTTTGGCCATATTGTCCTCACCGGTGCGTTATTATCCGTGCAAATGATTATTTATATACACTCGTCCAAAGAAGTTCCTTGCCACTTAGCAAAGTCCAAATATTTCCAATTAATATTTAATATAATATATATAATTGTATATCAAAAGTAATCCTCTAACAGCTTAACATGGAATTTAGACATGATCACTCATGCATGGCAGATCCCATTCACTTGACAATGGCAAGGTCTGTGGCAGAAGGTTGCAAAAAATTGGATAATCCCTCCATTCAAATGTTAATGTGAATGATTGAACACAATATGAACCTTACCATTGCTTAATGAATGTGCTCAGCCATGCATGAATGCGTACATCTTAATTTCATACAGACATGATAGAGAATTATTGTCTGCTTATTTTGACATGCAATTGTTTAATTTATATTAAATATTTATGTGAAATATTTGAACTTCAATATTTGAACTTCAATGAGTGGCAAGGAACTTCTTTGATGACAATGACGAAGAAAATTGTGAAGCTCGTATTAGCCAATTTGCTGACGATACAACTCTTTTCTGCTCAACGAAAGAATCTCTTGATAGCATGTTGAAAATCATTAATACATTTGGATTTTTTGCAGGACCAAAAATTAACGTGGAAAAAACTCAAGGTTTAGCATTTGGTCACTTTGTAAAACATAAATCTGTAAAATGGCCAACTGAAAAGGTTAAGTCTCTTGGTGTTTATTTTGGACACAATATGATAGAATGTTACAAGAGCATTTGGCAAGAGAAAAAAGATCGACTAATTCGAATCTTGAACTCATGGTATCGAAGAAAGCTAACGCTGTATGGTAAAGCAACTATTATAAAATGTCTTGGTATATCCAATTTAACATTTTTAATGTCTTGTCTACCCGTTCCTGAAAACTTCACGAATGAAGTGAACTCAATTATTTTCAATTTCTTATGGAATAAAAAACCGGAGAAAATAAAGAGAAAAACTCTCATTCGAAATCACAATATGGGAGGAATAAAAATGTGTGATTTTAAATCTCAGTGTATAGCTTTGAAATGTATATGGTTAAAACGTTATATGTATGATGATGATAGTAAATGGAAATTTCTTTTTAAACGTTATTTAAATGCTCATGGTTCAAACTTTTTAATCTTAAATATGAATTTTGTGGAGGCAAAGAATGGCCCATCGCTAATTGGTCTACCAAAATTTTATTCAGATTTGGTAAAAGCATGGCATAATCTAGATAATGATTATAGAAAATTACCAATCAACGACTCGTTAAGGGTCAAAAGTCATATTATATGGGGAAATGAACTGATCATGCACAATGGCAAGACCTTGTATTTCAAACACTGGATTGATAGTGATATAATATATATCAATGACCTTATAAATAATGATGGTATCTTTTCCACTACATATATACTTGACAAGCTTAAAAATAAGCACAACTGGATTGCAGAGCTATTTATTATTTTCAAATCAATTCCAAAGAATTGGTTTGCTTTATTAAACGCCAACAATATGCCTATTGAAATAAGTACTCGTTTAAGAACCTCGTGTATATATGTAAATAAAAAACGTGTAAATATGATGTATTGGCAATCAAGGTATATTTACGTTCATGTAGTTAAAAAGTTCACAGTCGTGCCAATAATTCAGAACAGATGGGCACAGGAACTGTCAACGTCACCAAAATGGGACGATATTTGGACTATGAAAACTATTCTTGAAAAAGAGAGAAAATTGGCAGAGTTCAATTACAAATTATTATATAGAATCATCGCTACCAAAGCAAACTTATATAAATGGAATAAGGCGAACTCACCTAATTGTTTTGAGTGCAACACGTCAGATGATTATCTACATTCATTTATTGCCTGTCCTTTATCAAAACGCTTTTGGGTTCATTTTAAAAGATTTATTATTTCTAACAATATTCCATGTCCAGAGATATCGTTAAAAATCATTGTACTTGGTTATAAACCAGATAATCAAAGTGTATTGAATGTAATGCTAAATAGAATGCTTAGTTTGGCGTCGTTCACTCTGTATAGATCCAGACATATGAAGATCACTGATAATAAAAACGTTGATGCATTTAAATGGTTTCTATATGAATTAAGATGGAGAATCAGTATCTTGAGACATAGTGAAAATATGTGGTATAAGATTGGCAAAAGCCTACAAGGCACAGAGTAAATAGTAGGTTATGTTATTCTTCTTGTAAAACACATGTACATGACAGCCCATATTATATATTGCTTTGTTTGTCAACTCACCTGCGAAGATCATGTGCCGTTGATGATCATTAGCCATCTATCTTCATGCTAATGGTAATTGTTGGTACATACTGTTCGATGGTAGAGTCTTTTTTTGTTGTTGTTAATATTTATTGATAGCAGTATGTTTTAATATATTGTTATTATGTTATATAACTATGTATAGAATATAGATGAATGAAAAATAAAATGAATGGAAAAATTAAATTAAAAAAAAAAAAAAAAAAAAAAAAAAAAACTTCTTTGGACGAGTGCAGTTACTAATTGACTAATTTTATAATCAGAATAACGCTCACCCCATTATGTGTTGTGTTATTGTTTTATGATCAAGCTTTCCATTTAAAATTGATTATCTTTACAAAATGTAGCCCCTTTATATTATCCCAATACAGGGCGTATCAAAATAATTGTCCCATGAAAGATAAAAATAATCAAAATACATCCCTGTTTCGGTGTTTTCAAGGAGATTAGTCTGTAAGTAAACCCTATTAGTCCTCTATCAAATACACTTCATCCCATTAAAAATTGCACCCTTAACTACCAAGATATGATCAATTCAGTGATCTCACTTTGGCCACTTTTGGACAGAAATTGGATTTTCAACAGAAAAAAACCTGCCTTTGAGTTCTCAATGATTATTTATAGGATACATTAATGTATATATACTATAACATTCAAATATTCAGTGGTTTTTATGGAAAATATGAATGAAAATATGAGTTCTGCTCAAATTGAACTAACTATCAACATATACAAGTTGGGTTATTATTATTTTTTTGATTATTTTCAATTACACACTGAATGATGATTCTAATCGGAGAGTTTCTGCACATGAAAAGTGGCTAAAGCTGAATTTGACATTACTGAGTAGATTCGCCATAATTTAATAACGAAAGCTCCAAAATGGATACAAACAAATTTATTATGACACATTAAAGATTGCTGATTTTTTAAAACTATTTCATGTACAATTTTTAAATTTGTCATGGCCTAAAAATAATGTTTTCCATGAGACATTTTTTTACACGCCCTGTATTTGATAATTGCGCATTTAATTTACAAAAGTAATAAAAGCCAAAATCAATGGGCTGTGAAAAAATAAACAACCGTTGGGAATTCCTTTTTGTTTTTGCGATTGCGCTGTTATGTCAATAATAAATGGCTATAGAAATCTGTCTATAAATTTGTATGGGGACATAAAAACATACTATAACATGATCTGATACCAAATAGTATTAAGATGTCTTCAAATTGTGCTCCTATATTTTATTGTATGGAAAGAATGTCTACAAAGACACAATTAAATACCCTCTGCTTTTAATATAACGATAGGAAAGTATAATTTAGTTTGTTAGATATGTGGGAGGGCATTGAACAAAATGACTTTAATAGCGCCCTCATATGTTTGGTGTAATACCAAATTCACAGCCAAGTTGACTACACAATAAGGTTTGTCTTTGTCTGTAATTTTTACATTATTCAAAGCGTAACAAGGAATTTGTATTGCTTTACGATGACATTAAGATTGTGTAAGTGAAATGGTTTATACGGATTAAGTCCATAAAAACAGAGTCTTATTCTTGAAACCATTCTTTTTGCAAGAAAATATATATATCATGGTATTATTGAAATATGCATACAGAATGCTACAATGCTAGTTAAAATGCAAGAATAAATGAGCTGTCAAATTACACTTAAAAGATAGGGAAGGATTAGGGTTAAAACCCTCATACGTTCTTCATAAGAAACAGGTCCCCGCATCACCAATGTACGGTTCTCGTGATATGAATATTTGAAGACGGTGGTGAACACAAATGATTTACTTCAGGCACAATTATTTTTTATTTTCTTGCAAATATTAACTGTGTAAGGCCTATTGTGTATTTTAATATATGTCCGGAAATATTCTCTCTATATTTTACGGAAATATTGGTTCATCTTTGGTGCAAGACAGCACGGAATTAACCTAGCACAAAATCCTTTATTGACGAATTAAAGGAATATACAGCTGTATTTACCAAATGTTTACAAAAATCTAACTTATGAATGCCTTACACCAAGGATATACCGAAAAAATATACAGTTGTACCTATAAGGTTTCCTTTTCGGGATGTAATACTACACTGAAAAATAAATTGGTGTCACAGCGACATCTTCTTGGAGTCAACTGTAAATGACACTTACAAAGGTGTTATTTTGACTCCAAAATTGGTGTAATCGTCAATGATATGGGTTTGCACATAATTTACGGTGGTGTCCGACGGACACCTTTCAGTGATCATTTAGTGATTTACACCAAAACTGGTGTCAGATTAATTGAAATAACTCCAAGGGCGTCAATAGTTGGCGGGAAAGCTCACGGTTTTTAGAGGTGTCGAAGCAGCATGACACCAATTGGTGTAATTCTGACACCAAATTGGGCGTCTATCAACATATCAACGCATGCGTTTTCTCGTCGCCATTTTGTCTGCATGTTACGAGCCGGTAAGTACCGATCTGCTCCATTTCCAGACATTTTTGATAATAATTATGATACAATTAGCGTAATGTAAGCCTTGTTCATGTTGTTTAATATTGCGCCAACTAACTGATGAAATAAATTACAATTTCATAGTCAGAGACTAGCATTTTGTTGGACTGTGTGTCAGTGCATGGACCTACTAGTACTATGTGTGTGTTCGTCATGCATGCATACGATGATATGTGCAACATTACACATACATGTAGCCCGATTTATCTGGCTCAGTGGTCGTCTTTTTCATACGGACGTCTTACATTACGCTAATTGTATCATAATTATTATCAAAAGTGTCTGGAAATGGAGCAGATCGGTACTTACCAGTCTTACCGGCTCCTAAACATGTGCTATCTCAATATGACTCGTAAGAGAGTCAATATTACACCCCATTTGGGGTGTAATGACATTTTTCGAAAATGGGTCCTCGGGTAACCACCCTAGGTGTCAAACTCAATATGACACTTAAGAGAGTCAATGTTACACCCCATTTGGGGTGTAATGGCATTTTTCGAAAATGGGTCCTCAGGTAACCACCCTAGGCGTCAAAGGTGTCATATTTTACACCCATAATGGTGTCAATTTGACACCTTTAGGTGGCCAACTGAGGACCCATTTTTTGACACTTGTTTTAGTGTCAAAATGACACCAAATTATTTTTCAGTGTACAGTTATATCCGTGATACTTCAGCAAAATGTTCCACTTTGTATATATAAAAACGTAAGAACTTGGTATCAACTAACGGTCATAGAAAAAAAAGAGTTTTGATATTAACCTTAATTTTAACAATGAAACGTCGACTTTCGTAATCCAAATTAATTGTGTTTACACTAATGTATTCCTAAGTACAAGAACCGATTTCGATTAAAGTCGCATCTAATATTGCGTCGCTTCTTTATGACAATATATTCTCGCCCCTAGGTTTAATGTTTCCAATATTCAGACATACCGTATTCGTGAAGACGCTAGTGACTAAAGTCGCTTCTTTCGCGCGTTATCTATGCAAAGTTATACTTATTACAGACACGTGCGCATGTGCAAAGCGATTTGTGATTATGATTTGATAGTAGGATTAACCACAATTTAAGCACTTAGGGAGACAATGTTACACATATACGACACAGGAAATAACATGAAATGCCCCTAAGAATCTAGGGCACACGTGTGCCCTCCTTTCAAACCAGACAATCAACATCATTATTATCATTATAGCTATCTTATTTAACAAGACATCGTCTATACAAGTAAGTACCATGGAAGGGTTTACTCAAAGACTTTGATAGGTGGGTATTGCTCTATGAAATTAAACGAAACCACACAGAAATCCAACCATTTCATTCACTATCCATAGGGATTTTCTGATTTTTAATCTGATTTTAAATCAGAAAATTCCTATGGATAGTGATATAAAGATATATTGTACTCCTGAGGACGGAATCTATAACATTCGCGTGTATGATAATTTTGATAAATCCTTGATATAATCCGCATAGAAAGTAAAATGAAATAATTGCGTTCAGAGCCATTTCTCTCCACGCTACTATTACTTAGGTGACGAAATACCCACCATGTTCTACGGGAAAACGAACTTCTCAGGTAGGATGGGTCGGTCGTTCGATCGGCAATGTTTGGTGAATTTTCAAACAATTTCACAAAAATGTCTACATTTCCATTCAAAACAAATCAAAAACTTGAAGAAAAAAGTGGGATTTTTTAATCTTTTTTTGTTGCTGAAAATTTGGTTGGTCGGGCCCGTAGAACAGAGTTTTTTTTCTCGTTACATTGTTAATAATAATATCTAACTCATAATCAAACAAACGCTTGAAAAGCGGCTATACTGCATAGCTTAGAGAGGGTTTGTATAATCCAGAGATCAGATTGACAACTATTGTCGGCAAAACTATTACTACATTCTGACAATTTCTGTCCCACAATTGAAGATATTACTCGTGTGAAAATACTTTACAAGTGTGCATATTGGAATCTCCTATCCGGCCATGTGTATTGAACTGACCACCCAAAAAGGGTGGCGGCGTTGCATTTTTGGTGACGAATCATCCATTTCTCTAATGTGGTAGAGCTATGGTTTAGGTGTCATTTGAAAGCTTATTTATCTAGCTACACTGTGTGAATAAATCAAGTATTTCTATAACTGTTTGGCTGAGATATGATTGATTATATTTTGAAAGTCAGGGGTGGCGGTGGCGTTGTGTACAATCTCTATGGGGAATATAGAAAATGTTCCCAATTCTACGTTCAATTTACAATAACTTCTCATCTCTGTATGGTATAAAGATGATTTTGCTCTCATTTTACAGATTGTTTTATATTCTATAAATTTCTGTTTCAACAAACGTGTCAACTATTACGTAACAATTAAAATCACGAATCGATTGCATTGTCCTTGGCTTTTTTCCTATTCACTACACAGTGAACTGCCCTAATTCATCGGTTTTACATACATGGCTATAACAACAGAATTATTCAACCGATGATAGCAAAATTATACATTTTTGGAAAGCTCTCAAATAGGGGAATTCAAAAATCCCGCTTAAATCAGGATAGGGTGAATAGCCAAAAAAATATATGTGAAAACTCTAATAAATATGAAATGTAAACGTTTGCGCTCATTTACTTCTCGATATAGTATATTTCAACAAGTTACCCTTGACAACCATTGTGTTCTGATGGGTAAATTGCATGAGGAACTAATATGCACAGTAAAATGATGATTTGGATAGGAATAAAAAAAAAATTGAGCTTTAATCAAAAAATGAAGAAGAAAAAAAATCGATATTCTTTGAACATTCTTAATCTTAAGATGTTACCATTAGGTCCTATGCCAATTCCAATGGCATATTTGGATTTCTTGTGAGATTACCGTTCAGAAAATATATACTTTTTATGGGGTAGAACAAGTAGTTATTGCGATATGCTAATTCGAATCTCAGATGGTGTAAAATGTAAAAATCTGGACATGCAACGGGAAGGGTGGCGAGTTCAAAACACATGGCCATCCCACAATTATAATATCCTTGGTGAAAACTGTTATTTAAGAAGACTCCTATCTCACATTTGAAGAAGAAGGCTTGAGAATAATCAATGTATATGATCATCTAAACGCTGAAGCAATACAACGGCCATCTTATTCGAAGCCCAGACATCATGGCCGCCATCTTACATATTGTAATATCACCATGGTAACGAGATTTAGAATGAAGATCCTATAACTGGAGTTGGCTTTACATTGTATTATTAGAGAAAGCCATTATTGGTGATATGTGAATTGTGAGATTCACTAAACTCTTTATTACAAGTATGGGTTAACCAATTATTGCTGATTTACAATTAGAGTAAAACAAAATGCGATTTATACTTACAACTTATAGTAAAACAAAATAGCCATATATTCAGAAAATCGCAAAAGATATTCACGGGTTGCTCGTTTTTAAATGGTTGCATCTTTAGCGTGAAATATTACATATATATACTCTCTCAAACCAGATACATGATAAGAAACTATTTTCAGAGCAATTAAACATCATAATCATAACCATCTCGTAATAAAATAGTAATTTCAACAGTTTCAAACAATTAAGACTGATGAGAATCAATCCATTTATTTCCATTAACACTTTCCACGCGGCAGGCAGCTGCAGACGACATTCCAAAATTTCACAAAATGTTTAAAAAAATTCAAAATTATTGAATTTCATTACTATATTTGGAATCACCATGAGAAATGCATTGACATAAGTACAAACATGCCTAGTATTGAGTCAGTAATCCTTGAGATAGACTTTGAAAATTGTGAAAGGTTTCTGAAAAATATGTTTTGTGTATGGTAAAAATAATAGCCGCGTGGAAAGTGTTAAAACAAATACGTGTTTTTTTTCTCTTCAATACATTGGTAGTCTACTACTGATCATGACCATTTCGTACATTGTATTCCAGATCGACAGCGACTTTATTTTCCGTAATACAGTTGTGTTGACACCAGAGAATGAACATATACGCGAAATATTGGCAAATCAAGAAATTCGGGGTTGGCAGTCGGGAGGATGGCAAAACAAAGGATAAACCCATATTACGGAATAAAGCTAAATCTGGGTATGTTTTTACATATCTTTATAACGGAAAATAAAGTCACAGACCGACAGGTTCCTTAATTTCGTACGCTTGTTATCCTCACTTCAAGCATAGATACATTACATAATCCTGTTATAACCATATTTGGCATGATTCCAAACATTCAAAATGGCTCGAAAATCTACTTTACAATTTAATATGTATTCGCCTAATATTAAATGTCACCGACAAGCCCGTGGACGGATGCTATAATGTCGCTATCCTACGGTCGTATTGAGCGGATTGTTTTGATATATTATGGGATTTTACTCCTCGTAGCCAAACCTAATCAAAAATGATGTTAAAAATGACACGACTGATCATACTTGGTATGACATCCTAAAGATGTGCCATAAATGGCGCCTTTTGTTGTGAACAAAATAAAGAGAGAACATTTAAGCGCAACATTGGTTCAATAGACTTTGATTATAGGGATGCGACATTTAAATTAGGGACTGGTTAGTTGTTTTGATGTTTGAAAATTGACAAAGTATCTGAAGGGGAAATGGTCAATCTTACAAACACCCAGTGAATGTCATTTGTGATTAAAAAGATTGAAATTAAGGAGGGCAATTTTTGCATACTTTGAAGATGTGTTTTCCGTCAAAAAGAAAACCAACCTAAACAGTTTATACTATGAATCAACACACGAATCTTGCCTTAGACATTTTATTTTATTTAAAAAAATAAGAATAATATTCTAACTGCAATTTCAGTGTAATTAAGGTGAAATATTTTGATAACCAAGAATTAAATAGATCACAGGAAAAGCCACTAATTAAAATAGTGCAACCAACCATGTGCTTTGCAGCGCCGATCGTTTACGCGCACAATTATAATCAATAATATAATCGATAAGTAAACAAGGGCACAGGTGCAAACGCATATATTTCCAATCAACGCAGAATGGTCAGAAAGACATCGAATGACCGTAGTTGACCAACATGCCACGAAGATTGATCTATGGGCAACGCTTTGGTGTGCAGGAAAGCTGTGCTATCGTATCTACCGTGGTTATTTCAACGGTATTTTTCAATAATCGTTTTTTTACTTTATGCAACATTAAAACCACATTATTTAAGAACATGTTACAATATAATAGGAATGTAGATTAAAATTAAATCTGACGAAGAATCAAATTATAGCAACACATTTTACATCAAGGCGACGGGGAAAAACCCTGTTGTTTGGGTCCGATCGACCCATTTGTTTTCTCCAAATTTTGAACAACAAAAATTGTGAGACGCTTTGTGAAATTGTTTCTACCAATGTTGAATATTAACCAAAATGTCCCGACATTTTTTAACAAATCAACCCACCCGACAGACCGACCCGAGGTCCGTTTGCCCGTACAACAGGGATTCTTTTCGTCACCTAATGTCAAGTGCTACGACAATGAGGTAAGTGGTGTAGAAAGTGTCAGTTTTAATTTTTAATTTTAATTTTTCTATAGACAATGGTTGACAAACTTAACATGCAAGCTCGCGGACGCGGTACATAAAATAAAGTGAGGCCAGGAAAATAAATTCCTGTACATTGATGTGTATTTCTCTGTACTATATTATCGTCCAGTGAAAAAAAATAGCTAAATATATACCACGAAGTGTCGATACTATAATTGAGCGCAGCTGATTTGCGGTAATGACTCGCAGGCAATTTATAAAACAAAACAAGATAATCGTATTTGCAACCCATAGTAACCTACCTTACACATCGTTTGATTATAGATGTAAGTGCCATTAGAAGTTAGATATATCCATCAAAATGAAATAGTCAATGGTATTCACTGACAACGACGGAAATATAAGGGAACACTTGAAGAAAAACCCGGGAGACGTTTGCAGGTGTCATAAAGGTCTAGGCGATGTGATACTATGGTAAAATGGCGCCTCAAATACAATGATGGAATAATGACCTTGGCTTCCAAAGCCATTTGACAGCTAAACCAAATCCAAGCTTTATTTCCCGCGCAAAAAATAAAATTCGAGTTAATAATATGACGTCATGATTTACACACTTGTGCGGGTTTCACATCCATTAATGGCGTACGGAATTGCGAACAGGAAATGCGATGAATTACACGGTGTGAACACGCAATGTAAGATATAGTCTCACATCATGTTTGAAATGACGATATAAAAACATCCGCAAAGAGTTAAGGCCATTCTTAACCAACTTAAAAAGATGTGAATGAAAATAAAGGCGAAAATGACCAAGTCGATTTTACGAATCTAATCAATTGGTGGACGCAAGCGATGCTTTACGTATAATGGACGTATTGTAAAGATCCCGTGGCTGGCTCCAACATTTCTATTTAGATCTATATATAATTATCCTTCATGAATCAGCAATGAACACAGAACAACCGTTTTGTCAATTTGTCTTCAAATCAAATTATCGCGATAGTTGATTTATCAAGGGGCATATTAATACGAAATGATTACCCATTGATAATACTACTTCTATAAAAAATAACGGTGAATTGGTTCTGTATGTTCAATAAATAATATGTTATAAATTGTGATTCAGACTTTCAGTTTTGTTTGTACCATCCCAATCGTCACAAATTCGTCTAGACCTTACATTGTGCAATTAATAGTCAGAGTGGTAGAGTAGCTGTAACCAAAATGTACCTGTCCTCATTTTGCATCAGCGAATGATATGCTTGACTAATATCAGTCAGCTGTAGAACGGGGCCCCGTTTCAATTGAGGGCGCTCTAAAACGACGGGTATACGTAACCAATGTAACGCACACCCGTCAATTTGCGCAATGATTGGATTTTTGCCTTTTACCCACCAATTATCTCATAAAAAAGTAACTATCCATCGAGGTGAGGGTGGCATAAGGTACCAGAACTCCTTGCGACTTCCAGTTCGATGATTTAATTTAACCTTTGACCCAACATCACACGACACAAGCTAAAATGATGTCTTTTTGGACCGGTTTGCTACCATTTTCTAGACGAGATTACACAATTTTATAGAATTTTTAGGGTAAGTGTGATAATTTTTACATTAAATATAAGCCCTATAGTATTCAGAAGTGATGCCTTTGTATTGGTTATCTCTGTGATAAGAGAGTTATTTTGTTGTTTAAAATCGGCAAAATCGGCTTTTTATGAATTTTGAAAATTACTGTGACGTGAGGCCGTTCTCTTGGAAACGCGATCCCGTTCCCAAGCCCGCCCTCTATTGAAAAGTGTTTTTTGTTCGTATTCCGGCGGGCGACGTATTTCCGTCACTTGATGAATCGCCGTGTTAAAAAAGACGGCAGTGCGTCACTAAATAGAGCGCCCTCAATTGAAACGGGGCCCCGTTCTACAGCTGACTGAATATTGGTCATTTGTGATCTATAGATGTTATCCATCCATGTAGCCATGCACAACGGACATCAAAGGGGAAGCAATTGAATCGGTGCATGACGTCAAATTCATTGTTACTAAATACACCTAAATATCATAAATCAGGTGTGGTTTTTTTCTGAAATTCTTAAACATAGTTATTCCCTACAAGATGGCAACTAATCCGTTACATGGATAACCTCCATTAGTTTATTATTCATAATTCGTGCCGTAATAGTGGGCAACTATCTGGTACATTATATTAATTTAATGTAAAATACGCAATAATCTTTCACATTATTACCGATCCATGAACCATTATCGATATGGTAACTAGTATTATAACAGTTGTCCTCCAATAACAAAAGGTTATTCAAGGCTGCGATAACCTCATTTTATTGACTTGAAGGTTGAACATTTATTATTTAAAACAATTACCACTTCATTTAGATGTGTTATTCTGACCTTTTACAGTGGAAAGCTACAATTTGATTTATAATTGCAATTTTCCTTTTACAATTTGCTCTGTCCATGTAACATTGTACAGTGGAATTATTGTCATTGGGTTCTTATGTTAAAATTGTTTATGACTTTGAACTGTAGTGTAACGGTCATAGTACTTGTAGAAGTACATTCAGAGAGTAGAAACATTATGGTTCAAATTATAAACGGTTTCTGTTTAACCTCAGAATGTTGCTTTGGACTACGACCTTCGTGCAATTCCTGAAAAGATTTCTTAAATATTTTAAGATTTCTGATAAAACACCAAACTACTTTACACTATCAACAAGTACTTCGACCACATTTTTGTTTGTATTGGCGTAACATGCCATTGAAAATTAGTGAAGGGCGGGATTGATTTTGTTATTCAATTCTGAATTGTATATAAACTATAATTTGCTAAATTTGATCTCACAGGGTCCAATAAATCACAAAATATCATTAGGCTGTTTGCGATCGTCAGATTTGCTGTGTACTGTATTCCTTTTGATGAGGAGCACCAAAGATTTTTTTTAAATAAATAAAAAATCAGGGTCGGGGGGAGGGGGTAAATTAGGTCGGGCGGGTTACTACAATACAACTTTGTTTTTTTGCCTTATCGCAGGGTATGTCAATACAGATGATTAGCCTTGGTAATAGTTGAATCCAATGATGGTTTAACCTGAAAATGTTTTTCAGCACTCATTCCCATGCACAACTTTATTTATGCAACCCACACAGAAAAGCAAATTATTACATTTTGTACCGCGTACCGCGTGCCAGCTATTGTTATCCGGTACGGATGCCTCGCCACAGCAACTGCGTTGGATTCATATTTCTTTCACAGGCTAAGTAAGATAACTAAAATGATTACTGAAATAGAAAGGGGTTCCATTGACATTTAAAGTTTGGCTATACCACGCAATTATTTGGTTAATTTTGCCTTTTCCAAGTTAACGTAGTTATTAAGTTGAATTCATTCAGCAATATAAAGAGATTTATAATAATCTTTTATATCATCGAAAAGAGAAATTAACTGTTTAGACGAATTTTATCCCCTGGTAACAAGATAACCAAATTTAAGAAGTGATAGATGCCATATTCATTATTATAAGGTTAAAAGTTCAACTAATATTTAAAAAAAACCAAAATATATCGGTGCAATAAATGCATTACATGTAATATCGATTGCAAATATATATATATATGGAATGGCCAAACACATAAAATTTGTAATTACCGGTCATAAATAAAAGAGCCGTAGCTTGATGCACAAGGTAACACTGTAGCATATTTTAAGAATTGACAGGAAAGTCCATAAGATACCATATGACCACTATTATAAGGTTAAAAGTTTAACTAATATTACAAACCCAACATTAATCGGTACAATAAATACGTTATATTTATAATGTCATATATCGGTTGCAAATATATATATAAAGAATGGCCGAATCACATAAAATTGGTAATTACACCGGTCATAAATAATGGAGCCGTAGCTTGATGCCCTCGTGATTATTGAAGCCTTTCACTAAATTGATCGTTTATTCTGCATTGTGATTAGTTTCCAATATATTGCAATGAGATTAAAAAAAACCCACTGTTTTCATGTTGTTGAATTCAGTAACAACGTGAGACATTATTTGGAAGATCAGCATGTGAAAAATCAAAATATTTATTATTATTTCAATTTAATGTTTAAAATGTATTAATCCAACTTATTCATAATCCAATTTTGAATGTGTACAACTATCGCAATCACAATACTAGAAATCGTAAAACTAATACTTTGATCATTCCTAAAGTCAGTCAACTAGAATTCTGTTATGCGCACTTTTTTGGTCAGATCTGGTCATATTTATGTATGGATGGAACAGTTATCCACACTGATTAAGAAAATATGTCAATCAGTCAATTAAAATCTTATATTTCCATTCTGTCACAGTTAAATATTATCAAAATTGTATACATGTATTTACCTTAATTTGTATAACATTGTAACACTTACGTTGTTATGCATGTCTATGCACATGCATTTTCAAAAATGAGGTTATGGTGTTTGGGTTTAGAGCCCAATTGGCTAAGTTCAATCTGCCCTCAGTGATTGTTCCTGGTGTTGATGTTGCTGTACAAACAAAGCCTGTCAGAAATCTAGGAGTTATGTTCGACTCCGGTATGACCAATAGGTGCACAGGTCGCAACTATCATCAGATTTGCTAACTACCATCTCACTTACATTAGTCGTGTACGTATAGATGAGGTGACCGTTGTTTACATTTAGGACGCCCTCTGTTGATTTGAGACAAAACACACCGGGCAAGAGTTCCTATAGTTTACATAGGCCAGATCAGGTTTTCTAACTAGATTGTGGTGTCACAGCAAATTGTTATCAAAACTGTCTTTAAACTTGCTTAGGAATGCTATAAGCTGAGTTTTACAATTCATTAGAAAGAAATTTCATGTTGTCTTCATTAACTTTACTGTATATTCTGCCTGGAGGGAATCAACAGAGGGTGTCCCATTTGTAAACACTTGACGTCACCGGTCACACCATCTATAATGCTCACTACTGAGGCAGCCAAGCTTGCTGTGCACACTTTGGTTACCTCCAGGTTGGACTACTGCAGTGGCTCTTTTAACTTTATTCTTTTCTCCCATCTTTTCTCACTATCATTTCATTCAGTCATCATGCTTATACAGGGTGTCCTAAAAAAACCGTGCACGTGTTTACCCAACTTATTGACCATGAAGTGCTAGAAGTTGTTGTAACATTTGTATACATATTGAAAGACTAAACGCCTAGCTTTCATATGCCGTTTATTTAATCTAATTTGGTTGTTGTCAATCCTGAGATACGATCAATTAACTAAAGCTACCTAAAATCGATGTTGTGCCTCTATTACAGAAAGAATGCTATTAAGCATCAAACCGATACTAACTGGTTCTTCCAAAAATATTCAGTTATGTTTAACCATGGACTTATAAGTCCATGGTTTAACTACACATACACTCATTCTATTATTTAAACCTATTCGATCACAATACAAACAAATATGATTGCATAACACTTGCTAAGACCACTTGAACAGGTGGAAGATTTGTATCTCCGGAGTAAAGCCAGGGGTGTGCCTCTCCAGCTTGCCGATCGGGTCCACTTTTAAATTAAAATTTAGTCAGCATAGAATTGGTGGCGCTATACTGATAAGGCGTGATGTAGCAGACGATGGTAGACACGAACGGCCGTTAATTTTGAATTTCCATTGCTTTCAATGTAACAATGGATTTTGCCCGGGATTTCGATTATATGACCCCATAAAATTCATCACACGTTGGAACTAAATAATTTTGAAGTTGGATAACCAACTCCAGTGTCAGTATCATTTTTTGACAGCAAGCTGTGTGTAAATCTACCGCGTGAATAGCGCCACCAATTCTATGCTGACTAAATAATGACGTCAAACGCGTCATACGCCGGTCACCGACGCATTCCAGACGATTACCATAATTTATTCAAATATGCAAAAGGGACCGTTTTCGCTACACTGAAAAATAAATTGGTGTCACAGCGACACCTTCTTGGAGTCAACTGTAAATGACACTTACAAAGGTGTTATTTTGACTCCAAAATTGGTGTAATCGTCAATGATATGGGTTTGCACATAATTTACGGTGACACCGTTAAGTGTCCGACGGACACCTTTCAGTGATCATTTAGTGATTTACACCAAAACTGGTGTCAGATTAATTGAAATAACTCCAAGGGCGTCAATAGTTGGCGGGAAAGCTCACGGTTTTTAGAGATGTCGAAGCAGCATGACACTAATTGGTGTAATTCTGACACCAATTGGTGTAATTCTGACACCAAATTGGGCGTCTATCAACATATCAACGCATGCGTTTTCTCGTCGCCATTTTGTCTGCATGTTACGAGCCGGTAAGACTGGTAAGTACCGATCTGCTCCATTTCCAGACATTTTTGATAATAATTATGATACAATTAGCGTAATGTAAGCCTTGTTCATGTTGTTTAATATTGCGCCAACTAACTGATGAAATAAATTACAATTTCATAGTCAGAGACTAGCATTTCGTTGGACTGTGTGTCAGTGCATGGACCTACTAGTACTATGTGTGTGTTCGTCATGCATGCATACGATGATATGTGCAACATTACATAGCCCGATTCATCTGGCTCAGTGGTCGTCTTTTCATACGGACGTCTTACATTACGCTAATTGTATCATAATTATTATCAAAAATGTCTGGAAATGGAGCAGATCGGTACTTACCAGTCTTATACCGGCTCCTAAACATGTGCTATCTCAATATGACTCTTAAGAGAGTCAATATTACACCCCATTTGGGGTGTAATGACATTTTTCGAAAATGGGTCCTCAGGTAACCACCCTAGGTGTCAAACTCAATATGACACTTAAGAGAGTCAATATTACACCCCATTTGGGGTGTAATGGCATTTTTCGAAAATGGGTCCTCCGGTAACCACCCTAGGTGTCAAAATGAATATGACACCCAAAGGTGTCATATTTTACACCCATAATGGTGTCAAATTGACACCTTTAGGTGGCCAACTGAGGACCCATTTTTTGACACTTGTTTTAGTGTCAAAATGACACCAAATTATTTTTCAGTGTATACGTACGTTAGTATAGGACTTTCCTATCCCAAAATTAATAGTATCCCTGGTAAAGCTTTCTATTCATTGCAAACTGTAAAGTGGCACAACGTCCATTTTAGGTAGCTTTAGTTAATTGGTCATATCTCAGTATTGACAAAACCAAATCAGATGAAATGAACGGTATCTGAAAGCCAAGCGTTAAGTCTCTCAATATGTATAAAAATGTTACAACAAATTCTAGTACTTCATGGTTATAAGTTGGGTAAACACGTGCACGGGTTTTTGGGACACCCTGTATATGCTTTTTAAGCCTGGTCCGAGCATTTTGCTTGAGTCTGGTCCCTTCAGGACCCAAGCGTGTGTCCGAATGGGCCGACCGTGTAAACATATACAGTTTACTAAGTTAAAGCTAAGAAGATGAATACCTGATGTGATGCACGAAAAGTTCTTTATGAAAGAAAAATCCTTTGTAGAACGAGGGTTCTTCTATCTAACACCTGTGATGGACTACGGCTATAGTCACTGCCATAATGTTATATTGACAAAAATTCAAGCTATTTCACGCGAGCATGCTTTGTTGTTGTTCGCGAAGCTGCGTCCAAATGCATGAAATGTCCGAACAACTGTGCATACATTATGCGCGTATCAATTTCACGATTGGACAATCAGGACGCGAGGTAATTTTTGAAAGCGTCCTGTACGCACTTCCTGGTTTACGCACGTACGAATATACGCATGCATTGTTGGACTTATGACTATAACTGAGGGAAGGAGCCGTAGCATACGATGGTATCTTGCGTTTGGTGGTCTTCAGGCTTTCAGCCAATTGGGACCATTACTTACAAAGGTTCCGAACGCATCAACATTATAATAGGAGTGAGCCTGGCCCAATCGCTTTAAAAGAGAAATGAGCACTCCGCTCCTGAGAACGCCATATAGAACCATTTTGGTAATAAACAAGAAATCGTTCGTTGAAGTTAAAATAGACTTAATAACCATTGTTTTTCGAGAAATAATTTCAGTGCAGTGTATATTCATGTACACAGGCCAATGTAAATACATGTGCAATGTAAATTACGCTTTATATAGTAAACTCCCGAGGTAATTAAGCATGCCATTGAGGATTTACGATCAAGAAAACAGTATTACGATTCTTTGCAGTCCTTGAACTGCTACACATTGCTGTATATGGGGGGATACATTGCGTCTTCTGCAAAAATTGAGCAGGATTGCGAAAAGTCCTTTGAACTACTGCGACACATTGCTGTGTCATTCGATTCTGTAGTCATTGTGTATGGGGGATACATCGTTCGTCTGCAGCCGGTTTCAGCTGGAGCATGAAAGGTTTAAGTCGTTTTAACTGCGACACATTGCTGTGTCGATCGATTCGGTAGTCGTTGTGTCTGGAGTGTGTCGTCTGCACAAGATTTGAGCAGGATTGCGAAAAGTTTTGGTCCTTTGAACTGCGACACATTGCTGTGTCATTCGATTCTGTAGTCATTGTGTATGGGGGATACATCGTGTCGTCTGCACAAGGTATTTTCCGTATTGCGTGAATATGCAGGGGATAACGAATTTATCATTTAGTCAACATGCACCCCCCAAGACAAAAAGGACAAAAGGTATTTAAACACTCGCGGAAAACGAAACTTTCTCCAAACAACGCCGAATTCTCTAACCCCTTCCTACCTCCGTTAATCCCACGAAATCAGGCTTTGCGCCATCACCTCTGTCTATATTATTGAATAATAGCGCCGAAAACCCGACCGGCTTTGTTGCTTGCCGGTTATGAATTTTCCGGCTTAAAATTCGACCTTTTTTGCGGTCTACATCGGCCTCAGTATGTATCAAAACAGGGCCGTAAGACACTTTTTTCAAAGGGGGGGCGTTTTTAAAAAAAAAATCACCGGAAGATTTTTGTGAGTCAAATATGCGCGCGTAGCGCGCGAAAATGTTCGAATTTGCACCTATTTTTTGCACGATCGAGGTACATTTTGGCTCTAAACAAGCTTGTAGCAAATAATATTGCATTTTGGGTAGACAAATGCGCGCGTAGCGCGCGAAATTTTTTCATCTGTGTACAAATTTTCCGGGAAGATTTTTAAAAGGGGGGCGATCGCCACCATCGCCCCCCCCTTCTTACGGGCCTGCAAAAATCGTCTCAGTTACGTTTTAAATCATCCGTCTTTTTATTTGTTTATATTCACGTGACGTAACGATATTGTTTATTTTAAGCCACTCTTACACATATGCAAAGCAATCGATATACATGTAATCATACCGCGTACATGATTATAACGCGGTTAATCTTCGGTGTGGAAATATATCGTGTGGTTTGACTTTCTTGTACACACGATATGGATCAGATTTTATACGTATTATCCAATAATAACGATAAATTTCTAATTTTAAATTAAGCAAAATGTTCATGAAGATCAGTTAACAACTAAGGAAGCTACATCGAAAAGAATGAGACTAAGTGCAACATTCCTTTTCGCACTTGGGTTTAAACTCGCATGCTAGTGTGACAGGTATGTTTATGGGCTGCAGTGATCAATTGAACCTTCCCCCGATCTCATCTTACTATCAACCGGTGAGTTATCGCTACCAGTTAATCAATATTCTACCTATTGCTACACCAAGGCTACGGGTACAAGAACCAAATGCTAAAAATGACAAACGTACTTTGTTTTGGTTCTGGAAATATAGCTTTGTTAATATTCAGTCAATCCTTACGTGCAATATCTCAAATTAAAGAGCATACATCTCTTTACAACTTCATAATGTAATACTTTTATGTTGGAGCTATTAGTTTTGTAGTTTTAACTACAAAAGAGCATATTCATAGCCCGATAAGTAAGCCTTTTTTGAGGACTGTATCCACGAAACTAGGTGGCAATATGAAAGATGTTCGATCAAAACATCGTCTGCTTTTCAGCCAGATCTGGATAATGTTCTTGACATGGACACTTAATGTGCAACATTAATGATTCTATTCAAATTAATAAAGGCTGAGTCAAACAGTAGGTACTTTTTGTGAAAGCGTCACGAAAATTTCACTGGGGAAATCCAAATTTAAAAAAAATTACGATTCTATTAAAATTAATACAGTTTAAGTCAGAAAGCAGGTACTTTTTGTTATAGCGTCACGAAAATTTCAGATGTGGAAATTGAAAAAAAATAGTGCTAGAATGATGGCAATAGAAATACTACACAATCGAACTATTTGTAGATCAAAAATGGCACTCTTCGCCCCCTTCACTCGACTGTACACACACAAAAGTAAATTTGAAGGAAGCTTCGAATATCAAGAGACAAAATATTTGCGCAATGTTTACGCATTTTCCTGTTGTACAATTTGTTGTAAAATTCCAAATGTTCATACTCTAAAGTTTCAAATGATAGTTCCGCCACTGATATGATTCGCTGTTATCTATTGGCTACAGCCTTCAAACACATCAGACTTAGTGGCATTCTGGTGAACACAGGTCATTGTAATGCATTGATCGGACAACGATGACGTGCCAATGAACCCTATTCACTCAGATTCATTCTTAGATATCTTGGTTTATGAAGAACGATATGCAATCTAGAATGTTGCAAGACTGTTTTTCCTGCACCCACGATATTCTGCCTTTAGATGTATGCTTACATAAATTTCCATCTGGAAAAGGAGATAAATGCTAGGTTGTTTTAAGTTCTTGAGAAATGTAACATTTTACACTTTTTAGATGTTTAGAAAATTAACAAATCTAATTCCATATATTTTCAAATATTTAACAGTAGAGTTAGTTGTGAACGATTATCAATTAATACAATTATGGATTTATACAAGAATAAAATGGAAATGAACAATAGAGTGTGTTTAATAAACAGTTATGATGTCATTCGATAAGTTCACAAACGTGTGAAGAACGAAATGACGCATACCAAATACCTAAAACAAATTGTTTCCGGACTTAGTGGTTAAGAATGGCTGGGAAAATAAAATGACCGCCCCCGCCCCCCAGATAGTTATGTCAATTAAATAATTATGTCAATTAGATACTTATGTCAATTAGATACCTATGTCAATGTCAATTAGCAGTCAGCTGTAGAACGGGCCCCGTTTCAATTGAGGGCGCTCTTTTTAGTGACGCACAGCCGTCATTTTTATACGGCGATTCATCAAGTGACGGAAGTCCGTCGCCCGCCGGAATACGAACAAAAAACACTTTTCAATAGAGGGCGGGCTTTGGAACGGGACTGCGTTTCCAAGGGAACGGCCTCACGTCCCTGTAATTGTCAAAATTCATAAAGAAACTATTTTGCCGATTTTAAACAACGAAATAACTCTCTTATCAGAGATAACCGTTACAAAGGCATTACTTCTGAATATTATAGGGCTTATTTAATGTAAAAATCATCACACTTACCCTAAAAACTCTATAAAATAGTGTAATCTCGTCTAGAAAAAGGTGGTCTCATCGCAGCAAGCCGGTCAAAAAAGAAATAATTTTAGCTTGTATGGTGTGATGTTTGGGTCAAAGTTTAAATTAAATCATCGAACTGGATGTCGCAATGAGTTATGGTACCTTATGCTGCCCTCAACTCGATTGATAGTTATTTTTTATGCAGATAATTGGGGGGTAACAGGCGAAAATTCAAATATTGCGCAATTGACGGGTGTGCGTTACCAATACATCAATTCTTTGTTTGGCCATAGGATATTGTTCATGTCTATTCAGAATACACCCAATTCTGAGTCAGTGTCATTGTACTACATTATATCAAGGCATGTGGTATCATTGATCCATCTTGACATTTGGTATCTTGAGAATCATCCCAATAGTACTAATTGCCATGGGTTAAAACTAATGCTCACAGCAACGCACAATTCCTTCATTATATATGAGATTGTAAAATACTTCAGGAGATATTAGAGTCTTCCCAGAATACCTTAGTAACATTATTGTTTTAATAAATAAAATCGGATTGAGGTAGCGTTATTCGTTTTCCCGTGGTCGAAGGTAACCCATGAAAATATTCATTAAATACGCTATTTACAGTTTGGGATCATTTTACATAATATCAACATTCCGCATTTTACGAATTTTATATAACTGTGATATATGGAGATATTGAAGATAGATTTATCACATTGATATCATCAACTATGTGGACAAACATATGGTTTGATTACATTCTTGAGGTACATGTATACTTGGGTTTTAACCTTTTGAATTATTATTCTGCTTAAGCGTGTTAGTAGCTCACGCAATATAAAGTTTTAGTTCATCAACTTGAGGACATTGCCATGCATGTCGCATTATGGGTAGAATCCGTAGCTGCTTCGCTGTAACGCATTACGAATTGTCAATTAAGGCCTCTAAGGTCCTAGTATATGTGATGAACATCAACATGATTTAATGGCCCGAAGGCATATGACCCTCAATGGCCATTGGCAGTGACAATCTTCAACTAGTGTAAGTTCGCCATACAAATAATCTGGTAAACAAGTGGGTACCTCCAATGGATTGGTAGCTCATAAATGTATACAATTGTACAAACAAACTGAATTTGCATTTAAAGTTCGCAGATCTAAAGAGGATGGATTTATTCGAGTTGTTTTAAAGTATACGTTAATATATTTTGTTTTCACTGTAAATGAATTTGCAACTTCTACTGCTATTGGATCTGGCACGCATCAAAGCTCTATATTATGCGAAAAGCTGAAACATTTACGATTAAGCAGTCCAAATTCAAAACTCGAGTTAGGAATGTCCGATTTCAATAAAACAAGTGGTGTTGAAAATGCAAAGTCTATATTTTGATAATACATCAATAGCTCAATTTTGAACTTCTGCCCAATTTAAGCGATGTGTTGACTTCCAGAAGAATTTTATTTGGTATTTTTCACTAATTGCTCGTTATTCCTCCTGATATGGTACCCATCCTGAAACCACCATAGACGAGATATGGAGCCAATCTGGCTCAACAGGTATCTTCCATGTGCTAACAACTCAGGTATCACCATGTTGTTAAAAAACAGATGAAGGTAGCGTTATGCATTCATGTTCCCATATATATGAAGATATGTCCAATCAATGTCCAATCACCAAGACAGAAACTGCTAGTTCGGGCAGGAATCGAACAAGCAGTTTCTGTCTGATTTTGGGCGTTCATATAAGTGAAATCTATAGAGGAGGGGTAATTCCTGTGCGCATGGCTGATAAGACGGTGTTCACTCTGCTATCCATAGGAAAGATTGCTTCGTCCCCAATGAAATATCATGCATAAATCTTTCCTGCCGCACCCAGCACTGTGCATATTGGAGTCTCCTTGGAAAGACTGCCGCCAGGCGATTCACTTAAAATGAACCATTGTCTCACAAGAGCGCTCTCAAGTGGCCCAGATGATTTCGCGACTACTTTAGACAATTGATCATATCTCTACTTCCTGACCACTGATTCTTATGAAACAAAGCTTATTAACAAGCTGGGAAAATTCCGACTAAACAGCGATCATTCCAAAACAACCCACACTGCGGCTGCGTCCCATAGCGCGTAAACACATTATCCGCGTGTTGCGGTTCGATAGATGTGCTGGTTTCCATGGCAGCGTGGTTTGTCTCAAACTAATAACGCTTTGCTACAGTTCTAAATGTAAGGGGGAGTTGTTGAATACATTAAATCACATAACACATTAAAGAATGATTGATATTATTCAATGTTACCACGGTAATATACGTTACCAATACACTGACAGGTGCAAAGACCCTTTCAGAATCATACTACTATAGAATTGAATGACAGGCTCATATTCACACTATAATGGATTACAGGATTTCAATTTTTAAGGACACTTGTTGTCAGTAGACTTGAAAATAGAGCCAAATTCCATACCCAGTCTGGTAAAACTGTAATTAATCAAAATAGAAGAAATAAAGATACGGTAGGCTAATGCAATTTCAGGGTTTACTATATTCACCGTGCACAAATGTTGAATAATACCGTATTCTAAAATCTAGACACATAAACCGATGAAAAGAGTATGAGTATCAATGTATCATCAGCAGGGTTTAACAGATATTAGTTTCACAACTCCCATTATCTTCTGCGTTGGTAGTATATAATATTGTATGACGTCATAATATTCCACATTTGATGACGTCATTATTTGTGTCAGCAGACACATCTTTGGTAATGAAACTCGGTGACATTAATCAACACTTCGGTGGTAATACTGTTTCAACAGGTTTGTAATCCATTCTATACCAAGTAATCGCTACGCATTAGTAATATTATGCCTCTTATAAATGTGTATTCATTCAAATTCCGTATGAATATACGGGGGGGGGGGGGGGGGGGGGGGGGGGGGTAGGGTCAAAAAAATTCGCACGGTCAAAAACTTTCGCACGGTCACAAATTTACGCAAGGTCACAAAATTTCGCACGGTCACAAAATTTCGCACGGTCGCAAAATTTCGCACCGTCACAAAATTTCGCATTACAAAAAACACAACAGTCAACAATCAGTCAACGACTGATGTGCTTTTTGTACTGCGACATTTTCTTTCTTTCTTTCTTTACCTTTATTCTTTTCTTTCTTTTCCCTTTTTTCTCCTTTTCCTTTTTCTTTTTCCTCCCTTTTTCCTTTCTTTCTCTCTTTTCTTTCCCTTTCCCCCTTCTTTTCCTCTTTTCCCTTCCCCCATTTTTCCTGGTAGGTAGGTTTGAATTTCCTGCTGAGCACCTTCAGGGGGGGGGGCACTGTGCCCCCCCCCCCCTGCCCCCCCCCCCCCCGGCTGTTACGCCACTGAGTATTGCACAAATATATAGTCATAACAATTAATTAGGTACGCAGTTATTTAACGCAAGAATTAATTGTTTATTCAGAGAGATGAGATATGTTCTTCTATCAAATCAAGTTTGTTTAAAATAATAATTTCCAAACTATTTTAATCAACATTTTGTTAACACTTGTGTCAATAATGCTTGTTACGTGTCTTATTGCTTGAAAACGATTACAATATAATAATGTAACAAAGCATTGCACATAAAACGAATTCGTAGCAATCAAGCAATGTCAAAGGTTCTCTTTTCAAAAATGAAAATGATCTTTTCCTCGTAGTAAAATTAGCTCTTCCTTCAACATGTACAACTGCGACCCATTCAGCAAAAACTTTTACTCTCATAGTGGTAATGTGGAAGTTGGAACAAGTTGAATTTCATAGAATTTGGGGGAAATCACATATCTCCCGTTTCGAATAACCAATTAAAATAAAATAAAATGTATGCTATAGCTATTAATGTGTTCTTACTGTACATTTCATTAAGTGTGTTAATTTTTGTGTTTGCACTGGTTTGAACTGGTACCCTGTACACACGCGTGCGTTTGCAAAGTTACGTCAGTGTTATCGCGTTCACGGGGGAAATTTGAAACTTGCAGTATTTCTAGGCAATGGAATAACTCGAACAATCAGAATTTCAAAAGCCACAACCAATTTTTGTTAACAACTTACCGTAAACTTCGCTTTTTAGCAGAACTAGATATCCCCTTTGATTTCACAACCTCAGGGGACTTCGTTGTAACGTATGTTTCCTCCAGATCGTTGGATGTGTATCCCAAGTTTTCCATCTTGCCGCTGTAGTTATTCCTTGTCAACACAATGTTATTCGGTAACAGTACCCTAATGTTCACACAGTGTCTTTACATTTACCACCTGCTTGTAACCTTACTAACAATTCAGGTAGTCTACATTTGAACAGTAAGATTACTTAAACCTATTATACACGATCGTATCACATCAAAGTAAACACCACCATAAAAGTTCTTGGTCAAAACCTTATCTTCTTAGTCAAACAACTCATACGATAAATTCCTTAGTATCATGCCGTCTGCGTGTTAGCAAGTACCACTGATTTATTTTCTTACTTCGGTCTGTAGAAAATAGTGTTTTTCTTGTATTAACCCGGGTAATTTCGTTTTTCTTTTGTTATTTTAATCATACCCTGGTATAGTATCAGGCTGGTAACCTGGGTCACGCTTCGGTATGCTTTTAAACAAAATTAACAATACATGCAGACTTATGAACTATAGCACCAAGTTCATATTATACTAGTATACTTGTAAAATACATGATAGGGCTATTCCAGATGAATTCCGCGCCCCCACCCCCACTCCCTATAGTCGAACAATATATTATTTCAAAATACATCAGGAAATCCAAGTGTTAAGGGTTTGGAAAATAGTGTCAATGGGTTAGCCTTGAGACATGTTATCAACCATTAGGCGTAGCATTTCAAGTTGAGTAACTTATTCAATTTTAAATGATTAAAATCATTTAAAAATAAATAAGATACTCAACTCGCCATATAAACATGCTTACATTGATAATGTATATAGGTCCTGTGTATTATTGTTTTCGTCCCACCATGACACCTGGGAAATTAGATGTTGTATCGATATCTAATGCCTTGAAAGGTTTTATAAATCTGCAACTTTGCATAAATCTTTTAAGGCTGAGTCCTACTCTCTTAATGTAAAAGAGTGAAAATGTCACTCGTTGTTCAGAGTGAAGTCATTGTCACTCGTAAAGAGTGGTTTTTCACTCGGTGTCGAGTGACTTTTCACTCTGTGCGGTTGATGAGTTCAGAGTGAAATTATTGTCACTCGAAAAGAGTGATTTTCACTCTGTGTCGAGTGACTTTTCACTCTGTGTCGAGTGACTTTTCACTCTGTGTCGAGTGACTTTTCACTCTGTGTCGAGTGACTTTTCACTCTGTGTCGAGTGACTTTTCACTCTGTGCGGTTGATGAGTCCAGAGTGAAATTATTGTCACTCGAAAAGAGTGATTTTACACTCTGTGTCGAGCGACCTTTCACTCTGTGCGAGTGATCAGTTGTACCAGATTTAAATGATTTGAGAGCCTGAACACAATCAAATAGAAACATATTCAAAAGCTCAAAATATTCTTTACTTTATTAAATTTAAACAATATTGAAGTGATAATCAATGTTAATTGCTTCTGCAATAATCTTAAAGTCCAAATAATGATTAAATATAAATTACATTAATGAAACGCGTAAAAACATCATCGATAAAAAACACCATAGAAAGTAGATTCAGATACTTTACATAGAGAAATATTATGTTGATATATGATATCGTTTCACTACCGAAAGGAAGTGATAATGTAACATAGGCAAATGACAGCAGTTGTTTGATCGAGAAAAGGTAAGTATAGTTTGGACAATGACTCTTTGTTTGTTATTCAAATTTTCTATTGAATTGCAAGTTATTCATGTGAATGTGATTAAGTAATTAAAATGTTCCATTATTGTTCACTCTCAATGAGGGTGAAGTTCACTCTAAATTAGTGAAATTCACTCCTTATATATTCACTCTTTTTTCCAATGGAGTGATCACTGAGGCACTCTTCGAAGAGTGAAAATTCACTCATTCCTGGAGTGAACAAAATTCACTCTTTTTGGAGTGAAAATGGTTCCACTCTTTCAAGGAGTGACTTTCACTCTATTAGAGTGATCACTGTAGGCACTCCTTTGAAGAGTGAATATTCACTCCATTAGAGTGGAATTTCACTCTTTTACATTTGAAGAGCTTTGTTGCAAAAGGGCTATGGTGCATTTTTCTCAAAAATGAGTTTGATATAGAAATGTATAGGGAAAAATCATATGTTTCAAGGAAACAAAGTCATTTTTTTCAAAAAGACCTAGGCCTACATCTCATTGTAAACAGCCATTGAAATTGTTGTTTTGTTGCAAAAGGGCCTGTATCCAGAATTAAATCGGGATACAGGCCCTTTTGCAACAAAACAACAACTTCAATGGCTGTTTACAATGAGATGTAGGTTTTTTTGAAAAAAATGACTTTATTTCCTTGAAACATATGATTGTGACCTATACATTTCTATATCAAACTTCTTCTTTTTTAAGTGATTAAAATAACTGATTTTTTGTGTGTGGTATTTTTTCTCTATGTACAAACAGATGGAGTTTTGTTGCAAAAGGGCCTACATCCAAATTTTCAAAATATGTAAACATGATTTTAAAAAAATTAAAAACTAGCACATTTGAAATTTATTTCAATTTAAATTAGTATGTAGTGTACCTCTTTCATAAATCCATTCAGTTTTTCAATTGCTCAACTTGAATATTTAGAAACAGTTTTTTGACTTTTTCTCAATAAGAGCCAAAGTGGATGAAGGCCCTTTTGCAAAAGACCTCTTCATTTAGAGAGTAGTATCTAAAAATATCTAAATATCGTTTGATTCATTTTGTCGTTAGGAGGGCTGTTTAAAGTTCAATCTTGGTCTGTTAGATGTACTAAGTATTTGGTCTCATCTGTGTTCACGTGATAAAGGCTTAAACAGACCAGAGACTAAACACCAATGTGACCTCTGCCACAGTGAATGCCATTCCTACATGTCTCTTCGACCATACCGCAGACCATACACATCGCTACTGACATACAAAGCACTTCACGACAGTGCACCTGTGTACTTATCTGAACTTTTACACCGGCATGTGCCCGGGCACAGTGGTCTTCGATCTGCTTCTCAATGTCTACTCAAGGTTCCGCGGTACTCAACAGTGTCACATGGTTTTCGCGCTTTTTCAACTAGCGCCCCGATGTTGTGGAATCGGCTTCCTCTTCGAATTCGTGAGGCAAAGACCATTACTCAATTCAAAAGTCATCTTAAAACGCACTTGTTTCAGATCAAGGACATTGACAATTGGAGGCTGTAACTCACTTGCATGCACGTTCTACTCCTTGTGTATCTTGCATAGTTTATCTCATTTCATATTATTGTTGGTGCTCAAGATACTTTCCTGTGTAATATGTATTAATATTATGTTGTGTATGTTATTGCTTTTAATATTGTGGTTTTTTATGATTGTATATTTACATTATATTGCATCATCTCATGTTATTTTTGGTGCTCATGATACTTTCCAATGTATGTAATATTATTATGTTGTGTATGCTATTGTTTTTATCCGTACTTTTTAAGACTGTATACTTTGGTCAATTTGATTGTGTTTTTATCATGGTGTAAAGCGCCTTGGGGTCAATTTATTGATGGAAGGCGCTATAAAATGCGTTTTTATTATTATTATTATTATTATATCGCTGCTACAACCAAGTATACAACGAGGTAATCATCATTAGGATGTTTTATCCCAGGATCACCCCCTCTCCTCCCTGACCGTCAGAGGCCTTAGGTACCTGTTCACATCCTAAGAAAAGAAGCTGAACTGAAGATTTAAAGATATCGATACATCTTATGAAAATAATCTTAAAAAGACAATTTTTAAATCCAACCTGTAGGGAACCATCTCATGAAGAGCATCAGACGGTGACGGTGTGAAATGATGACTAGACACCTTCAATGGCTCAATGAGTTATGTAGCAATGATTTCTGGAAACCATTCATGAAAACCTTTTGAAATAGTTCTCTATTGTTTATGTGTCAACATACCGTGCCCCTAGGCCCGATAATACACCATACAGACAGACAACAGTTTAAAAAGAACACATGTTTGCATGTTAAAATGGTGAAGATTCTCATTTGTATAGCTGACATTGCTTTCAATAAGTGTGGAATTCCGAGGTCCTCTTATAGGGTCGGGTGCAAAGTCTTTCTGGAATGACTTTGCACCCCAACCCTATACATTATGGGTCGGGTGCAAAGTCTTTCTGGAATGCCCCATTTTTGCACCATTCCTTTATTTATTTGAATAATAATGGGACCAACCCCTTTCTTTCAGAATGAAATATGCGTTTGGAAAATAGGCTTCAATGTTTAAAGTTACAATGACAATCTAGGTCCTGTTATCTTTTTCGTCCTACTCTGTGACAGTGGTGGTACCTGGGCAATTTGATGTTTTATCTACCGCTTTGAAAGATTTTCAAAATCTGCAACTTAGCATAAACTTTTTTGAGGCTGGCTGGGTCCATGAAATCTAAAAGTATCCAAATATCATTTGTCGTTGGAGGGCTGTTTAAAAGAAGGGTAACAGCCCCCCCCCCCCTATTGTGTTAGATGAACTTATCAGAATAATTCCATGGATGTACTAAGTTTGGTCTCATTTATACAATTTGCCCTTAACAATGATGACTAGACACATGATTTCTGGAAAGCCTTTCATGTAAACTTTTTGAAATAGTTGTATTCTTTGTGTGTCAACATGCCGTGCCCTCAGGCCCAACAATACACCATACAGACACCAGTTTAAAACTAGAGATAAATTGTGATCATAGATCACGGATATTAGTCGAGGGCGCGTTGACCTTTGACCTTTTTATCATATGACAGACGGATCATATGCCAGACAATTGTCAAGTCAGAGTATCACAATGTAGGTTTACCTAATCCGGCAGTACCAGCGAAGTCAGAGCTGGTACAGGTGAAAAATTACATTTTAACCCCTAGCGACCTTTTGTGACCTTTGACCCCAAGGTTATGATTGACTTTTTTCATGGCTTATCAATGCGTTCAAGATGAAATAAGTCCGGTCAAAATTGGAGCTTGTGTTACATTTTACCCCTGTTTAGGTCAATGACCCGTAATGACCCCATACGACATGTCACTTTTAATCGTTGAACAACCTATATGTACATGGATACAAATTCTAACAATCATCGGTTATTTCCTCCCGAAAAATAGCATTTTGAGTGCGAGGAGTGAGAATGTACATTTTGACCGCTAATGACCCCGTTGTGACCTTTGACCCAAAGTCATGATTGACTTTTTTCTTAGCTTATCAATGCGCACAAGATGAAACAAATCCGGTGAAAATCGGAGCATGCCTTACATTTTACCCCTGTTTAGGTCAATGACCCCTAAGTGAAAATCACGTTTTGACCCTTGAAAATCCTGAGTAGTGGTGCTTATGACCATATTTGGTCAAAATCGGCCCATTGGTTACGGAGCTATAGGTCTCATGACAGCTAGAATACAGTATATTAGTCATTTCTCGACTAATATAAAGGTTGTTTATATAAAGCGTGTCTAATCTAGTACCTCTTGTGGAAACATGAAAGTAATCGACTAAAAAATAAATAAATTGACCTGTTTTACGGGCGTTTCTATAATCTGACCACCATTATATGACCACTTGTTTTCTGACCACCTTTTCTGACCAATTCTAACAGTAACCCTATCCCTAACCCTAACCCTAATTCTAACCCTAACCCTAATTGTTGGTCAAAACAAGTGGTCAGATAGAGAATGGTGGTCAGGTTATCATTCACCCTGTATAGGCTGATGCTACACGCATTCTACGAAACCCGCATTGATGAGCAGGCGACAACACGTGCTTTCTCCGGAATGCGCGCCAACTAATATAAAAAAGTAGCAATTTGGCAAATCGTCATTTGACGCATACCAAGGCAAGACGATACGGTATATTAATCACCGGGGTTGAAATACTTCGTCTACTTTACTAAATAGGCTGCTAATGAAAATAGAAAACATTACAGGGTCTATAACAGACCTACGCAATCACTCGGCAGAGTCAATGCGCTCTACATGCAAATATATATACGTCATGTTTTCTCTCTATTGCCGTGGCCGATTTTAAATAATGTAAAATCAAACCATTATATTTATGCAAACACTACTTCTAAGACAAACGAAAGAGTTGAATTCATGTTGGGTCAAATGAGATATCTTTAGAAACAAAACCTATTGATATAGTTGGGTTGATTCCTTTTTAAATCAACCCAAAGATATCAATATGTTTGTTTTTTAAGTTCATGGCATTTCATTATTTTCCTTTGCCAAACTAAAGTGTTTCTAGGAGAGAAATTAATGCTGAAGCGCACTAATCTTTCATTGTTGTTTATAATAGCCTATACTTTTATATATTTGTATTTGGTAGATAAAGTTGAATTTATTTAATTGTTCTGTAAGATATAATGACAGTTAAAATGACATCTGATTTTGGTTACATTTTGCAGTGGATTCATTTCAACTTGCACAAGTTTTACATATTTCTGTTGGCTAGATGACACTGAATACTGATTTAACATCGTGTTCTGCACAGGGAATATTAATTCGTCAAAAATGTGGTCTTATTTGACAAATTAAAAACTTGTCATAAGAAATGGCAGGTTTGTGATTCAAGAAATATTCTGTAATAGTGCACATTTATTTGTGAGGCTAAAGAACAATTTAGAGTGTTTCTATTTAATTTTCATCGTAACAAACATTTGCTTGACTGAAATTATATTCAACTTTTAATGACAAATTAATAAATGACAATTGAAATGACAAATTAAATGACTAATCATCAATGAAATGACAAATTAGAATTAGTCAATTCATTGCCATTTAATTTGTCATTCATATTAAAGGACTAATTATTGATTAAAAATTATTCTTTTAAGTTGTTATTTAATTTGTCATTCATTTATTTGTCATTGAAAGTCAAATATTTATGAGTCGTGAAAATATTTGCCATGTTAAAAATTAATTGCAAATACTACTAATTGGTCATTTATCTTTAAAAATATTTGTGTAGCATTACAAAATATTTCTTAACTGACGAACCTTCCATGACAAATGTTTAATTTGTCAAATAGGACCATATTTTTGACGAATTCATATTCTCTGTGTGTGAGTCAACGATGAGCCATCCAAATAGTAAATGTAATCGATTGAATGCTGTAAAACCCTAAGATTAAATTGAATATTGACGTTCGTAATGATTTAAATTCATTCTTATATTATTCCGCGGGCTAACATGTGAAAATTATACATGTATCGATAAAAACATGGCATCGGTTGTAAATGTATATTGGCAGTTTGCGGGTCAGTTTGAAACTTATTAAATCCTTCTGAACATACATTGCAATAGTTAATATACTCTCTTAAATCAGCCTATTCAACATGTTCACTATGACAAGATATTCTTTTCCGGGGGACACGTAATAGAAATCTAGTCGGAAAATTGTCAAACGGTAAAATGCTATAGTTCGTAAGTCCCCTACCGGTACTATAAACATGTAAAGGCCGTATATCCATTTGTCAGCTATACGTATTCAATACATTTTAGATGTTGAACACCTTTGAATGTGCATCAATAAACCGTTGGTATTGTTGACTAGATTTCTATTTAGTGTCCCTCAGACAAGATCTTGTCATTTCGAGAGTGAAACAATCACATACCAGGTAAAATGCAATGTAATATAATGACGTCACAAAGGGCAGAATTAAATTAAATTGATTAGGTAGCATGCAGAATAATCCGTACGGTTTGAACCATAACTAGTCCTAATCAGTGCAGTGTTAACATGGTTAAATGAGGATGTGCCATATGTTTGTAAATATCGGGGTCATCTTATAATTGGATTGTAAAGGAAACAATTTTGCATATTGTATACTTATTTTTATTCCAGTCATAACTGGACACTCGGTAAACCCATCAAATTTAAAAAGGTAAAGTCCGAAGTAATCATAAGCATTGGCATGGCAGTGAGCAACTGTGTTCGTCAGTGACAAATATTCTATACTTCTTTAATTACTTCTCCGGGAAACGATTTTTATATTGCGGCAACAAAGAAATAGAAAATAATTTCGTGAAATAAGGGCATAATTTCTATGAAATTTTTTGCGGAGCATCATAAAATCCTGCCCATGCAACCGATTCATCTTAAATAATCACCTCCTTCCTTCACTCAGGATTACAAATGACAAACACACAGCAATCTTTAAAAGACAAAATGAAACTTGACCAAATTGGGCCGGAGGAGTCAAATGTATCACGCAGGGCTTTTATTAGTCATTGCCCATCGGAATGTCTAGCCAACAATGGCTTTGTCCATTTTCTTTCAGCATCTTGTTTCCAGCACGTAGATACACATTCCAGTAGTCAATAAACCATCTGTTTGTAACAATAACAATAGCCGTGGTATGCGGGTACTAATCAAGCCATTACACGCTGTGTAAATGTGTGCTATTGTAAAGCGCTACGGGATAATTGGTCCAGTGTCCACATAAACTGGTCTATTTTCAATTTCTTTAAAACGCTTTTTAATACAACTGGAAGAAAATATATGAGGTGATAGATTGTATACTTAATCGACTGTAATTTAGTTGAAGCACCCCTCGTGATGTTTCGGTTTTTTTGGTTTTTTTTGTCTTGTTGTTGGGGTGTGGGTGTGTTGGTGGTGTTTTTTGTATGGTTTTTTTTGTATGGTTTTTTCTTAGGGGGTGGGGGGGGGGGGAGTTTGTTGGTTTTGTTGATGTTTTGGGGGTATGATAAATCAACTCCTTATTTTTTAATGCGTGTTTAATGGAAATTACTGAAGTAACAAGTTGGGCAAATATTTGTAAGTGAAGTCTAGTCTATAGGCCTACATCAATTTATAAATTGAATGCAAATTCTTCAAATGAATTCATGAAACTTCAATCTTTATTTGATATCAAATTAATAGCGTTCTACAACGGAAGTATTTTGATAGATATGTGCAATAGTGTATTCATAACTAAGAAATAGACTTGCATCAATAGAGTAATTCTCAAACGCGCGACAACTTTGAATACCTATACAATCACTTGCCTTCATAATGTATCCACCAAGATGAATCATTAGAACAGGTCAAATCCCTATGTCAGATTCAACAAAGCCCTCAAGCCAATCAATTCTTTGAATGTCGACAAGACTAAATTGAAAGTAAACTTCCATCCAGGGGCGATAGATATACATAGAAAGAATAAGACAAGATAGTCTGCACTGCGTGCAGATATTGTACAGGGTGTCTCAAAAAATCTCACAGGTTGGATGAAGACAAAACCTCTAGATTAGTAATGATTGGAAATAATGAAGTTTTTGTAACAGATCTATGTTGACCTTACAATCGTTTCCTTCTCTGTATACAGACACAGCATCTGAAGATCGCATCACATAATATAGGCGATTCAATAGGGAACTTAAACAATGTAAATAAAAAGCAGCGAGGCAGTACAACTACCGCAAGTTCCACAACTCAAACAAACATAATAAGCCTCCTGAAGTCTAGACTCATATCCCAACTTAAAAAGCAAGGACATGAACCGCTGTGGGACTCGAACCCGTGACCTTTCGGACAGTTATCGAATGCTCTAACCATTGACAGCAAACGAGATAGCAGGGATATATAGAGGTCAAGGATTATAACTTACAAACAATACAACAGCTCAAGGTATATGAGATCATATGCTTACCCGCAACCCTAACATTATAAATACATACATTCTCTGTGTCTGCTATACTATACTTGGTTATAATTTGCCACTACAAGTACAAGTGACGAACTCTGTATTTCGATTCAAGAAATCCTTGTTGAAAATAACTTTCTAATGGTGACGTTTGATATATTCGATTCGTGTATATTTGTTTTTCTGTACCGCTGTTAGGCACTATACACAAGTGGTTATTATTATTTTACTGTAAGGAAGATGCTGTCACCTAATCGCTGTTGTACAGTTGGATAATTTTAGGACACCCTATAGCTTCGATCGTAGTATTTTGATGAGTTAAAACTGCAGCGACTAAGGTACGGCACAGAAGACACATCGGCAGGTGGGGAGGATGTACGCTTAGTGCACTTTCTCAATGAATTTGCATGATTAGCAATTAAAGTATCCCAATCGGCACCAATATTCACAATTGGAAATTATGTGTATGTCTTATATCCTCCAGGGATATAGCCTAGCTTTCTTACTATGTATTCAAGTTCGTGCACCTAGCGTAATGTTTAACTGTGTGAAGATCTGCTTGAAAGGAAATAGGTAAAACGATAGATAAATTCATGTTTTCTTTTGATTTAAAAGTCCTAATTTGTATGTATTAAATGATTCTATTACTCTAATGCATGCTAAGAACATAAGGTAGTAGGCTAATTAAAGTGGAATATCATTACTGGACATAAATGTGAAATGTTAAGGGTTACATAAAAACCCTTTTGAAGGAGCAAGATCATCCAAATATTATTTAAGTTCTTATATTAAAGCTTATGTGATCCCTAAAATTGGTGTGTATGATGTGTGTCTATTTTTTCTCGTTGGATTAGAACCTCGTGAAGTTTTTAATCCATTTTGACTCTGAAGCTCAAACTGTATTTCTGTTCATTCAGGTATCATGAGGTCATAATTCTTCTCTCGACTTTACACCTTTGGTTTAGACAGTATCAAACTGTATAGAGGTACATGAATCGCGGTTGTGGATTACCAGAATGTAAGATCAGATTGACTTTTAGTATCAGCTATCTGGATACTAACTACATAATATGACATTCAACACTTAAAATTGTAGTTATATACCAAAAACACCATGAACAACCCCCTATGCAAATCAAAACGCACATTTACACACGAAATATCCTACAAACAGAAATCAGCATCTACTCAGCTCATGTCGGTGGTTGTAGCGAGCAAGCATGGTAGGCTTCACCAGGATACCTCCCGTTTAAAGTACACATTTATGCACAAATTGATTTTATGTCTCTGTGTGATCGTCAGCTAGTGAAGAAGTCAGTGTGGTCAGACCGGCCTGTCCAACTAAAGATGTTTGCATGGGCATGCTATACGTCTTCTTAACACATTTGTAAAGTACGTACAGGATCAACAAGTTAACTATATAATAGTTAACACTTTCCACGCGGCAGGCGTCTGCAGACGACATTCCAAAATATCACAAAATGATTCAAAAATGTCAAAATTATTGAAGTTCAATACCATATTTGGAATCGCCATGAGAAATGCATTGATTTAAGTACAAACATGTCTAGTATTGGTTCAGTAATCCTTTAGCTAGACGTTGAAAATTGCTAAAAGTGTCTGAAAAATCTGTTTTTGTATGGTAAACTATATAATATTAATAGCCGCGTGGAAAGTGTTAAAGGTGGATGACCCGATTTCGGCCAAAATTGTTCAGTGCTTTCTATACTACACTCTTACATATAAATGACAAGGTGATGTATTCATGTCTAATGATATCCGATTTGTAGCAATCAATTGTTCCAGCGCTCAACCACTTGCTTGAGAACATGGTCTTAATCTGAATGTGCAGAATTCATCACTATTTGTGCTCAAAAGTCAGCGTCACTCTACACTATAGTAGTTGTCAATGTAACACTTCATTGAACAGGCGACAGATATGTCCTTTTGAGCACGAATAAGTGGTGAATTTGGCACATTTTGAATGAAACCTCTCCTCATATTCTTCAGCAGGTGGCTAAGCACTGAAACAAGAAATTGCTACGAATGAAGTATCATTGGAAACGGAAACACATCCGCTTGTCATTGGTATGATACACAATATGAATATATCTGCAAAATTGCCGATTGAAAAACAAATTCTGAACCTTTTTTTCAAATCCCAAATAAGAGTTTAAATTGCTCCAGTGGTTATTATGATAGAGACAAACATATTTGAACTGTTTAATCACTCTTCAAGATAATTCACTCGGTTGCAATTTTGTTAAATTATTGTAATTTTTAAAAATTATAAACGCAACTGCTATTTTTTCTAGGTCATCTCTGCGTCCACCATACATTACAGCTGTTATTTCATATGTTTGTACACTACTAATCACTGGTGCTGCCTTAGCAATGCTATTGCTCACTTCATAACGTAATGACAACGTATACTATCCATGCTGTAAGTCCAAGACTCTGTAATCATGGTAATTAACCCTGACCCAGCGACGAAACTATCAAATGCGTGTATATTAAGTGGGTATAAACGTATTGCTTGCTAGAGAAGGACGTTTTTGAAACATTAGAGCCAAACATGTATTAAGATTTTAAAATGGGTCGTGAGCAAGGATATGCATTTAACAATTTTGATTAATAATATTCAAACGTTGGTTTATTAAAGTATTTTCAATGCTCTTTTGAAGTATAATCACTCTAAGAATTATTCATGCGGATTAGCTTATAGCTGAAACGGTACTTTATATGGGATTAAGTCAAGAACTGTGGATTGTTTGGTAACATTGAGGATGTTATCATTACATGAGAATGCTTCACTCATAATTATATTTCATCCTCTTTATCCCTGAAAGGTAATTGCAATACTCTCTAGGTTTTCAATTGTATTGCAATTTTTGAAAATTATTGTAACGACCACGCTCGTGACAACGATTAAAGTTATAAACACAACTGTAATTTTGTCTAGGTCATCTCTGCGTCCACTTTACATTACAGCTGTTATTTCATATGTTTGTACACTACATAACGTAATAACGTAATAACAACTATGAAAGGCTTATATATTAAGTGTGTGTAAACGTGTTCCTTGCTAGCATGCAAAGGAATTTTTAGAAACATTACAGCGAAAAATGTATTAAGATTCTAATATTTGTCATGAGCAAGGATCTGCATTTACGAGTGATCTAACGATTCTGATTAAAAATACTCAAATATACCAGTTCTAAGTTAAATTTCTAGCTCAGAATTATTTATGGGGATTAGCTTGGTTGAACCGTACTCATGGAATTGAGCCAAGAAATGTTGTAAAATCGGTAATATCTCAATCACTGTTGTTTTCTCCAGACAGAGTAATAAGAAAGAGACTTAATATGCGATTTATCCAAAGCAACTTTTCAAAGAGTTTGAAATTTAGCATAAGATCATTGAAATCATGATAACGTAAAGACACACAACACAAATAAGCATATTTAGTGAACATGTATATTGCTGATGATTTATTAACGGATAATGACAAAGAGGTGCATGAATGAAAGCCTTCAAAATTATACAAAACCGACTTGTACCTGTTTTCGCTTCAGAGTAGCATATTCGAGCATATTACGCTATCGCTCGCGGCATCAGGTGTTTTGGTTAAATTGGCCACAATGACAACTTTTATAGATCAGTTAGATGTGTGTCGGCAATTCTGGACATAATTTACTTGCATTTCAGGGGTTTCCTCACACCTATATAATAGTTATAGAGGTAACTTCACACCAAAAGTAGATCGAAGAATGTAATTTATAGATGGGAAGAACGTATAGTGACATCCGTTACAATTCCAATTGTCTATACTGTTCTTAGCTTGCAGTAAGTTACCCAATAAGAATGCTTCAATGATAGCATTCCATATTCCTCATACTATTCTTACGGTTAGTTGTTACGGTTACTTTGCTATCGCCAGTGGATATCTCTTTAAATTGATAAAGTAAAACGTAATTGAGCGTTTAACTATCGGAGTACATGTAATTTAATTCGTGATATTTTGAGTCTCGAAGAAATAACTTACCGGATAATAAATAGGCTTATAACTCTTAACTATAGCTCCAACGTAAGAACATTGAATTATGAAATTGTGAAAAAAAATGTATCCCTTTAATTTGAAATATCGCGAGTGAAGATTTACAGAATATTAACAAAGATAAGTGTTCAAAACCAAAACAAAGTCTGATTTTTATTTAAGCACTTGTACACATAAATATCATTTGTATTTATTACAATCTTTGAAACAATGTACACAGATCAATATATATTTGTTTCGATGGACACCAAGAAGATGGGAACCGATATGTCACCGTTCTATTGAGTTCTGAATGTTGAGAGAAAGCCTTTATATTGCTGCATTTTTACGTCCAGATAATATTCCTATTTCATTTTCTATATTACGTTCATGGCGTACTAAGTTTAGCAATGACCATATGAATGACAAATGTGCAGTTTTCGTACAACATTTGCATTGCAAAATATCAACGAAACCAAGCAAAGAACGTAAAAACAGTCTACTGATGATGCGAGAGGTCCGTAGTTTAAGGTGTTGGGTTATACTCTTTAACTAAATTTGTATTAATGATAGGTGTTTAGATCACTTATATATATAAGTGTAGCAAACAAAATACCGTATCACATATAGAAGAACATGGTATCAAAAATGGATATCACGTTTCTTTAGGCATTGCCACTTTAAGAAAATGTCATCAATTTCGTAGTTACAGTCGATGATGTAGATGGATATTTATTGTTTGCTCTTAGTGTGCTAATCCAATGGGATGAGCAGAAATGTGACAGCTGTAAAACACAGATGATTCAAGGTCCGAAGAAAGGATGTCCAATTAGTGTGAAACGCTTAGAATATAATGAGACATATGTGTATCCATAAGCTACCGTATTTCAAAGACAATTATAATTAAATTTGGTTTTAAAGTATAGGAAAAGGTTTACTTTAGGTCCCAGATTCTGGACTGCAGTAGTATCGTCCGATACTGGAACACCCAGTATCGCTCGATACTGGTACAAAGTCAGTGTTCCAGTATCGGACGATACTTGCACATTTAAAATGGTCCAGTATCGGGCGATACTGGAACACAATTATGTACCAGTATCATTCAATACTGGAACAAATTACTGGTAGCCCGTGTACCAATATCGACCGATACTGGAACAGTTAAATCGTACCAGTATCAAGCGATACTGGCAATTTGTTATGTTCCAGTATTGAACGATACTGGTATACCAGTATCTGGGACCTAAAGTACACTTTTTCAAAAGTATATATTTGCGGAAGTCCTCACCAATTTTTTTAAAATGATCTTTAAGTTTCCATACATCAATTATTACAATTATAGATGTCACCACATCGAGTAATTTTAGATTAACACTATAATACTGTTTCGGGCTTAAATAACATGAAATGATATTGTAAATTATTAACATGAAATGAGTTAATACAATGATATTCTAGCAATGCATCAACATGTTTGAATATGATATGACAATGACACACCTTTGCAATCATTGCACAGTTGACAATGACAAGCACAACTTAATCCTTAACTGCTTATAATGGGTCTTGGGTCATTACATTATTGTGTCATATCATATTGTCATAAAAGTGCATATCATGTTGATGCATTGACAGCTCCCGTGGAAAAGCCATTTTTACACATACTCGCTAAAAATAGCAATATCTCAAAAAATATTAATGTAATATCTTCCCTGTTTTCACCAATAATGCTCAACGATATATGCTTTAATAATATGCAAACCAAATTACTAAAATATTTTATCATCTAGGAGAAAATGGCCTCCAAAGTTGGGTATAGTTTTTTTTGGACCACCCTGTATATAAAGGGGTGCACGTTATGAGTATGTGCTTATCGCTAGAATATCATTGTATTAACTCATTTCATGTTATTTAAGCCCGAAACATTTGTTACATTCCGGTGACCTATTTTCGTGTTGCGGTAATAATTTACAATATCAATCAAAACTTATTCCAATCAAAGCTATGATTCTCAAATTATATCGAAGATAATCATTGTATGAAATATATCACCGGCTCGTGTTGTTGATTTGCAAAATAGTTAGGCCCTATATTATGAAAAGGCGTTTCTGTAACTAAATTATTACTAATAACTCAACAATGTTGATATCATAAGGTGTTTAGATTAAAAATTCTAGAACTTAACACATCGAATCCCCGAGGGAAATGTTAAAGCATGCTTTTAATCAGAAATACTCATCCTAGGTCAAAACATAACCAAAACATAGCTGTAGCTTACTTTTATGCTGTTTCTATGCTGTAACTTTTCATACATTTGAAAAATATCGCTCCAAAATGATAATCTCACATAATACGACTAAAAAGAAGACGGCTACACTCACCCTATAAGCGGGCCTCCCGCTGGGCCTCCAACCGGCCCTTTACGTTACACTGAATATTAAGCCTTAGTAAATCCACCAATCATAATCCCGGATGACGCAACGATGACCCAAATAAGGTCATGGCGTTACAGTTACAGGACATTCCGTTGATTTGAATCACTGACGAAACCACGTGTTTCACAATTGTCATTACAATTGTATTATACCAACGTTGATAATCCAAAAACTCTTGTTGAAGAAGCAATCAACTATGAACGTTTGGTCTAGTGCCCCTGTTTGACGATACGAGAATGTGCTGCACTGATCGAGTGTTAACATACAGCACTGTGAGCATGAAAGCACGCAGAAAGTTTGTTCATCTGCGGCAGATTAAACATCCTAAAGTGTATCGAGATTGATGCCGTATTGCTTATCAATTTTTATTTTGTGATACGGCATTGCCCCAGATAACAACAACTATTAAAATGAAATTCTTATGCTAAAACGACTTGCGTATATACACGTGAATACTTAATGTGGATGTTTTGCAATTATCGGTACACAACGCTGAAGGCAAGTTGTAACTCTTGCGGATGACTCGGGGCGACATATGTTTTGGCATTGTGTTTGTACAACGCGTCTATGGTAGAGATCTTTATGACCACAAGGTGTATAGGAATTTCTTGTTTGACACTCTTATAAAATTGATTTGAGTTTGTCGAAGGCTGCCGTCTCATCGCGCCGATACCTTAAGGTTCATACTTCATTTATACGACGATTGTTTTACCTACAACGAACCAATAAGCAATGTATTGTGAATTCATCATTGTTTAGATTCAACAATCATCTACATTATTCTACAGTCAAGATTATATAACTAGTGTTTCCTTATTCTTCAAAGACAATGCAGTTGTTCAAAATCGTTCAGATTTCTAACAGACAGTGCGCTATTCTCCCAGCTAATAACTATAAGCGATGCACTCGTTCACAACTGTTACGATTTCTGCTATCGATTGCACAACATTACAGATAGATAAGCTCATTACAGAAGATATTATGTGGGAGTTATGAGTGTTAATCAGGTTAATTAAGTTAGAGGTGTAAAGGAGAAGCTGAAGAGAAACTGGTTATATAGACCATATGTAAATCTTGTTACGTCTATTTCGATATCTTCAAAAGATGGAGATTGAATAAAAAATGCTGTAATCTGCAAGTCACTGCATGCATTCCAAGATCCAAATCGAATAGGCTGCGTTCTCCTATGGCTAGAACTGTGTGCACTATATCTACGCGGTTCTATACAATGGCTAGAACTGTGTGCACTATATCTACGCAGTCCTATACAATGGCTAGAACTGTGTGCAATATACCTACGCGGTTCTATACAATGGCTAGACCTCTGTATAATAGGCCTACGCGGTTCTATACAATGGCTAGAACTATGCATAATTGGCCTACGCGGTTCTATACAATGACTAGAACGGTGTGCAATAGGACTACGCGGTTCTATACAATGGCTAGAAATATATGTGTGCAGTAGGCCTACGCGGTTCTATACAATGGCTAGAACTGTGTGCAGTAGACCTACACGGTTCTTTACACTGGCTAACTGTGTGTAAAAAAATAGACCTACTCGGTTTTGGGGTTTTCAGTCCTGGAAGCCGGTTGTACGGATATTTCAGTCCCGCAATGCAATGAGCGTAGCATACAACAAAACCGACGAATCAACCTTTTACCCGTAACCTTTGTAACGCTAAATACGCGTTGCATTGTGGGATTGAAATTTTAGTTTCCGGTGATCAGTTGATGGTATATTAATTTTGTATATCTTTTTGACGTTGTCTTACATACATTGGAGGTCATTTTCTTACATCTCTTTAGTTGGCATTTGTTATCCCCATCTGTTGTTTATACGTAAATATTATTGAGCAGTAGAGAACTAATTTAGTGGCATGGCACTTAGAGTGCTCCATAAAAACACCAACCGTTCAAAGGTAGGTTTTTGATTGCTGGCCCATATTTTCAACTTAAAGTGTTCTATTCTACGTGAAGGGACATCCTTAAAATAGTCATATTCCAATATTTGAGTTGCACAACTCCAATGGTTCTTAATTGCGAAGCACAAGGCGACATGAAATATGCCCATGAGTAGTGAACAAAATTAGCTGGGTGGTTAACTACTTTTGGCGGTAATTCATGCATTTTGGCCTATAAATTCTCAATGGAACATATCCTGCGCCAAAAATTTACAGAAATATTGAGAATAATATGGGCTTTCTTCTGATATCAAATTATGTTTAATGGGCAAAAAAGCTGAAGCGATCGGAACATCCTCCTTTAATATTATTACTAATTATTCAGTTCACAAAATTGACTTGTGTGCTATAATTGTTGATACTCTCTCTTTGTACAAAAAATGTAAAACAAATGACTGAGCTTTTCACGTAAACAATTACGAAGACAAAGGCAAAAATAAACTAATTAACCCGTTTTAAAATACTCTTGCGGGATGTCGAGTGCGACTATACTGTATACGCGCCACGATTCATGTGACTGACAAAAATAGAAAATGTCAAATCCCTAAAGTAAACGTCAGGTCTGGCGCTGATTAAACTCACTTTTATATTTCTACTAACACCTTTATCAAATATAATATAGGAGTACGACAGGGTATATCCACAAGTCATGACGTCAAGTATGTCACGTCAATTGAAATACATGATATGAAGAGTTTGTACGTGACGTGACATCATACGTGATGTCATATGCATACAGAAAACACTATGTAGAAAATTATGTAAATATAGAACTCCATAATTATTATGTAAGAGTTTACATAAAACATGTAATATATACCCAAGCTTGTGTAAATTCCTATGCAAAAGCTTTACACAACTGTTTACATAGTATTATGGAGTTCTATTTTTACACAGATTGTGTATTTTTTACATAATTTGTGTATTTTTTTACATAGTGTTTTCTGTGTGTGTGTGTTTTTATTCGTTTGCCGATTGATTTAAAACAATAGGAACAAATTATAAATACGTGTTATTAATACAATTTAAAATTCTTGTCGTCGTTATGATTTGAATACAGAGTCTGGTATCTTCAATTTCAACAACAGGCCTGCCTAAAATTCATAAAACACTGCTTATAATGCAAAACAAAAAGTCATTTTCTACAATCATGTAACCGTAATGTTACAATATAGGACGGAGCATGAACCCATACAATGGTTTTGAATTGCATTTTGAGATCAGTGTTACAATGCAGACATAATACATCTTTATGAATATGTAAGTTGTATAGTTTCGTATTTTGTTCTTTTCTATAATAACATCTGACATAATATGCTGATACAAAAAAAAATGCTTGTAATTCATATTTGAGGGGTTGTTTTTGAAGCAGCCATGTAAACCTAACAATAAATATCTATAGTTTGATCAGTTCGAAATTGGCGAAGCCTCCTTACACCAGGGAATGAATACAGAAGGATACGGGCATGCACGAAGGCAACAAGCGCACTGTGCACCATATGCGTGACGCGTGCGTGCAACCAAAACCGCGTGCGTGTGGCCATACTCGCGCGAGTGCGCTTGCATTACGTTTGCGCGCGGAGAGATAACAAACCGAATATTTTTCGCCAATTTGGAACTGATCAAACTATACAGAAGAATATATCTTTATTATAAGTATTTTCAGTTTTCAAAATATTTACTCACGATTAACAGTTTCTAGTGTTATGGTCACACACTTCATCAGAATGACCTCTTCTGACCATTGCTGCCTCCGATCGAGGGCGTTGTTACGGTGCACGGGTCAGAAGGTCATTCTGAGGAGGTTTGTAGATCATAACACACGAAACTGTCAATTGTTAAGGAAAGTTTGGTTTTGAAAATTGAAAATCCTAATAATATGTTCCTGCAAAGAATATGTTTTGGTTATGAATTCTTGACAGACCATCCACAGTCAACTCTATTACATTTCCGCGTTTGCAATACACAGGCCAAACCAATTTATAGTTGCTTAATATCTCATGGGGTTATATGCATTTATTATAAAAGATGTAACACTAGATAGCAGAGATTCCAATTACTCTCAAACCAATAGTGCTACCACGTGTTATCAGATTTTTCTAGGCGATATTCAAAGAGTCTCCGACAGCAATACCCGCCCTTGACTTAAGGGTCGTGTTGTAAATCCTTCAGGGACAATGTTAATCATTTCTCTAGTCATAAGGCTGGCTTGATCAACATTTAGTTTAGTCTTTACTTTCCCATGTATTCAACCATGTGCCTTTTTGTATATAAAATTAAGATTAAAGATAGAAACAAGTTTGAATAAAACAGCAGACTGTCCACAAACCTGAACTTGTATTACAGAAAATCCACATTCACACAGCTAAAATATACCAAAACCCTAACCACATTCACACATATAAAAATAGCCTACAACAAAAAACCAGGGGATTTGAGAGGGAATCCTAGTTATTGTGTTTATCTTATTTGAATTAATAACACAAATAATCGTGTATTAATGAGCCCGTGTTCATAGACACATTGGGCTCTTTTTAAAATTACGTCATATTTATAATGGGCATTCAACCGTAACCATAAGTAAAATGTGTAAACAGAATATAGAAACACTAGGAAACTAACCATATTTTTATGCTAGCTTCAAAACCAGAAAGATATACACCTAACACAAAAAGTCCCTGATTTGATGTTGGCTAATCGAAAATCAATAATCGGTACGGAAAATCTGAGATAAAATTTAATGAGCAAATTCATTCTCCGTAGTTTGATACTTCATTCATAAAAAGTTATGATCGTTTCAATGACCACAACTACCAACCAAATGATTGCACTAAAATTGGGTTTCTATGGGATATCATTGATAAGTGTGTGATTACACAGTGAAAATGTATGTGTACAGACTCCTTGTCGATGCATGTCACCCATTCATTCATCCCCATACCTGACTGGTTCAGAGAGCACACAGTGGATAATACCAATCAATGATATCCCATAGGAAACCAATTCTAGTGCAACTTTGTTGTCGCTAGTCGTGGTTATTGAAATCATCATAAATTTAATAGTATTTCATTCGATTTTTATGAATGAGGTATCAAACTGCGAAGAAGATATTTGCTCATCAAACGTATATCTCAGATTTTTGGAACCGATTATTGATTTTGGATTAGCCAACACTAAAGCACCTGGTTAGGGACTTTTTGTGTTAGGTGTATATATCATAGACATTCGAGGAGTAAGATACGATAGTGTTACAGACGAGATCAGGAAGTTATATGGGAACATAGAACCGAACATTTATGCATTTATTAAGAAAGACGATGGCTTGATTGAATTAAAGCAGATATATGCCCAATGGCCAAGTGACGAAAACACTTCAGGCAATAATGTCTTGCCTAACTTGCCCGAGCATATGGCGGAGTAAACCAGGAAGACGTTTATGATGTGGAGCCTTTGGATACAGTCGTGTAAAATTAATCTAAAAAGTCTTGCAAGTAGCTAAAAATCATTGAAAGAAATGTGAGAGTGTATTGTCAACAGACTATTTAAGATGGGTGAAAGTATAAAGCAACCAATTGAAACAACGTTAAAAAACATGAAAATACCCAAATGATGGCCCATCATATATCCAAGTAATCGCATGGACGCAGCTGAATGATCACGTGAAAAGACCGTGGACGCAGCTGAATGATCACGTGAAAAGGCGTGGACGCAGCTGAATGATCACGTGAAAAGACCGTGGACACCGATATAAACAATAAATATCGTGAATGTCACTTACGCAACGAAATAAACATTCAAAAAAGGGTAGACAAAGGGCATCAAATTTGAAAAACAAAATGGGTCGATCGGGCGATCGGAAGTCGGGATTCGCTAAATAGCGTGTCAATGAAATACAATTGTCACGTTCAATTCAATTTTATGAATAACAAAATATGATGTTAAATCAATTTCAAACACAAATTCTTCCTCCATGTTTAACTTCCAGCAATACTGTACCAAACATCAGAATTGATACGACGTAACTAACAAGTGAGGCCGCTATTTGCATGATTTGAGCATAAAAGCTATTGCTAGGTTTTTAATATGTATGGTATGATGATAATTCACATTTTTGGGATTCATTAAATGTCATGAATCTTATCTACTCGATAACGATGGGGATTTTAATTTCCGCCATAAAGTAGTTCACGTTTTCAGAACATTTCATTTCAGATTTATTACACACTCGCAAAACATAACAAAACATAACTATAATATCATACAATACGATAATCATGCAAACGAAATTAGATATTCACTCTCATGATTTACCAGTATTATATGTTAAGGAATTCCAATCGATAATTACTCATTAACGTTCTGATTAAGCATGAAATATGAGCTTTATTAAATTTGGTATGGAATAGACTAAACCCTGATTTTGCGCTGACCTCGTCTGTACGCTTATTACTAAGCTATTCGCCCTGAGGGCGTGTTACAGTACATGTCGTAACATAACATTGAATTTCTTACATTAACTAATTGTTAATCAGCTTAATACATGTGCTGTGTATACAGTGCTTAAGAAAGTAGCGGACATGGTAATAAATACTCTCATAAATCTCTCTAAATCTCTCTACAAATATAGTTCCAACATACAAATACTAAAATATATATTATTATTTTCGTCTTCAATTAGAGACATTATTTGTGAAGATCGGTGAAAAGAATGAAACAAAGTGCAGTTTTCATTTCCGCACTTCGATTTTGAACACGCAATATAGTGTGACAGGTACACACAGAAAACACTATGTAAAAAAATTACACAAATTATGTAAAAAATACACAATCTGTGTAAAAATAGAACTCCATAATACTATGTAAACAGTTGTGTTAAGCTTTTGCATAGGAATTTACACAAGCTTGGGTATATATTACATGTTTTATGTAAACTCTTACATAATAATTATGGAGTTCTATATTTACATAATTTTTTACATAGTGTTTTCTGTGTGTATATGTGTGTATGGGCTGCGTTGAATAATTGAAGCACCTCCAATCCTCAATAATCTGCCTACTGCTACAACGAGAAGAATCAAATACTAAAATAAAAATAACATACATTATTTTGGTTTTAGACACATAGCTGTGTTACTATTAAGTCGATCTTCACGTGTAATATCTCAAATTAAAGAGAAGAATTTGTTCTACCATTTTCTTAATAATTAATATGTTACGTAGGAGCTATAGTTGTTAGTTAAGAGCATATGTATTACCTGGTCAGTTACTTTTATGAGGACTGTATATCTTAGAGCGTGGTTATCTGTAAGAAGATCGGCATTTGGTTGGTAAATTAAAGGGGATCGCGTGATATTTGGATGCAATTCGGTTGTTAAGGTGCTATGCACCGCTAGTTTAGCCTATTTGGTATGCACATGAAATTTATTAAAATTGTATCCTTTTAGAGATATTTCTCCCGGGTGTATTAGAAATAGCAATAAAAATGCAACTTGAATTATACTGCCCTCTATTGATGAACTTTGGGAGTTTGGCCCAATATCCCGTAAATAATTCAGTAGAGGACACTACCATTCAAGATGCTAGAAATCATCATTCAAGAAGAAAAGTTTGATAAATAGCAAACTACGTATGATAAAAATAAAAATATATAGGCCTAAATACAAACAATATGGGCTAAAATAGCGACACATATAACACCTGTGTACTTTCCATGCGGTTATTAGTGTTACCATATATAAACAGATTTTTCTTTTTTAGAAACCTTTCCCAACTTTCAACGTCTATCTCAAGAATTACTGAACCAATACTAGGCGTGCTTGTACTTATGTTAATGCATTTGTTACGCTTATTCTAATGTTGATGATATTAAATAATTTTGAGATTTTTGAAACGTTTGTGAACATTTGGAACTGTTGTCTGCAGACGACTGCCGCGTGGAAAGTATTAAAATATATGGTAGTAACGGCTTCCTAATAGGCATACATGTATTTGTTTTCCTCCAATTCATCGAATCACGGCAAATAAATAATCAACTCAGTGAAATACAAACATAAGAGAAATCCATTTCACAAGTTATGAATATTATTATACCATGTGGCTGGTTACCAAACAATGCAAGATATAAAAGTTTTCTGTTCAAAAATATATCTTTAATTTACATCTCACTGCCACTCGTTATTCAAAACCCTATTATTCCTTTCCTACGTGACGAACCTACCATAGATAAAAACATCAGTGATCCTAATTGATTAATAAAGAACTCCCTACCGATGACGCAATGAAAACAAAAAATAACAAAGAGAGGCTACTCAAGTTTAAACACACGATTTGTTAATTCCTAGTGTTAATTTCGCGGGAAATCTGTCAATTTAACTAGAGCAATTCAGGTATTTCTAATTCCCCAATTATACATGGGTTTTTACTATAGAGACTTTATGCACGTAGACTTGTAACAGCATTAGCCATCTGGGGGCTTCACTAACACGCAACAACAATGTTTCTGTCAGACATAAGGGACATCTTCTTCACATATCTATACGGTTTCCTATTTTACTCTCCTCCATGAATTTACCCGCAAGTCTTAGTCCCAAATTGCTAACAGGAGCTTCCTTTTGCGGTATTCACGCGCGAAAATCGTGCGCACTAGTTACCTGGAGTGCAATGTTGACTTCCCGTTATTTTTGCCCGCGCACTGACAAACCAATATTACTATCTTAAGTAGTCCCGTAAGAAGTCCACCGTGTATGCCACTTATTATGATAACACTCATCGGTGAGTCGTGCTGAATATAAAGTAGTGTATTAAGTAACAATCCAGTGAAAGTCTTTGGTGGTGCCATGTGACAAACCATGTGTAAGGTTAACCATTTAAGAATGAAAGTTGCTATGACCTTGGAAAAGAGGTTGCTACTCTGCTGACGTAGGCAGATTATGCCCTTGATGATGTTGACAATCTTCATGGTAGATGTTATAACACCTTCTTAGTCACGCGCGTGGATATCTCTTGTGTTTCGAGATGTTTTGTCCGCTGTTGACCTCTTACAGTTAAGTACTTGAGATGAGACCATTCCGTGTAATGTAACAGAGAGCTTAAGTATCCATAATGTACCATTATCGGCACCGTGATAGTCGTTTGCTTAAGTACATTGCACATTTTGTGTTAAAGCTACCAACGCCTTTACAGCAAACAACCTTATCACTAGTTAAATTCCCTTGGACTTTGCGAATGAACTGCAGCATAACTAGGACAGATCAATTTCTAACGAACAATGTCATAATATATTTTAAGACGATACCAGCGTAAAATTGTGCTTTAAATCTGTATCTAAAAATGAAATAAATCTGGTCGTTTCATGATTTTTTAAAATAATATTGAAATTAATTGATTATTTTAAGTTTTATTATCAATGGGATGCATTCACTGCACGTGATTATTCGATTATTTTCATGTTCTTTTCACGTGTTTATTTGATTGTTGTTGTTAAAGTTTTTCACGAGATCGCCTCGTCACTTTCATGGTAATGTTCTCGTGTACATGTACATTTAAATTGATAACAAAGTACACTAGCAACCAAAAGTATTAGGACACCTTGCAACTGCAGATTGAGAGAAAACACTGGGAATCTATTGAACTATTTTGTAAACTTTTTGGTATTATAGGGTTATAAAATTAATGGAAAATTCTTGAAAGTTTGTTACAATGAATTAAGATTGATATTCCTATTTAATACATTATTATTTAAAAGGAAAACATTTGTTACAATATTTCAGTGATTAAGGATTTTTGCATTGATACATGTATATTTAGTTAATTTTAGTGAAATAGCTTGACAATAATTCTTAAGTCATGATGAAATGATAGCATTGTATAGTGTGCACAGGTCGCGATTTTTTTCTTACTAATCAACATTTGTAAAATTTATTTATTTCGTTTTAATATGGAATAAAGCAAAATTCACTTAATAAAATGATTTTAAAAAAAAGTCTGATTTTACAAATCATGATTCAAATGTTGATTAGTAAAAAGAAATCGCGCCCAGGTCATTTGGGTGCTATTATAAAGTACAGAGAATTTGGTTGGTTTCCATTTAAAATAATATGAAAGTAAAATATATGCGAGAGATTAAAGACTAGTGGCAATATTGGGATTAGTTTTACTTGAGTGAATCCATTGACAAACAATTGAGAAGGTATTTTTGAAAGGAAGTCCAAGATTTTCAGACTACCCACCATAGGATTACATTGGCTATAATGAGGTTGATGAATTATTCATGAGTAATTTCCAATGGGAAATTTGTATGGGGATTTCAAGAAAGCACATGTTTTCTTCAATTCCATGAAATTGAATTAGCAGATGTTGTAGGAAACATGAATTTGAAGAGATTCAACAACACATTTGTTCAACTCGGAGTGAAATATTACACTTCAAATTGAATATATCGGATGATGTTGACACCATTACCACGTGTCCTAATACTTTTGGTTGCTAAGTGTATTTACGAGGCAGTGTCAAATAAATCAGTCCAGAATTATGGTATTGATATGCATATAATGTACAAACGGTGTTTCATGATTCTTGATGTCTCCTGCCTCTTTTTGACTTTTATGTATTGCAATGTGAACGTGATCAAATATATAAAATGAGTGTTCTGTCCACACTTCACAAGGTACTATCCAAACAGCGTGTACACGATAATTAGTACTATTATAAGTTAATTAATCATTTTGAAATCAATTACTAGTAGTTCTTTCTAATCTTTTTTTTTTTAGATAACCTCGGTGATACATAAAAGCATTAATATTCATGAGTTAATGAGGTGTGTTGATTCTTACAAGACAAAAAACCCTTTATAATTGGTCATTTCGTACGATTACGTTCAAACATTAACACGGTATGATGAAGATTACGATGATAATGATGGTCAAGATAAAGACGATCATGATTGAAATCCTTCAAGCGTTAATCAGCTAATAATTACATTTCGAGATATCTTCATGCAGATTTTCTTTAAATTCTATTATATCATAGCGTATTTACCGATGAATGTTCGTTATTGATTTTTAACTTGAGAGTAACAATAGCTAATAATAAAACATCAAACAATATTGAATATCGAATTTGTCAAATGAAATACTTTTTTCCATAATTTGTTGTCGTTGGTGTAATATATCAGTGGTATTTGTGAGAATGGCATTGAAGGCAAACAATGCAGTAAAATAGCTGAAGTTTTGAGATACGAGACAGAAACAGATTGTCCAATGCAGGTCTATGGATGAGATAAAACGCTGTTAACAATGCGTAAATAGTTTTGAAAATCTAGTATGTAATAAGATCATGATTTTTCAATTTTAAGCTTAAAAGCTTTCTTTTAAAGGGGTGTCCAGCAAACACAAAATTGTGCACTATATGTTAGAATAATATTATCGAGCCAACATTTCGTAATTATATAGAACAAATCATCATACTTATCACCAAAATGAATACAAAGCACTTGCGCAAATATGAGCGCCAATAACCATGACGTCATTGATACCGAAACTTTCGATCACCGCGAATCTTAAAATTGCATGATGAGAGTTTTTATTCGTTTTTACGATAAGTATGATGTTCTCTTCTATATAACTACGCAATTCTGCTTGGTAATTATATTTCTAACATATAATGCACAATGGTGTGCTTGCTGGACACCTCCTTTAATGCCGTATTGTACGTATATCACTACGTTCTTAAAGTTATTAAGTAATATGTTTTTAACATGTTTCTCAAATGTTCTTAAAAATGTCAGTCTTGCGGCACCTCTGAAAATATGGAGAATATGTTCGTAATATGGCTGCTAACAAAAAATCTCAGTAACTTGCACAGTAAGTCTTCCATAGTTGTGTCCGCTCCATCACCAGACGACATATCTGCTACAATTTCAATGTTTATTAAACTTTATTTGTATTGTAGTTTGTACTTAATTTTGAGGAAAAAAATATGTAAAAGCGAAAAATTTCCCAACGTCAATAACAAAAATCACAAAGCGTGAAAAGCGAAAAGCCGGTTGAAAAGCACATATCACTTAACCTATTAAGCCTAAGGAATCTGAGAGGAAACCTTTTCTGGCCTTATCTACATAGTTACTATCAGCACATGCTGCCGTGAGGTAATAAAGTAAGAGATATAAGATATTGGTCATTGATGGACGTCACTTGGGCTTTGTATATGTATGTTGTTTAATTGTATGTATCGTCTAATCATGGCGTCTTGCAGGCTATTGCCAATTCACAAGTCATGTACTTTAAAGGTAGCAAATCTTAATGTTTTAACTTAATACATGATGTCTTTTTAATTGTGCTATGGGCCTCATAAGTACCCTATTTCTAACTTCTTTTGAATCACCAGTTTAAACCTCCATGTAAATAAGTAGCGGTTATCAATGTAAAGAATAAGCTGCAATCTTGTCGGGAATAATAACTGTGTTCACTATTTTTAGAAAGAAGACACACCTGTTTCATGATATATGCACGCCCATTTGGTAACAGGGTTCATGCAAGGAGTCGGACGTCATGCATCGATTCAATTGAACGTAGAATAGGCCGGGTGCGAATCCCCTTTGCGGTCCGCTGCGCAAGAATAATGTACATGGTTAACCTCTATTTATATAGAACGGATATTAATGCAATATCAATCTATAAACACAAACCCAGCAGTAACTATTAAATCTGATATTTCTAAGTTCGCCAAAGGTATGGTATTCCAAATGTATGTTTTAATCCAAAATTTTTTTCCAGTACTGTGAATATAATTGTCTTCTGCACATATGGAAGATGAACCATCACATGTAGCATCATTAACGTCTTAGATGATTGTGAGACATCACCATTGACGGATTCATGCTTAGATTTTACTTAGTATAACTCTTTCTTAAATATCCGGGAAATGTACAAACAATTCTAAACATATTACAATTTCGTGTCATCTCTTATAGTTTTTTCCTCAAATTTAGTTTAAAATCTCTACATCGTCCTTACTTTTGAAAATGTCCCCTAAAATACTGATAACAGCTATTCAGATGGGCTGTTGTACTCACAGCTACAGTAATATCAATTTGCAAGACACTCTACAGTCCCAGAAAATGGACTTGAATCTGACCTCTTAACCACATTAAGCATGGTGAGATTATTTGGTTGTGTGAGTCCATTAGCAACAGAAGAGCAATGATTGCGTTAGCTTAGAAGATGATTAATAAATAGACAGGTGAAAGTGGGGGAGAATCCCTTAAACATGTTAAAGAAGATGAATTAATTTGCCTCTTTTTGTAGCGTGTACCATTTTGCCCATGTACCCTACATTTGAAAAGGATCGTCCATTTGATTAATAATAATTACTATTTGTAAATAATACGGTACAATTATACCATCTTTTTGTTTTCCCTCGGGTTTCCTGATTACAGCGACCCATATATTTCCACAAAAAAACCGCTCATTTTTATTTTTTAATCTAGACTGATCTCGAATTGAGGGATTCACAATAAAGATCTATTATTTACGCGCGATTTATTAGAGCAATAATTGTGAATGTGTATTGCCCCAAGTATGATTCGCAATCACAGTTTGGCCACTGGATATATTAATAACAGGAAAAAGCGCGGGAATAGTGTGTGCAAAAATTAAAGAAAATACAAGGGGGAAACCATACATTTCTATCAAACCGGTTACGTATCGCTCTATTGATAAAATGTTAACTGCAACTTTATCAAATAAATCTGGATCAAATAAGACATTTGTAGTAACACAAAATAATAAGAGTGAGTAAATTACAAATGAAGGTGAAATTAACCGCCTATCACTTTCTCAACCATAGACGCTTCATTAGCGAAACACGTACACGCCGTGTTTTCATCAACAAGCAGACGAGAAATTTCACCTTGCAAACGGCGCGAAACAGAGCGTAATATAAGTTCCCTTACGTCGGTTCAGATTCACTCCAGTACTTAGAGTGATTAACACAATGTGCATCACGCAAGGATTAATAGTAACAATAACTACAAGGGAGTTTGTCTAGTTCTGCTCCTTGATTGATACAGCCAAACCTTTCAAGATAATAACACCCATCTTATTTGTGAAAATTCTTTTGTACCGGTAAACATTACTCCGAAAAAACGTCTGCTTATTAATTGCTGCTGGAATGTCAGTATTGCAAATCTGTCTCCTATCAATTGTGGGTAGAAATTAATGTTGACTTAACAGCTATACGTTATCCGACATAGGAGACATATTAGGTATTTTAATTTCCTTTTCTCAGTTTCGTCAAAACTCAGGTTATATAATACTAGTTTGACGTGAGATTTGTTCTGAATGTACGATACTTAGTCTTATAAATGTTCTCAGTTGAAGATAAGGCGCCATCCGCATGGCATATATTCGATTTATGTTCTTATTAAAATAGAAAAACAGATGGGTTGAACCGTAGTAAGATCTTAGCCGCAAATTCAATTTTAAGATAATATGAAAACAGACATGTTGTAAGATTTTATCCCAATTCGTAGTGAAAAGAAATACAAGTTTAGTTTCGTTAATGTTTTTAACAATAAGTAACAGCTGATCACAAGATAGCGCCCTCATTCGTTGGTTTCGTTGAATGATTGCATATTTGCTACAATTGAAATTTAATCATAAAACCAAATCTACCCAGCTTCAAAGGTTTGCATTGCTGTAATAGCCCCAAACAAAAAGATATTACAGCTAACGTTTAATATATTCAAAATAGGTCAATGGCTAATTTAAATAATCGCTAAATTTTACAAATGCAAAAAAAAAGGAAAGTTTTAAATAACAGCCCTATCAATCACCAGCGATCCATTTCATTATCTTCTCAATATTTTATTTCAGATTAATGAAACACTTATCAAGTAACAGTCACACGCCACCCACTCAATGTAAGTTTCATCAGCCTCTTGTCATTTTAATGGTAGCTAATTAAGTGTATTATATTTTGGACACTTGCAATTTGATTGGGCCAAGGTCTTTGACCTATTCCTGATGCAATTCTAATGAAACTCTCATTTTTAATGGCGGATGACACGTCCCTTATTGCAATGTAAATGTGTCTTAATGAAACCAGTAAACAAATTATGACATAGATCTTTAATGGCTTTTCAAAAAATGTATATGCCATATTTTCTTCCGGAACTAATTTGATTAATCTTATTTTCGATTTCTAAATAAATAATAATCTATAATTGGTAATCAGACTCACACAAAAATCAATTTGAAGCAGGTATCACATGATGCGTTCTCATTATTAATGTCGTCATGTTGATTCCCAATTTTCCCAAACAATTTCCGAAACATTATTAAAAAACCATACAAATATTTCCAATTTGCAACATGACGGAAATTGTTTTGAACCACCTGAAACCAAGATATTTGATGAGAATGAAACAGGATATTTAATGAGAATAATAAATTAAAACCACATAGACATACTTCCTGTATATCCTGTATGTGGCCACTAGCCATCCAATTACTCTATCCTCTTTGGAGATGTATCAAATACAGCACTAAGATCAACATTCCATCTCCATGATCTCTGGCTAACTAGCAAAAAAAAACAATAAGCTCTTGGGAAGAGATGAGTTTGGTCAAGGACCAGAGTTGCCGACAGCAAAGGAGCTGAAAAGCGAGGAGGCTTGGAGACAGAGCATCTTACCCACCTCCTCCCACCCATACCCCTGTTCCAAGTCAAGGAAGATTCAAAAGCTGGAAGATAGGACAGGCGGTCTAGATGAAATGTCATGACTTTTGTTAACACACATTTTCTTCTGTACACATCGGATGAAGAGGCATGATTGATACATATATGCAACGAAGCGGCTAGGCGTGACCAAGTTGTTTGAATCACAAATTTCGAAATGCAATCACTTTTGACAACTGATACGATCTATTAAATTAATCATTGCAAATATTTTCTATTGGTTAATTAATTTCAAAATGTAATTTTCTTAATATTTCATAAAATTATCTGATACTAAAAACTTTGATACAAACAAAAGTAGAATCGTAAAAAAGAGAAAAAAGGAGGTTTCCCTTCATGAAATAGTTTCATTAAGGAATTCAAAGAAACATTATGAATTTTTCGTAGAAAAATTCCAAAATCGAAACTTACTAATTTTTCCATACGGGTTTCAACAACATGTCTGTTGTCTTCCTCAGTAGATTGTGTTTGATCCAGAACAAGAAGGTTTCCCTGTTTAATCAAACCCGTTGTAAACAGGGTCATTTTGTTTAAATGTCCACGTTGAACAAGCAGAGAACGAAACCTCTTCATCTGAGATTAAACTCTTGCGAAATAATGGTCGACGAACTTAATCAAAGTACGTGACTTCTTCAGGGCAAATCAAAAGGATTTGAGGACATTGCGAAAACATGACCTGTCAATAACCTGATGACCTGTTGTTGACCCTGCAACAGTCTAGTCACAGGTGTCATAAGTCCTTGTCACATCAAAGCTATCTCTTCATTACTACGGATAAGAAAAGTTACACGTCGGTCTAACAAACATAAAATGTCAATGGAATTATTATTGCTGAAGAGATTCGCACGGGTTCCCCGGGACGGGTTCACACCATCGAACAGCATTGTCACGCTATCGGCAGGATTATGTGACTTCTTCAGAGCAAATCTATTATTATTTTCATTATGATTTAGCCATATATTATTACATTAATGTTATAACCAAACCCCTTGCATTAACATAATGCTATTCCATATAACCTTTCGTACCTTTCGTAAGAGTTCGATATCCAAATTCAGTAGAACCGATATATAAGACCAAATAAGAAAATTAACATGTTTAGCGTCCCCTCCTGCTTTTTTTGGTTTTCTTCATTTATTTCATTCAACGTTTTTGTTCGGGTGTTCCAGAGTTTGAGATGTTTGTAACAGCTTTGCTTCTTTCTTATAAGCATTTTAATCAAGTTTGGTTGTGACCAACCCTCAGAACCATAAAACAATTTAAAGAGGCCTCCTCCTCCTCGTTCGCAAAGTTTATAGCAAAAAAGGGGGCGATTTTGCACTAAAAAGGTTTTTTTTAAAAGCGCCTCCTCCTTCCTTTTTTTGAAAACGTCAGGACGCTAAACATTTTTTTCTAAATTTTGCCTAATAATTCGGTCTACTTTAACATCAAGTATGCGTTACAATGTCTGTACTCTGACAATGTTCTTATGTTGTGAAAGGAACAGAAAGAAGTAATCTTTTGTGTAAAATAATTGCCGTTTTGTATGTATACTGTTTCTTGGGAAATAAACGTACTCGCTGAAGCATTTGAAAGCTATTTTTATTTTTTGCAATTACATTAACTTAAAACAAGGAGAATGCTTACGTTTTGTTAAACTCAACTATAAATAAAAGATGTTATTATCTATGGGAGGTCGTTGGACAGTAGAGGTGCAAGACCTTCTCGAGTGATAACCTTTTGATCAAGAAATAACTATTTGGCAACAAAATCACAGCGTTTGGTTAGCAGTCTATTTGTCTTAATGTGTTACGTTTTCATTATGTGTTTAGTGTTATTATAAATATATGTACATAATTATGGATTGATCAATAAACCAAAACAAAACAGGGAGATACGTGGATTGATGACATCAAGATATGGGTGTATATACAAAAAGTTCCTTGCCACTCATTGAAATTCAAATATTGATGTTCAAATATTTCACATAAATATTTAATATAAATTAAACAATTGCATGTCAAAATAAGCAGACAATAATTCTCTATCATGTCTGTATGAAATTAAGATGTACGCATTCATGCATGGCTGAGCACATTCATTAAGCAATGGCAAGGTTCATATTGTGTTCAATCATTCACATTAACATTTAAATGGAGGGATTATCCAATTTTTTGCAATCTTCTTCCACAGACCTTGCCATTGTCAAGTGAATGGGATCTGCCATGCATGAGTGATCATGTCTAAATTCCATGTTAAGCTGTTAGAGGATTACTTTCTGCTTATTTTGATATACAATTATATATATTCTATTAAATATTAATTTGAAATATTTGGACTTTACTAAGTGGCAAGGAACTTCTTTGGACGAGTGTACATCCTATGCAGAAGCGAAAAGAGTAGCAGATAATAGAAATAGATGGAGAACTATGATGACCAACCTTCGCATCGAAGACGGCATATAATGATGATATGTACATACACAATTAAATTCTCTTTCACATCATGATTACACAAATAATGTGGTATCATTTTCAAGTAAGATACTTTATAAATAACGAACATACGAATGTCTACACAAGGTCGAACACCCCCACTTTATATTGGTCATCAGTGTAAGTGACCTGTCATAAAATAATGCCTCAGAAAATACCACTTAATTTTCGTAGTAAACCTCGAGCAATGTTACCAGTGATGTCCGTGATACTATAAAGAGTACAAGAGTATTCAACGTCCTTGATTTTACGCCCTACGATTTCTCAATAACACCCTATTAAGTAATGTGAGTTTATTAGGTGTTTTCCGCTCGAAGTACCTAGAGGTTATCTCGCCGTGACATATTCAAGTGCATATCTCTATTGTATAGCCAATTCTATGCTAAACTTGTTAACAATTCCATAGTTGTAATCAAATTTATTATTAAACCAAATATATCGTTGTTGTACCACAAGGTATTTACTCAGTTCCAGCATAGTAATGTTAAAATACGATTGTCTCTTTAACGCATTATACATGATGTTACTGCGCAACACTTATGGGATTTTACTGCGAGATCTAAAGTCACTAAACTGATTTGTTCGAGTGTGCTCTAGCCAAATGCCTTAAGACCGGCTACTTGTCAACGGCTAACACGACATAAATCAATACTAGGTGACTAAATAACAACTGTCCAGTTCAGTGTTTAGGCTATCAAGCAATATCGAAGTAAATGTTATTTCTCGACCCGATACATTAAGCTTTTGTAGATAAACAAGTGGGGAATAGAATCGATGGAAATATGCTTCGAGTTATTTTCTTTCGTAAAGCTAACATTTCTATTAGAAAATGCAGGCATCAATTAGCGAATAGTGCAGTATGGTGAGGACAAGGTACTTATTTTGACTTTTATTCATTTCATTGTAACACTTTCTATTAAGCTATTTAGTGAAACCCTCGCCAACACTCAACTATTTAAGACGTGTATTCCACAATTTGAAAGAACAATCTCGATAGTAGTTGACAAAGACTGGATATTTAGAATACATTTGCACTACTGATACGCTCAAGAAATGTAGCACTGTCTGAGTATTAGTTATATTTGTAAAAATTAACCTTCTAAGGCCCTATATCACATTAAAGATAACATATCACTCGAGGCCAGTCTCCTAATTAGCCTCAACCCCAAATTAACAAGAGTTTACAAAAGTATTTGAAATTATTAAAATGTAATCTTTTCTATATAACTTAAACCTACGCAATGTTACCGTGTATAATAAACAGCGCAGATACTTTCCTAAGCAGGCCAATCCGGTGGATATGATTCCATAAAATTTCATAAGGATATATCCATCTAATATGAAATTATGTACGAATGTGTCCTTCACCTTTGAAGACAATAAGACTAAAATCCTATGTGCCCATTATAATAACTTTAATTGGCAATCATTTATATAAATTATTTCATTATCTCAATGATATAATGATACTTTGGCAAGGATGTAACAGTACAAGGTCACTGCAGTCGATTTACGCACAATTTCGTAAAATACTGCCTTTTTTTGAAAATCATGAGCTAATAAAGCTATTCTCACGAGAATTTACTTAGACACATAGTAATTTTGTTTATCATCAATTAGGTTTTTCTTGTGTGATATTCTCGCTTACGTTTGCACTAGCCTGCAATGCATAGCAATGTGTAACGCGAGTTGGTAAAGTGTAATTAATTAGCTCTTCAAATAAGAAACATCGCGTTTAATTGAATGTGATTAATTTCATATCCCTATGTACCCTATTTATTAATGGCCGATTTATAGCACGGAAAAACAACTCATTTAACGCTTCAAATCCCATTCTTGCCCCAACGCTATGTTTTTTATCGCTTCCTACGCCAATCCGCACATTATCTCGGTATTATCTCATTTTGCCGTCAATGTTGCCAGAATTTGCTCCGGATTTCACCAGGCTATCACTTGCATGAACTGAGCGTAAAGTACAACTAACACATAACCTTTCATAACCTTCAATAGAAAAAGTCAGTCAAAGCCATAGTAATATAACCCTCCTCTAAATATCACTACATCGAATCCGTAATATGATCCTCATATGATAATTGTTTTTGAAATCTATAAACTTGAAAACGGAAAGCCCAAAAATACTTTCTGAGCTATTTCGACTGAAGGCAAACACCGAGAGATGATAGTTGGCAAGGCACCGACTTCCATGGTATTAACAACTGCCAGTAGCCCGGATCATAACTTTCTTATGATAGCGATATCCTTGGATGCTTGACGGGCATTCATGAAAATGCAGCTACTGAAGATATATAACAGACAAGACACCCTCCGACCTGAACAGCGGCGTACCTGTAGATTAAGTTGCTAATATCCCTAAGCGGGTTTACAAGATGCTTAAACTTACCGCTTTGGCGATGCCTCGACAGGTAGCCTCCGTACTCCATGTTGCCGCTGCTGAGTGGTATTAGTCTCCCGAAATGGACTTTCTGGTGTTCCGGAACATTCAAATTTATCCACACATTGGAGAATATGACTGGCTACTTTATCGCGTACTTTGTCCACGTTATCCATGGTTTGCGTGCAGATGGTCGGCGCAGAACACCTCGGCAGAACACACTGACTCAAACCCGAGTGAAGCACTCATCTACCACCATCAATGCCTTGGGCGCTAGTTGCTTCATTAGCATACATTTTAATTTTATCTCTGTTCCAGCTGCCTGTGTGGCTGTGTAGCTGCCCGTCACCGTCTCCCGCCGACTACTAGTGAGACTTGTAAACTTGACTTTGAGCGGGCTCTATGAATGAGTTGTACATAAATAGATACAGTTGCGGCGTAAGTGTCTTCTACGGTAAATTAATTAAACAATATATTTACGATCAGTGGTCAGATGATGATATTATTTTAACCATGATATTGCGTTGTAAAAATAGATTTCGAGACAGAAACTACATTTAAGAAAGAGTTCATGCACCGAATATACCTCCCAATAACGCGTCACTTTAGCCTCACTACGTACAAAGTATTACTTTCTGTTCTATTTAAATTTCAAACGTTAAAATATAATTTTACACACGATACAAGACAAAAATACATTTTCATTCCACTACGGCCCGATCAGTCAATGAAAAGCGACACTGACGGGGATTGGGGATTAAGCCCATCCCCTCTACTCAATTGTGTGTTATCGTGCACTGTAATACGTGTGTGGGTATGTGTGATGATATCTAGGCGGTACGTCTTTGCAAAAAAAGGCGGGCTAATCTGTGAGAGAGCAAAATATAGTCTGCAGTGCAATGACACGTGGCTGTACATAGTGAGCATTTTAATAACTTTATTATAATACTTAGTAATTTAAATCGAGAAGCAAAATCACAAATGAATATCCCAACTGCCCTGTTAGAAGAGGTCATATTGAAAATGTCTGTAATGCCAGGCGGGTATACAAAACAAAAGCAAGTCTCTTTTCGTTCAAAACAAATATATTCGATTATGATGAAACACTTTATATTTTAACTCACGATAAAATATTTAGCTATTCACATTTACCCAAAGTAATTTAATTTGGGTCCTATAATTTGGTACTGTTGTTTCATATTTATTCCCAACATGTGATATACATTATTACATGTATATAGATAATGGTGAAATGATAACAAAACAATTGTGAGCATTTATACAATAGACATGTGTCTTGTGTCCTTTTCTTTTGATTGACCTGGAAATTTTTATATTTCTTGGCCAATAAATAAGATTCGCTCTTGTAAATTTGTTTTTGTTCAAGGAGATATTATATGAATTGGCTAAATTGGTAATAAAACAATGGAGGCCTTTTTTGTGTCAATATAACGAGGGCTTAGTGCCACAAAGCCATCTCTTTAACAGCTGCCAGTTGTTATATCTGGGCTAGTGTATACTGAGCAATATGTATAAACTAAATGGAATTCAGAGCAGCTATTGTCTCTTTGTTTGAATACCCCTTGTGAAATGGCATCTTAAGAGCTGCCATATGTTATACCCTTTTGATGCTATTTGTTATACCTTAGGAGAATGTAATGTAATGTAGATGGGGCCTTGTGGCTCCAATCCTCGATAATCAGCTACCCATTTAAAGAGAATATCCAGTAAAATTTTATCATGGATTCTGCATATATGACGTAACATTTTGATGACTAATACTGTTTTCTACATTGTTAGAGTTTGTATTTGTGATTTAAAATATGTATTTATCATTTCACGTCTGGCGTCTGAGATGGATTTGAGGTTTAAAGATGTTGAAACAAAATGATATTGTACAAGCTGTTTATCATTGTTGTGACTGTATGATTCATGATTTAGATGACAAAAACGCCTGTTCTACGGGCGAACACACGTCTAAGGTAGGGTCGGCCGTTTCGGGGTTTTTTGTTTTGTTTTGTTTTTCAAATTTTTATGACAATTTTGTTAAATTTTCAACAATTTTCGGAATTTTCCAACAATTTCAAATATTTTCACAAACTTCTAAAAATAAAAAAATAAAAAATATCGTCAACTAATTTTAGATGTTTATACCTTTTTTAATTTAAAATATTTTTGAAATATTTTTGAAAAAACTCGTGCCCGTATCGGGATAAATATATATTAGACCATTACTATGATTAACATTTAAATACCTATGATTGTTCGGCCATTTGTACAACATGTCACACACAAAGCTTAATGTCACTGACCAGCAATGTTTGATTGCACTCAGATAAAGCAAAGAAATATACCATAATAATTATAACAATATTTCTAGCTTTCGTCCAAGCTGTAGCAACAAGCGAACTATAGAAATATTTGATATAGAATGCCATTTTTAGAGCGACCGATTTCACCATCATTCATTTAGTACTATATTATCTCCTTCAACTTCCCAATTAAATTGATGCCATCCTCTCCGTTCACAACATAAGAGTCTACATTATTTAATGAAATATTCACCAAGGAAATACTATACTGAAATAAGCGAGAACATACTAACTCTCCTTCTCCTATGTCGTAGTTATGAGGAAATAAGAGAATAGCCGGGAATTATTAACCGAGCATCAAATTGACGAGACTACTTTTTTGAATTGCGTATAATTGGTAACATCTCACGAATGGTGCAACCAAATAGGGATTTATAAGATATATTGTGGTCCTATTCCAAACCACCCACATGGGTTATCGAGAATGAAATAGTGAACTAATAGTAGGTATAGCACACTAACAATTTAATTATATTGGAATTCAACAAAACATGTGTTATTTTAAAGATCTTGGCAACAGATCTAATTTGGTGCAAGAATCATGTTAATCGAGTAATACGTTCTGGTACTATGGTCATTTGAAATTCTCCAAAAGTAGTCAAAAACCTGAATATAACATGAATGGGGATGTAGCTGATAGGTCAGGGCTACCATATATGGTAAGGGCATGCCCATACATGGAATGAAGCACTCAATGAAAATGTATTTCTTAGAGGGGGTGTTTATAAGAAATAAGGCAGCTGATTTCTGTGTTTGCACTCAATGGGAAAAGTAGACAATTTTACGCGCTTTATTAGATCCCCTAAAATACGATATTGTATTTAAAATATTTCTAGGAGGGTTAATGAATCGACAGTCCCTCATAATATTAAGAAGATAACTAAATTATATAAAGTGAAAAGATCAAATTTTTATATGCCTCCGTTTGTTTATAAATTAGATTTGAAGTATACCTGAGGTTTGTGATGTATCGAGGAGATTCACTCTATTTCGATCTATAGATATAATATGCACACTTTCCATATCCGGGGTTCCCGGATTCATTTAAGTTTGTAGAATTATTCCGATTGTTCCATTCTACACTAGCAACCAAAAGTATTAGGACACATTGCAAGCTGCAAATTAAGAGAAAACACTGGGAATCTATTGAACTACTGTGTTAGCTTTTTGGTATTCTAAGGTTATAAAATTAATGGAAAGTTCTTAAGTAGGAATACTTTTAAAGACATTATTATTTAAAAGGAAAACATTTGTAACAATATTTCAGTGATAAAGGTTTTTTGCATTGATACATGTATATTTAGTTAATTTGAGTCAAATAGCTTGACAAAAATGTCTTAAGTCTTGATGAAATGATAGCCCTGTGTAGTGGGCCCAGGTATGTGGGCCCAGGTTATGTGGGTGCTATGAACAAGTACAGATAATTTGGTTGGTTTCCATTTAAAATATGAAAGTAAAGTTGTCAAAATGAAACTAAATTTCCCTCCCAAATGTCTTATTATGAAGATGAGTGAAGAGATCAGGTGTCAAGTGTGAGAGATTAAAGACTAGTGAAAATATTGGGATTAGTTTTACTTGAGTGAATCCATTGACAAACAATTGAGAAAGGTTTTTTTGAAAGGAAGTAAAAATTGTCAGACTACCCACCTTAGGATTACATTGGCTATAATGAGGTTGATGAACTATTCATGAGCTATTTCCAATAGGAAATTTGTATGGGGTTTTGAAGAAGGCACATATTTTCTTCAATTCCATGGAATTGAATTAGCTGATGTTGTAGGAAACATGAATGTATTAATGAGAAGCGATTCAACAACACATTTGTTCAACTCGTAGTGAAATATTACACTCCAAATTGAATATATGGGATAATGTTTACACCATAACCAAGTGTCCTAATTACTTTTGGTTGCTTGTGTGTACTATAAAGGATAATAACGACAAATTAAGCTACTCTGTTGATTTCATACTAGACAAACCAAATGTGGGGTATGATGCCCGTTCGATAACTGGGCCCATCGTGCGCTCAGGATGCCATCAGTGTTAAGAAGAAACAAATGTCTGGCTCGTCAACCAAAATATAGTCTAATATTTATTTAAACTCTGCTCTACAAAAAACACGTTATTAGATGCATAACAAATGCATAACATTATCATGTTTATTGGTAAATATTTCTAATACCGTATTTCAATTAAAGCGTTCATCCTTGGTTTTACGGTACATCAATGTGTGTTCTTGGTAACTTAATGTTTTCAATAACTACGGTGTAAAATTAATTTGCGTGTTCATTAACCGAACTAAGAACCTTTTATTCGTCGTTAATTGAAGGAACTTTACAAATGTCTTCTGAATATGTATGTGTTTTATAGTGGTGTTTGTGACCCCGAAATTGCGGAACTCGCTGATGATTCCACTGACTAACTTTACTTAACAGCCCCTTTCTAGTTATGACTCCGCATTTCTTTACAATTACTAGTATGACTCGAATATTTTTCAACAACAAAAATCCAAACATCTTCTGCTCGAAAGATGTAAAACTCGGTTTTAGCTTAAAACCGTGTCTAACTAAACTCGTGTTCAAATTGAACTCAAAATGATCTTTTAACCGAAGAGTTTAACAAAACGCGGTTTTAAGCTTCGCAAATCTCGTCCCCATAATAGTGGACATGCGTTCACTGTATACAGGTATTCAATTTATTGTGGCCCAAATGGGTTAGATCGAACAGATATCGACCAAATTCCTCAAATGCACATGTATCTTTAAGACAACACGATCTGCGCATCAGCTTGCACCGGACACGGTTGAGTAATCATTCATCGGCGTACAATTGGTGCACGAGTTTAGTTAAACGCGCGTGGAACTACCCCATACCCATGTTTAACGTTAGACACTTTAAAGTGAGTTAGACATGTGTTTAAGTTAAGCAAATGTTCGAGAATTGCGTTTAGTTAAACGATGTGTTTCATGTCAAAATCAAACGCGTGTTTAGCTTAAAAATACGTACGAGAAAACGGCCCCATATATATGTTTGACACAATTTGAGACTTGCATTATTCAGCATGCCATGGTCTTTCTAAAATCTGAATCATGATGGTATACAAAGGATCTTGATAAGGATTTTCCCTACCCAATACGAATCAATCATTGTAGGGAACCTGGAAATGATTTGCTGAAGGCTGTGACATTTCTCAACATTTCACGAGGAGAAGATGAAACTATGCGTCTGTTCTAAGACTCCCCCCCCCCCCCCCTCCCCCGGAATTCCATACCTTATGACGATCCAGACATTCGTGTCCATATGAATACAAACCAAAACACACAATTTTTTTAATTCATATTCAAATAATTAACCCCATCAACTGATCAACTGCTTCATATCTTATTTCAGTTAATACAATAAAAACAAAAAAATACGTGACCCTTTCATTCTTTGTGTTCGATAAATATTCCCTCTTTCATCTTCGATTTCATCATCTCCAGTCTGACATATTGATTGCTTCTTTTAAATGCAGAGTTTTTATTAATCGTTTACGATAGAAAAGCAAAATATTTAGATGCATTATGGGATATGTAATAATACTATGGGGACTCATTTCGTGTTGTGAACCGTTGCGTAAATTGTGAAATGAACAGATGCATCATGGGATATCTGATAAGACTTTGTGTCTCCTTTGCGCGTTGTGAACCATTGTGTACGTTAATGGCAAAACATTTATTTGATTGACCGCCAGTCCTTGTATTTGGCTCCCAATTGTCCGAAAGCCTACCCATTTGTCTATATACCTAATGTCTAATTAAACCATAATTTGATTGTATCATCTACCAAAAATATGTATGGCTATAAGATGTTTGCTACTGTTAAAAATAGCATTTTATATTCATTAGAGAAGAACCTTTTCGATACGAATTCAACAATTTTATCACATAGTTGGCCTAGTGGATCTAAACCAAAAAACAATGCTCTTAGAGCATAAAATGGTATCTTCAAAACCATTAATGAAAATAAAATCTTTGAAATTTGTTCGAACTAATTTCAAATTATATAGGTGTACACAGCCTATGATCTATGATAGGTTTACACTATTGTAGTAATTTCAAATATAAATGCTATTATTCTTAATCTTAACACAGGTTCAAAAGACAATTATGCGTGTCATAGGGACGCACACGGTTTGTCACGATGCTAACTTAATTCATCAATAGGGGCGTACACAAAATGGGACATAATCGTATATTAGCATGATGTGAATTACAGCTTAATCACATTTGTGTGGTAATTCTGTGTCCCCTTTCTCCGTGTGAAACACATATCGCTATTTTTGATCGTTTGGCTCAACCAACCAATATATGATGAAAAGACAGTGATTAAGTGTTGTGAAATACCATGAATTAACCTTGTGAAAAAACCGCGAAAAAAGACCGTTTCGTGAAGGAAATTACGATGAAAAAAAGATCCCTTCAAAAAAAAGGTGTTTGAATTTTGGCTAATACACATGTTCATATGTGTAAATAACAAAAGAATCGTATTTTAAAAATGAATATGTGCTTGATATTTTTGTATTAGGTGGTCCGTCAGCCAATTATTTTCAATAGAAATATTATCATTACATAACTCTGCCAAAAACAACACAACCACTTTGAGCAGTAAACAGTCCATTATTTACCAATTCAATATAGACAAATGAGTACAAAATCACTGTCCGCGATATGTTGTTATGTAAACACTGAGCTATTTGTATATGCGGAAGTCACGCGTCGGTTTTATTGTTTGAAATATAGACCTCCTTATGCCGGGTACCTTCCGGTCACGTAGATTTTTATTTACTGTTTTGACTGGAAATTAAAGCCATAGTCACGATATTTATACCAAAAGTGCCCTCTATCGTTGACTTGATAATATGACTTCATGTTGTTCTCGGCAGCTTGATTTGTAATATTAAACTTTAAATAATCCACCAATAAAGCAATACGTATATTGTGATTACTTCCCGGGATTACTTCAGAATCAAAATGCAACTGAAAATAAATTGGACAACACACTACTTCTGTATTGGTATGCTGGACTTTTTATATTAAGTCTCTGCTTATGGGTTTATGTTTGTTTTTGCACCATCAGTATTTCGAACTGTTATTAAAAAAGAATCTTACCGATAATCTAGCAATTTTACCAAATCTATAACAATATCTTTAATGTTAGGAGAGTGGGCTTCTTGCCTCTGTCATCAATTTCTGAATTATTAATAGAGTAAAGGGAAACTATAAACAGACTGTGTCTGAAACTGTCGAGTATAAATGTTTGTGAAATTCCGTGAATATCCGAGGTTCACATACAGGTTTTCAGCATTGAATTGTATTCGTGTTTACTTGAATACGTCATAGTGTAAAATCCAATATTTAAGAATTTGCAAAATCATTTTATTAACGAGGTTCGAAATAAAAATTGAAATCAAGATCCTTTTGTTTATTCCAAATATCTCTGATTCTATTATCGGCACTAACTCTAAATAACATCCACCGGAAATAGTTTCTAATTATTAAATATAATCAGTTATTACTATTATTATTATTATTACTAGCGGGATACCCTCGCTACGCCCGGGCCCGCCAGATGAGCATCAAACCGCGTTACTTCAATAACCCTAGGTCCTGTGGATGGTTTGGCATATGTCAACTTAGTTCATTAACCACCTACAACCAACCCGACCCCTATTGCCCATACATGGCATGCGTTAGACCAAAAGTATATTGGACAAAATGACCGTATGGGATTGCCCATGAAACTCCAGAGTAGCGATATATTCCGGAAGGTCTATACCGCTGAATTTTTATATATATAGATCTATGGTTATGCCACATTATTAACCCCTACCTCTGAAGCTACATAAACCAACTACACCCCCCCCCCCCATCCCAATACAAACCAGGTTGATTTAGTAACCCACACCCAACGGTATTTAATATACACATCACATCATAACCATTTCCCGTGGCTACTTTATTAACCCCTAACTTCTCAAACCGCATTACTTCTTTAACCATCGGTCCCGTGGATTGTTTGGCATGCCAACTAAGTTCATTAACCCCTACCCCACACCCCAAAAAGAAAGTAAAGAAAACAGGTTGCTTTATTAACCCCCATGAAAAGCTATACCATATCACAATATATAACCCATAGGCCTATCCTAAACCATTTCCCATGGTTTTTACCCCCCCCCCCCCCCACCCCCACCCGACATGACACCACATACCCTAATAACAGGCATACAACTATTACTTCATTAAATAACCCTCGGTCCCGTGGATTGTTTGGCATGCCAACTTAGTTCATTAACCCCCTACCCCACCCTACCCCAATAAGAAAGTAAAGAAATCAGGTTGCTCTATTAACCCCCACAAAACGCTATACCGCCTAATCATATAACCCTAGGTCTATCCTAACCCATTTCCCGTGGTTTTACCCCCATCCGACTTGACACCACATACCTCCCCCCCCCCCCCCCCCCCCCCCCCCCCCCCCCCCCCCAACATATCACCTCATACCCCTAATCATGCTAATTAGCCTATAAACATTTCTCGTGTGGCTTAAAATATGCGACATATGTGTTAGGAGTGCGTATAGTGCCGCGGCAGTGAGCCCTTGAGTTGTTACATGCACGTGACGCGTTACCACGGTATGATTACGCGGTAGTACGCGCAACGCACAGTATCGTGCAATTCTAATTGCATTTTTGAGCCAAATTCGAGTGGTTGTTAACTAAGTTCATTGGAATATACTTTATCACACTTCCCGTTATTTCCTCTATATTTCATGCAAAGTAGGCGACACTTTGATCAAAACTAACTGAGTATCAAGGATAACAAACACACCCCCACCCACACACAAACACCGTTTCGTTTCCAGATTTATAGTAAGATTATTAAGAGGAACTTCAAAAAGCAAAGCATAAACACAACAAACAAACAAAACAAAACTAAATTACACAGTTATGCCTAGATTTAATGAATCGGAAATTAGCATAATAATTAAACACCATGTATGATTCAATAATGAAGATCAAATCTTAAAGAAGAGGGACATCAAACAATGAAACACGCTGGCTGCAGTTTATTTTCTCAATATAAATATAAAGAAGTTAATTTAAAAGCAGACCGGCGACACCAACATATCAGAATCTTAATATGCATTATAATTTGTTTTTAAATCAGACGGACACCAACAAAATCATAATTACAATATGAAAACAGACTACACAAATATTATCAGGATTACCTTTTGAAGTTATAACAACAAAATATGATTATAATATGAAATCAGGTAACACCAATACAACTATTGTTACTCTCAAAAGATTGAAAAGACAATTTTAAAGATTGTGCTGAGGGAAGGATCTTATAGAGTGAAATGTCAATATATCGGACTGAAATTTTACTAATTCACTATTAGATTAAATATTTTTAATCTGTTAAGATCCTTCCCTCAGCACAATCTTTAAGATTGGCTTTTTAATCTTTTGATTTGAGAGAGTTAGACTTAAAATTAATAATTATGAAACCTCACGAATTTTAATACACATCAAAGCTTGGAACACCAAAAACAAAATTGAAAACATGTACAAAAGCAGACGACAGCAGTAAATTCAGATGAATTATGAAACGGAGGCAGACGAGGACACCAATATCATAGCATATAATAATATGAGAACAGACCGCCATAACTATGACACCTCCACAAGATAACATACGCTTATCGAAGTATTTGGTACATATCAAAGGTGCGTGTAATAACAGCTAACTGTATCAAATCCAATTTGTAATTTCCAGCCTTTTGTAACAATCTTGACAACAGACATTAGTTAGTTCACCATCGTCACGTACTTTAAGGTGTTTCCTCATTAAGAACTCATTTTCAAATTACGTAACATAATACCATGGATGATAAATCTCACAAGAGAGAAAAATAGAGTCAGATATCAAATTCGTTGGCTGTTTTTATAATGCCATTATCAGATAGTATATCTACCGTCTGGGGACTTTCTATATCAAGATAATGGTTTGGAAACAATAAAATGATGTATTTTTGGAATATGTACTGCATATCTATTAAATATTAATACATCTGAATTGTATTGCCTCACATTAACATTAATGAATAGGGATGTTATCTTTTAACCGTCTTATAAAGAGTGCCTTTTTCTTGAACTATGGGTATAGAAGCACACATTATCTGATGTACAATCTACAGCTGATCTAGTTCTTACAAATGAGAGTCAAGATAAGTACCAGATTTCAATTTAAACAAGTGCGCCAGCCGATATATTTACGTACCAAACACAAACATCTAAATGTGTATTTAAGTACAAGTATATCATCGTAGTACAGCTTTTAGTTCAAACTCAGTACCCCGTCGACCTTAAATCGTCCCAGATATTGGTCAAATATGTATGTATGGGCGCAATAATTTGCCCGATATCTGGTTTGTAATTGTTTGGCCAGCTCAATAATTGCGTATGCAACGATTGGAAAGTATCTAATTATAAACCAACACATGTTACCCTGAAGGTGAACATGTCTATCGTTTTATCATTATAGGCAATACATTATTTTTGGACATGATATAGTGGACATACATCATGTACATGACAATGATAAGTAGACTGACTCCAATACATAAATAAATGAAAATAGAGGTAATCCGTGTTTCGGATTAGCTGCCATCTTGTCAGGAACAATAACTGTGTTTTTAAGATTTTCAGAACGAAGACACACCTGTGTCATGATATGTAGGACAATTTGGTATTCATGGTCATGCAATGAATTGGACGGCATGCACTGATTCATTTGAATGTAGAATAGGTCGGGTGCGATTCCCTTGTATAGTCCGTTGTGCATGGCTGCATGGATAACCTCTATTTGGGCATCAGTCTTTGGACAAGGCATTTGGTACAAGGTTGTGACAGTCCTGTCAGTTACCTAATAGTTACAGTCTTCACACAAAATAGCGAGTTGAATATGTTGAAGCAACAATGGCAGGGTTTGATTTATTTCATATTATTTTTATCTTGAACTACTGGAGACCGAGAATTCCCCATTGCAGTTAATAAGTTGAAAATACCCAGAATATTTTTTATGAAAGACCGTTAATAATTATAATGAAAAAACGTTCAACTATGGTGAATAACAGACAATACATAATTACTGTGAACGGGCCATTGATAATCAATATGAAAAGACCGAAACAGTAATTATATACTGTGAACAAATCCCAAATAATCAATATGAAATTATTTAACCAGGAACTACAATATCTATGCAATGACAACTCATCTGGAAGACCGGAAATATAAGGGAACAGTTGCATTTATACTCGATAAAATAATCGAGACCGTAAAGAGATTCGATGAGTTTGTTATCGAGACTGATTTGAAAAAAATATCGAGCCCCGTATCGAGCTGCAAGGGACTATTTATCGAGCAGCATAATACCCCTTCTAACCATAACAAAGGACAAGTGGTGCTGTATGTAAATAGAGCTTCGGGTTATTTATTTCGATTATTGTCCTGTCGTATACTCGATACGCTCTCTCGATACCAGTATTGATATGATAGTCCCTTATTATCATTGGTGTATTCGCTTATAATTTCCTTTAGAGTATTAATGACTAATGATATTGCCTTCGTATCGAGCGCCAATGTCTATTTTATCGAGACTTAATTTATAAAAAATCGAGTCCAAAACTTATTAAGTCTCGACGTTGTCTCGATAATGTTACACTAAATAGAAAACAGAGGGATATACATATTGGTGAATTTTCTGATACATTACTAGAATTCAAATTAAAAATCATAATTCCGAATGTCTAGATCATAGATGTTTTTGTATTTATTTATTTTTTCTTCAGACCTAATCAAAACGTTATTGAGTTAATTCAGAAGTCGATCCTGAATAAATACCGCACAAAGTTTACACAAATGCAGATATAAAACTACTGATTCATGTAGCCCAATTAATGTGGTCAGAAATAGAACAATTTGACAAATATGAGTACTTTATGGGCATTTTCAAGCTTTTTTGCCTTTTAAAAGACGCCCAAATGGACCAGTAAATCTCGGATTTTGGTAATATTGTAAGCCCGACCACGTATTGAGAGATGTTTGCTTTCCAATTTATCTGTAAAAGAGGAGGATCAGTTTCATCATTGCTTTATCTTAAAATCACATCCCAATACAGGTCAAAATGCAGGAATTGTCTAAAATATGCAGGAGAGTAGGGATGAATGTACAATGATTTAAAACTCACATTGATTACCATTTAAGAGCGACAACAAAATAGTATAGTGGTTTGTTTTTCATACTAACAATTGCGCACATTTAACTGGAAGAGTAGGTTTTGGCAAAAAAGAAGAATTTCGGTAGAATCGAAGTAATATAATGATTACTAGATTACTGATCAAGATTAGTTATTGCTCCAAAACAACGACCAAAATATATTTCAATTTCTGGATCAATACATTATTAGCATGATTATCGCAGCTCTAATTGAAGTAACAATTGGAAAGAAAATGAGTCGGAGAATCCATTTTTGGTAACAAATGTCACAAAAAATGATGATCTTTAAATAAAAAAATCACTTTTTTGGCTCAAAATTTGCTACATTCAGTTTTTGGTAAAAAATGCTGAAATTGCACCAATCTTAATAAAATTCTCTTGGAGGTTTTTGTTGTTGTTGAATATCTGATTTATTTTTTGAATTATTTACCCAAAAGTGCAAAAAATGTGATTTTCGCACTTTTTGGTCAATAATTGAACAAATAAATCAGATATTCAAAACAAACAAAAAACGCTCCTAGAGAATTTTATTAAGATTATAATAAATCTAGAACGACAATATTTGATAAAATATAATTTTAATTATCTTGACAAACCTAAAATGGGTCAAAAACCGTGTTTTTTTTATAATTTTCTCCAAAATGCTCAATTTCATGTTCATGGTTGGATTCATTGAACCCTTTTCTTCATGAAAATGTATAAATTAAGGAGTTACAGCAGTTTTACGGAGGCTATGCCTGAGAGTTCACACACCCCTTAATATACCTATATCTGCAACAACAATATCACATTTTTGAGGTGGTTCGCAAAAACATATGTATGTAAATTCAACAGCGTGCCACTACATAAATAATTGAACAGTCATATTCCACATTTTAATTAAAATACTAAAACGATACTTGTTAGCAGAAGGTCACTTCAAATGTTCTCATTCATCGAAATTTGCAAATAATGTTGTGTATCACTTGTACTGCTTAAGGAAGATCTCTCTGGCCTTAAATGATACAAATACAACACAATACAAACATCTAAATTTTGATAGGAAAAAGGGGGATCGGCTCACTTTTCTAAGTGCGAGTTTGAAGAGTCTTATATCACAAAATCAGTTGCGCATCCGGAAATACATAAATGTACTTAAATATCTTTCTTTCATTTGACCATCACTATATCCAGCAATCGTACACGAACAAATGTTGGTTTTAAATACACTCGTCAAAAGAAGTTCCTGGACACTCATTGACGTTCAAATATTTCACATAAATATTTAATATAAATTAAACAATTGCATGTCAAAATAAGCAGACAATAATTCTCTATCATGTCTGTATGAAATTAAGATGTACGCATTCATGCATGGCTGAGCACATTCATTAAGCAATGGTAAGATGCGTAAAAGGAAATTGCAAGAAATGAGCATTTACAGTCATTTGAATGGAGGGATTATCCAATTTTTTGCAATCTTCTTGCCATTGTCAAGTGAATGGGATCTGCCATGCATGAGTGATCATGTCTAAATTCCATGTTAAGCTGTTAGAGGATTACTTTCTGCTTATTTTGATATACAATTATATATATATATATATATACCTATATATATATATAATTATATATTCTATTAAATATTAATTTAATTTAAGTGTCCAAGAACTTCTTTTGCCGAGTGTATAATGTTTTGTACAAATCCCAAGGGAGATGTGTTTCATTAAAGTTTCTGTCCACTATTTTCTCATGCGTAAAAATCATACAATCTTTTCCCATAATTGCATGCGGGCCTTGAACAACACTGCCTCGTGTATGCCCGCCCATCGTACAAACTGTCAGTGTCGCTATCCAATAAATAGCGCGTCTTAGTGACGACCCCGTTTCATGTAGCTTATAAAAACGTGGCATTATCAATTTAGATGGTTTGAATCCTAAATATCTATCAAATTTGATCCATCATACATTATTTGATCTCGCGTTGTAATATCGACACAAACGCGTTAAACATGTTAAAAGGCACACATATCATCTGATAGCAGTTTAATAAACATGATAAAACTACTTAATATGCAAGTATTGTTTAAATATCTCAATCCACTTTTCAAAATGCATTCATGAATTCCATAATAATTAATCATACGTCGATTTATCAATTTTATATCAGCAGACGATTTTCCTACCTTTTCCCCGCCTTTTTGTCCTCTTACTATTAAATACGCGGCATGCAGGCAGGCAGGTAGGCAGGCAGGCAGGCATGTATCTAGGTATCCTCCATCCAGGCACCTTTACCAGGCGTAGATTTGCGCAGTATATCCGTCTTAACGCTGCGTCAAAGTTAGAATCACCTGTTTGCAGCCCGAGGGTACGATCCTAGCCTATAAGCTACCGTTTACAATATATAAGATTGCGCACTGAACAATGAAAAAACTCTTTTTAATTGAATCATACTCGAGTGGTAATATCTCATTGGACGAGATGCGCAGTAGTAGATAGAGTAGAACCATATCATTAGGTACTGGGTCTATCATTAGCTAAATGGGGTATCTTTACCTGACTTATGTTGAACAGTTGGTTTGAAAATGAATTGATTACGTAATGAAATGATGATTAGTTTAACGTGAAATTTATACACGCATCCCATGCCGTACTAATAGCAAGATAATTTGATTTAGTTTCGGTAATGTACAGTAATGAAATGCATTCAGTACTATTGTTGGACAATAACTGGTTGTTATCATTAGGAAATCTTACAAATTATTCTGATGATTTCCTTTCAAGCAATTCATAATTACTCTATTACGATTCAAGACCACATCGCCGTCTTCTACTTTTTATCTTTATCTTTAAAGTGACTTTTGGTGGCTATTGGTGGAATTATTGCATCATCAGATGTGTGTTGCCAAAATAAATGCCAAATACATAAACAAGTAACAAAGGTTGCAAATATGCGAAAGTAGGCTATGTATCAACATTTAAAGCTGTCTGGTGTCCTCTTCGCTAATATGCACGTGCCCCCATTGCGAATACCCTTTCATCATATTTCATTGTCAGGAAAAAGTCTCAACACTGAATAAACAGGCAATACATCACAAAAAGTGCAAGGGAAACCTACTAAATAATTCACTGACTAAGGTAAACTATGAGACATCTCCACTAACAAATGCAACTATATTTACCCTGTACCCTTTTTTACTCCTTTCGAATGTCAACATTTCGAAAATTAGGTCTTAAAATTTGACCTCACTTTCACAGGTGTTAAAGATGTTAAACAGTGATTTCTTAACCGCTGAGAACTACCTGCCGATTGGTTAAAAAGATGGCTACACCATTTGTAGCACCAATCAGAGACAATGTTAGAACAACTGCATCCCTGATAAAGGTTGGAGTGAAATATTTTCAAAGCAGTATTTTAATCGAACCTTCCAGATCAGTATTTTAATTGGTTATTCAAATGAGTATAGCCTATAATTGCCCAATCATACACACTGTTACATAGACAGGTAGTGCCCAGAGGGTTATGATTGAGATGTGTCCGGTTGGAAACCGTAAGGATCAATGAATAAGCGTAATTTAATGATGATTTTTAAAAATATTTTATGCACCTATATTTATGCCATTTTGTTCAATATGGTGATATTAATGATCGTGGAAACACTTGTGAATATAAAAATTTGAAATGTCTAGCACAAACTCAAAGTGAGGCGTTTGAATCGGGCTTGTTGCTATATGTTTCATTCCACATTTGCTATTCTTGCGTTGTGTTGATTTTTATATAAATAATTAAAACATGACTACTACCAAGGCATACACACACATGCTTCTATATTGTAACAGTCGTGTGCCACATTTGACCAGAATAAAGTAACATACATATTTAACGTAGGTAGGCTATAGAATCATATATAAAAGGAAAACTGGTAAGCCTATCATCTGTCAAAAGGATTTGTTTTAGGAAGCACCTATGTCACCGATGACATTTGATTTTATTACATAGTCTGTGTAGTGTTGGGGAAACATACATTGCTTAAGGATTACAAGGCGGGAGATCGAGCGAGTGACACAATAACCTTATAGATCGACCATAGTTTCCCGTAGATTGTGTGAAAGCCACGCGATACCATGTATATGTGTATCTGATATTCATACGATACCCATGACGTGAACATGTGGCATCCATGTAATACCCATGACATGTTCATGTTGCAGCCACGTGTTACCCATGACCGTGTATGTGACATCCATGTGATACCCATGACGTGTACATATGGCATCCATATAATACCCATGACATGTTCATGTGGCAGCCACGTGCTAACCATGATCGTGTATGTGACATTCATGTGATAACCATGACGTGTACACGTGACACCCTCGTGATCACCATGATATCCATGATAAATCATATCAAGGTATTAAACTGAAGGTTAAGGAAGATTATTTCAGTATGTTCACAGGAACTCACAGTGCGTAAAATGGGAATCCGTGTGGGCCCTACCTAAAGTAATCAGTGATAAAAAAAAGGTGGATGATTTACGCTAAGAATTGAAGATCTTTTCTAAAACTGAAATATTATTTATTAAAAAAAGTTCTTCATTATACGAAATATCGTTTATCATAAGAAACATCGTTTAACAACGTTATGCTCCTTCATATCTACACGTCTTGAGACTCGGGAGACACTTGGTCATGTGATCAAAGTGAGTCATGATGGTATTGCTCAAGAATTCCTCTTTGTATATCGGTATTGCCTTGTGCGACAGCTCATCTATTTTATGGAGTGTCCACTTCACGCAACTATAAACACGCCCCACTGATATAGTAGTTTAGATGTTCCTTACACATGTCACATGTTTACATTCATCATATATGCACTAGTAGTATAGCTGTCAATAAACCAGGAACATACGTGACGGGGACATTCATGTCCGCTTCTTTAGACATTTACAGCATCACCTTAACATGTATGAATCCACGATAGCATTACGATGTTTCAATTGTACAGAATAGAACGTTGGACATCAGATAGAAGATGCTCAATGAAAATACGATAAACCCAATCAATCTGTAGTTTGTCATAAATATCTTGAACGATGGCAGGTAGGTCATTGAGGATTTCAATGTTAACAATAAATACTGATTGTTGGAAATGTTACGGTGAAACTAATAAAACATATAGAGAAAGATGTGTTATCATTGACTTTTAAAAAAATCGTTTGAAATATCCATCCTGACTAATTAATTGCGTTGTGATTTTTTCATAATCATAACTTATTGAAAGGTCGTTTGATTTTGATGAGGATGCTCTGTTGACAAATAATATGAAATATAAAATTCTTATTAAACATCATAAGAACGGTTTGAAATTAACTATCCAATCCGACATTTGTGTAATATTAGCGTTGTGATTTTGTGTTCATCGTAACCTACTAAAAGGTCGTATTAAGATTTACCTCTACGACTAAACATAACGAATTGATGTTAGAAAAACTACGCAACACTACATAGACGTTACGGCAGTGTACAGTGCATACCTGTAATCGTGCCCTGTGGCAAAACTAACACTTTCCGCATGCTGCTCGTAAAGGAACACTTAACTAGGCTAGAAACATATCTTAACCATGTAACCAATTTCTAGTATGTTTGTCTTTACATTGGGACCTAAGATTCTTAGTATAGCCTGTTTAATAATAATACATAACTTTCTTACTTTGGTATGTTATAAAGTCTAACCTGAATCTGTTTATAAGGTCGTTGTCAATTTACACATACGTATGTTTACATGGATTGTCCACCAGCACATGATGGGTTAATACTGCGGGCAGCGTACGCCAAGACTCCCTAGCAGGTGTGGGTCTATTGTCTTCAGGAAATCTAGTATCGACAACTAGTGCCGAACTGACTACACATTGGTTACGGTCCGGGGGTGGGGGTGCTCAGTACTGAAGATGGTACGGGGATGTGTTCCGCAAAGATGAGTAACAAAATCATATATACGACGTATATATATAAATTTGTATGTGATGTATGTTTAAATGTGTGCGACGATGTGCGGGGAACTAGGCACCGCTTCAAAATCAGCATTGGCTGACTGGGTTACGCTTGGTTAAGATTTTTCAATAAATAAAAAAATGAATACATTAGTATTTACAATTTCTTCAAAATTTTCTTAAGTGTACCTTGAAAATGTCTAAAAACAGGTAAATGATTTTTTTCGAACCATTAAAAATATAGAAAATAAAGAAACTGGTGCCATTTTGTCAAATTTCTGTTCAAATTTCAGTCAATTGGTGTGTTTTTTGGGTGAAATCTGGCCTAGATATATGGGTAGCACTATCAATTTTTTGGCGGCACATCATTGCTTAAAAACGAAATGTGCCCCTCTCCGATGAACATGTAGATAGATGTTCGGGTATGGCTTGAGAAGGACAAGCTGTATCACATAATATAGATGGATGGAGTGAGTGAGTGAGTGAGTATCTGAGTCACCAGGTTGATGATATAGTGGTATGATTAGAGCGATAAGAAAGTAGTGAAAATAGTCAACTCTTGCGTATCTCTGTTGATGTGGAGATTAAGGTTACGTTATGGCGTCATTCATTTGGGGCCTTATTATTCAGGTGACTTAGCTTCTCTTTTACATAGATTTAAGTGTAGTGAGCGCAGTTCCATCATACTATAAATGAAATACGTAATGTTTATGTTTGTATTAATCAGTCGCCAAAATAGTCATTCAATCGTAATTTACATAATTTTACATGAAGTATGGATGAAAAGTGCATCAAATACCGGTAGTACGCATATTCTGTTAGTTTAATTATAGTTAAATACTTAGTTAAATCTCTACAAGATAACGATCGGCATTTATTCTGCTTTTACCTATATATTCCTTATGAGAGATTAACATAACATATCAGTAAGAATGGTGCAATGAACATACTAAGAAGGTTGGTTGAATATTTAAACGTCGTTTTCATGTTACAATAAATAATTTAAAGAGAAATATGTAATTTTGAGTTTGTTAATTAGGGGTTCAATAAGGTTTCGGAGTTGTTTATCTTGAATCGACAACGGTAAGACGGGTGCTGCCCGAGCAAAATAAACCCGTCTTACCGTTGTCGATTCAAGATAAACAACGACGAAGACCTTGTTGAACCCCGTTCAACAACGACCAAACATATTTACATCATTCAAATGTGAATATTGTTGTGGATAATCAATGAAAACAAGTACAAAACTTGTTTTAATAGGCTTAATTTGACATAAAAAAAATAGCTGCTGTTTAAAAATCGAGAAAAAAAGTTTACGTTTATTATAATTAGGCCCTTATTTGGACATCGTCCGTTCCCCGTAAATGGGCGATGTAACTTCAGAATGGGCTGGGTTACAAAAGGTAAACATGAGAGAAGACAAATTATTTCGCAAGTAATTGTGAAATTAAAAATATTTTGTAAATAGCATTTTATTCACACACCACCTTTAACATTCACAGAAAAATTAAATCAAGAATGCGTTTAATTTACACAACACATTTCGATACATGTTTATGGAATATTTGTATAAAATCAAAACACACCCCTCCGTTTCAATAGTGGTACGGTCCTGTAGATCAAAGCGAATACATTTCGCCGCGATGATGCAAAAATTGCGATTCTCTTGTGCTCAGGTAGCGACGGTTCGGCTAAAATTGTGGCTTTAGAAGTGAACCTTTACATATGGCCCTCGCCAAAAATATTTTCCTCAAGGGTATAGCTACATTTCGGTATATAAAGCTATTTGCTAACTTTAAGGATTGCATGGCGAAATGCATTTATACGCCGAAAAAAATGGAACAAATTTTGCGAACATTTTTGTTTGTTTACAATTTTGCGGTTTCCAAATAAGGTTCGCTATCCTAGTAATTTGCATATGAACAGTGAGTTTATCTCTAATCAACAACGCTTTGTTACTGTACTTAAGGTATGGGGGAGTTGTTGAACTTGTAAATAAAACGAGCTTTGCAAATATCATTTCTCATTTCATCGAAAATTATCCACATTAATGCATTTTTGAACGTTCTTATTGTGGAAATGTAAGTTTCTAAACAATCACCTGAAAGAACCTTTTTGTCTTAAAACGTGATCTTTGAGGATGGTAAAAATAATGCTAAACATGTATATAATATACTAATAATTGCTTTTAACACAAACATGCAACTTAACTGACTATAATCATGAATACATATAGGGCTCTTATAACGCCTTATACGAATACCTCCTGCTGACCGTAATAATATGTTTGTTGTATAGCTAATAGGTTAGGGTAATATAGGTCAAACTTGACTTAGGTTTCACGCCAAAGTGGAACACTTAGTTATCAGAAATCTTGTAAATGTCATTAAGGTGACAGATATGTCAGACGAAATTGGGTTGCAGTAGACATAATTATCTCATCATCGTTATATCGTCAGTAAGGATGTGTTATTGGGGTAGGGGTAGGCCCGCAGGGGTTTTGGTTTGATTTTGGAAGGGATATGTGATTGTAAAATCTAAATTCAACCCATATAATTATGGTACATCAATAGAAAACTAGACCTTTTGCAGGTCTAACCCCGAAATCTTCGATCAAACTTAATATACCGTGTAACAATTATTTCCAAATTGTATCAAGTATTCCGAAGCTGCTGGTAATAATTAGTAATAATATGCAATTGTTCGTCACCAATCAGGCAAGTTTTAAACAAATCAAAACTTTCAACAATAAAAATCAAAACATCTATAATGTGTAAACAAATTGACAATATTTCCCCCTCAAATTCCGAAATAAATGTGCGTAGGTCGCGCGTGATATGTTCTGTTTATTGTCAAAAGCTAATATGCTCGGTAATTCAGGTCAAACTTGACTACGGTTTTACGCCGTAGTGGAACACTCAGTTATCAGAAATCTTGTAAATGTCATTAAGGTGACAGATAGGTCAGACGAAATTAGGTTGCAATAGACATAATTATCTCATCATCGTTATATCGTTAGTAATAATGTTTTATTGGGGTAGGGTAGGCCCGCAGGGGTTTTGGTTCGATTTTGGAAGGAACATGTGACTGTAAAATCTAAATTTGACCCATATATTGTACATCAGTAGAAACTAGACCTTTTGCAGGTCTGTACCCGAAATCTTAGATCATACTTAAACATACAATTGTTTGTCACCAATCAGGCAAATTTTCCAAAATATGTAATAAATCACACACATGTTCACAATTATTTTGTTATCGTCAATTTTTTCTCAAATTCGAAGAAGAAAAAAAATGAGTATCGCGCGTAATATGTTCTATTTATTGTGCAAAGCTGATACGCTCGGTAATTTAGCTCAAACTTGACTAAGGTTTCACACTGAAGTGGAACACTAAGTTATCTTGTAAATGTCTTTAAGGTGACAGATAGGTAAGACGAAATTAGGTTGCAGTAGACATAATTATCTCATCATCGTTATATCAAAGACGGTGTGGGTTATATCGTCACTAAGGATGTTTTATTGTGGTAGGGGTAGGCCGCGGGGTATTTGGTTCGTTTATTGAAGGGACGTGTGACTGAAAAAATCTAAATTCGGCCAATATTTTATCAAAATTTTCCAATTTTTGAATACTCATTGGAGAGCATTTACATCAAATATCACTATCATTGTCAAAGAACATATACACTTATGTTTGTTTGTTATGAGTATGCTATACAGCAACAAATTGCAATTATTCATTAGGAGTAATTATATCGTAAAGTCATACGCCGGTATGTCACGGAAAAAATGACTTTCTATTCTTCCTATACATTGATATGCCAGTGGTGCCGAGAAACTGGTGCAAATGTAACTCAGAGCAGCTATTTTAAGATTGTCTTTTGTTCAGATACTTAGTGATGTGAAAAGTCACTATCTGTAATAGCTGCCGTATGTTATGCACTTCTGGTGCTATAAGGTGCATCATTACGAAAATGTAATCTATCAAATTGGCAGCCATTATAGAAAGAGCCTTTTGACTTACCAGTCCAGGTACCTAGCTCACGTGGCCTAATTTGTACTCATCTTTAAAAACCTCTATTCCAATTACATCATAAGATAGACATTAGTTGTGACTGCTTCATTGTATTGGATTGTATTGAATTGCTAATCAAAAAGTAATTTCAACCCCATGTAAACAAATGTTTCACTATAATGTTCATGAACAGCAATTCAATGTGACTGCTTCTAATTGACTAACATACACTCATTTAGAGAGTCGTATGTAAAAATTGAAGCCGGCCAGACTCATGTATGACTTTTAAGCTCCCCAAGAGTCAAACATGGCATTAAAATAGCAAGGTTGTTTTCGATAGCCATTATAAGACCAAGTCATTACAGAGATGTCTTGATAAGACCAGGGAAATGAATAAACATGAGAAATTCGAGTATACTAAGGATTCAACAGTGGTTTTATTAGAGGTCGTTTACCATGTTTAAAGTAAAAACCGTTCTAATATCGATGTATATCACGAAGCGGTTATAAAAGATTTGTTTTACATTTTGAAGGACGCAGACGGATTATGTGGCATACCGAATTCAGATATCGCAACGAGTACCGCTGGTCAAAACAATACGGGACACTTTTTATACATAGCTCGTTTGAACGATTGCCAAGCAGACGTTGTCACGATTAATTTAAGTAATTAACTGACTGCTTAAACCTTTAGGTCCAATCCTACTACCAGCCAGATCCTTTGGAAATATCTCAAGGTTGAGATTTCTCCCCTTCTCCATCTTAACTATATTTCATCTGTCACCAAATGAACAGGTGTAATTAACTGACTGCTTAAACCTCTAGGTCCAATCCTTCCAGCCAGATTCTTTGGAAATATCTCACGATTGAGATTTCTCCCCTTCTCCATCTTAACTATATTTCATCTGTCGCCAAATGAACAGGTGTAATTAACTGACTGCTTAAACCTCTAGGTCCAATCCTTCCAGCCAGATTCTTTGGAAATATCTCAAGATTGAGATTTCTCCCCTTCTCCATCTTAACTATATTTCATCTGTCGCCAAATGAACAGGTGTAATTAACTGACTGCTTAAATCTTTAGGTCAACTCCTACCAGCCAGATCCTTTGGAAATATCTCAAGGTTGGGATTTTTCCCCTTCTCCATCTTAACTATATTAACTGTCACCAAATGAACAGTGTAATTAACTGACTGCTTAAAGCCTTTAGGTCCACTCCTACCAGCCAGATCCTTTGGAAATATCTCAAGGTTGGGATTTCTCCCCTTCTTCTGTCACCAAATGAACAGGTGTAATTATGTGACTGCTTAAACCTTTAGGGACACTCCTACCAGCCAGATCCTTTGGAAATAATCTCAAGGTTGAGATTTCTCCCCTTCTCAATCTTAACTATATTTCATCTGTCACAAAATGAACAGGTGTAATTATGTGACTGCTTAAACCTTTAGGTCCACTCCTACCAGCCAGATCCTTTGAAAATATCTCAAGGTTGGGATTTCTCCCCTTCTCCATCTTAACTATATTTCATCTGTCACCAAAAATGAACAGGGGTGTAAGCATCCTCGGTGAACTAGTCGAAGTGGACCCGTGTCTTTAAGAAAGCAAACTGCTAGCTCTGTACAAGGGATAGCCTGAAGGACAAATCAATTGGTTCACTGCAACGTAGAGCGAAGATATACAACGAACAAAAACAGGCAGGAGCTAAAACTACCAATACAAATAAAAATGATTAATGTTCAAACATACATCTGCTCTACTGGACCAGGACCAGGCCAAAAATTCATATATTTCGCTAGTTATCACCACGAGAAGCTTAAGGTTATGTAATAGTGCAGATGCTATACATGTATCGGCTGCAGATATGACGATCTTATCATTTTTTCATAGCAGAAACCACTGTGAGACATTTCAAAGCATTTTGTTTAAGAGTCATGTTTACTCACCAGAAATCTGATTTAGAAGAAGAAAAAAACAGAAATGTCTCCGCTGTCAAAAAGGGCGGGAAACAGTTTAGCAGATATTTTTAATTTCTAAAGAGGTAAAGAAGCTTCAACTTTGGTTTCTTTGGTTTCCCAATGATTATATCAGTTTTCGTCACTTTTCTTAACGGACAATGTTTGGCCATTGTTTCCTCTAAACCAAACTGTTTATTTTATGTGTGTAAGAATGATCCTTTCATCCCTGTGTAACTGTTTTGAAAATCTGGTAAACTTCTTCATTCTATAGCATAAACTGTCTATGAAGTTACACGACACGATTTGATTCAGAAAACAAGACTGTAAGGTTATCATAGTTTAGTCACAACCTTTGCCTTAGATGTTCAGTTAGCGGATAAGTTAGCATGACCGTACAGACTTTCGAAGACATAGATTACATAATGAATATTCTTTGGCACGACTATAAGGCAAATTAACCCTAACAAGGCAGTCTCCAACATGGTTTTAACGTGTCTGATAATATTCACATGCATGTATTCGGCATAATGTGGAGTTACGTTACAAAACATGAGCTTTCTTTCTTAAGTTACCATGTGGTCGTTTCTTTCGTTCATATTTCAAGTCATTCATAATTACTATAATGCGTCTATCACCAATATAAAATGAACCACATGGAAATATTGAAGTTTGTCTTTACCTTGACCGCTCTTCAAGTAGGGCTATCGTTAATAGATTGATTACAAGTCACAGAGGCCTTGATAATAAGTCAACCTTTGATTCATACAGCATGTTAGAACAGGATAAGACTTCACTTGTAGAAGTTGGTAAAAAAGCGAGCATGGACATGCAGGATATAGATATAATTAACAGGTTGTTAATAGAAGCTTAGAGTAGATTCATAAATTTTGGCCGACATGTTCCAGATTTGGAACTTTCCACTTAACACCAGATACCCACAACTGACCAATCATATAGATTGCGGAATCGGCAGATGCCATTGATTTCGCTGCGATTATAATGGACTTCAAAGCTGTAAGCAACACATCTGCGTCGATGCATGAAGCTCATGTGCGCTAATCGTAACAAGTGACACATTGATTGTCACTTTTTCTTAGAACTTTCATCATGTTAATCCTTAATAAAAACTCGAGATAATTTGGTCACTTTTCTGGATATGAACTACCTACGAGGTGATTTAAGACGCAGCTACGCATCGAACCATGTGAGTCAATGACCAGATTAAGATTTCAATTCGCTGACTTTCCCTCAATCATGTCAATTGGAAGACATAAACTTTGAACTGAAATGGTACTCCGGCCACATTTTTGTAATCGACTATAATAATTAAATATGTGCTTTAAAGCCCGCATTTGTAGGCCTATATGATATTGCGTTTCATTTGTATTGATATGGCAATTAATCAATCTTCGAATATTGTGGTCTTTGATAGTCTCAGCATGAAGCATAGCACGCTGTCTCATGATTTAAACGCCAGTTTTGATTTAGAGTTTATCTTTTATTTTACTGTCGCAATATTCTAGGGATAAGGAAACGTATCGACCATGAGTAACCAGTCCCGGCAAATTTCCAGATCTGGAAAACTTACCAAGTCTGGTGAAACCTTTCCATATTAAGTTTTGCCATTGCAAATCTGCAGAAATATAAACATTTCGATCTTGGAATTTACTATATTACTAATGCATACATTAACAAATAATTGAATCAAATCATGACATTCGCAATATCTATACTACATAAACTCTCCCTATGGAGAGGATCGGAAATCCAGATTTGTTTCCGATCAATTCAGACCGGAAATCCAGATTATTTTAAATATTACTCACGGAAATCCGGGAATTTTCATAGGGGGTGCACATATTATCTGGAATAGCCTATTCCTGTACGTTGCCTATACAAATGATGCAGATGACAGTTTTCGCTCTTTTTATCGCGGCTGCAAGTAAAACATACACTGCAAAAAGGTTGCTTAAATATTTACTCAACATTTTACACAACGTTGTTGAAGTATGCAACCGCTTAACAGTTGCGTAAAATTTAATAAATTTAATAAAGTGTTTTCACCAACAGTTGAACAATTCCAGTTACTCAGCAGTTGCACAATTTTAATTACACAACAGTTGGGTATTATTAATTAACCATTTGTTGGGCATTTTGTGACTGTTGCTTAATTTGTGAATTGTTTTCATTATATATTGAGCATTTTTGTATAGCAACTGTTGCTTAATTTATCAAATATAGCCATATGTTGGGTATTTTATTTGTGTCAAGTTTTTATTATATATTGAGCATTTTTGTATAGCAACAACACGCGGTAGGCAAAATAATGTGAATTCTGGGCGATGCAGCAGAGCTACATACATCACTTCCTCCCGGTAGTGAACCGGTAACTTGTAATGGGAATTCTAGGCGATGCAGCAGAGCTACATACACTATTCCCGTTCGGTAGTGAATCTGTAATTTATTTTAACATGTTATTAAACTATAGGCTTATACATGATATCTGACGTCTCTTATCAATGGTGTTTTTACTGTGAACGTCAAACGTTTTGCTATCTGGGTATGAAGGTATAAATAGTCCATATTATATAATACATAAACATATTTATGTGATTCTTTTGGTGCAAAATAGATCACATGACATGAACTATTCAGTATATGTCCATGTCGTGTATTTTTTGGCTATAAAAATCGACAATTCAATATTCATCGCTAGTGACGTCGCTATACCACCGTTGAAATGATATTCATAAACAAATATATGTCAAACAAGGATGGCAATTTTAAACTATTTGTCAGTGTATTCCGTTTTGGATGCCAAGACAGAATAAATCTAATTGTGGTCCTGCGCTGCAAAAAGGTTGCCTAAATATTTACTCAACATTTTACACAACGTTGTTTAAGTATGCAACCGCTCAACTGTTAAGTAAAATTTGCCCAACACCGTTGGATAACATGTTTTCACCAACAGTTGAACAATTCTAGTTACTTAAAAGGCAATTATGTTCACTCAACAGTTGTTCAAGTATGCAACAGCTCACGGAATTGGCTTTTTTGGACAACAGTTGCCTAAAATTCACATGTGCGTAACTTGCATCAACTGTTGCGTGATTGTCCTCAATGCTCATGCAACAGTTGCCAAAGTGGAATATTTTTACGCAACATATTTTAGCAACAGAAACAGTTTCCACCAACATTTTAAGGACATTGTTTTCGACGAATTGCTCAACGCTGGGGATTTTTTACTTTTATACAACGCCTAACTTTCTACATATATTGAATGAATTTTAATCAACACGTCAACCAACGGATGATAAAAGTACTTTTAGCAACGTATTTTAAGCAACCTTTTTGCAGTGTAGGTTAACAGAAATTCAAAATTATTATCCTTTATACTATATAAATGCTAAAGAATAATTCCTCGCGAGAGACGATCGCTGTTTCATATTCCCATCTGTACTAAAGACAATTCCATAAGCAGTATTTAAGAGTGCTATGAATATATAAGCACCCTTCACATAGGCCTCCGATCTAGCAACGCTTGTTCGGAGACGTTTTCTCTCTAAATAATCCGGAGTGTTAAGTACGTATCTACCTACTTGTGTATCTCTCATGTTCATTTAGATAACTATTGGAAATCTCAGTTGCGCGGTTAAATGAACATCAACAAGCGTATGTGGCGTCACCGACTAATTGTTGGTTTAGACGTCATGGATGTGTCTTTTATCTGTCAACCATATACAGGGTGTGTTAAAACAAATGCTACATTTCGAATATTTTAATGTATAATGTATTGTAAAGTGACTAACAAATGAGTGAATCAATTTAGAATCTGTTTGGAATGGTAAGAGATCTTACAATTTATTCTACCCAGAGAAATGTAATTCAATAGCATGCTCATGGTCATCGCTCTAAATAAAACGTAAATACAAGCTCTCTAAACTTGAAATGGTGTCCATGTTTTTATTGCACCCATTAGAGCTTCTGCACCGCGTTATATAGGTTACATATTGAGTTGAAGAGGTTGGCAATAACTCCCGACTATTGTTCTAGCAATAAAATGTATACAGGATCAACAGCGTTTAATTATTCCTATTTGGAGCCCTACTTAATCCAGTGTGATATTAAAAATGTGACATTATTCAGTAAATATCAAATACACAAAATGGTACTTTTAAAATGAATTAATTGATTAGTAGTACTAGTAGGAAGTAATATTGCAGATGCTAGGCCGGTTATTCACCACCGATAAACCTTTTTCCAAAAACATATTTTCAAAACAAAACCTACCCGTTAATTTGAAATGTGCTTTAAAATATTAGATGAGATCCTTAGGAGTAGGCCTACTCCCGGGGCCTACTGGGTGTTAACCACCAGGGACATGAAGGATGGGGGTATTTCCTAAAATAGAAATTTGTCACATTTCAACGGTATCATTTTAATAAATTGTTATCAATAAAGACGATTACGATTAGTAAGTATCAAATGTATAAACGACGCCAATTCTTCAGAGGTCCATATCAATTCAAATGTTGATAACATACTAAGGTCACTTTGCGATCCGGGTCGCCCTCGATGACGTTATTTACGTCATGTGTTGTTCAATCGAACGCGATCAAGTCAGCGGCGACCTTACGTGACTTTCTAAAAGTCGTACCAGGTCGAACCAGGTCGCTAGGCCTGAATCGCTGCAGTTGAATTCAATCCAACTCGTGTGCGACTGGTTGTTCGATCTGGTGAGATGTATTTCATAGTCCATCGAGCGATTACAAATCGCCACAATCTGCGACTGGCTAGTATGTAAGGAGCATTACTATTATGAATTGTCAAAATAAACGTATTACCTCTCTCAATATGAGGTAGGCTTCTTCTCGGTATTTATAGACAAACACATCAAGGCTTGTAGAATACTGGTCATCTCTATCCAATGCACACATGCTGACCTTGGACTCGATTGTACTTAATATGTTTAATATAAATGCAACTTTTACTCTTTTCAATATATTTTATTTAAAAAGCTGTCTTAAATCTGGAATGAATAGATACATAAAACGTTTATGCTCCTTGACAGTAATAACTGTGTACAATGACGTGACCGTTTTATTACCTATTGCGATTCTTTCATTTGAAACTGCGAAACAGTGGCGTACAGTATGTACGTCACTATGTTAAAGCAAACTCTTTATTAGCTTTTTATACACCATATCAATTTTTGGATTACCCATTAGCTAATCATTTTTTTAAACTTTGGGACATTGTAAAAATTATCTAGAAACGATATTTCAAAATAATAGGTTATGTTAACTCACCAGATATCTGATTTAGAAGAAGAAGAAAAAATGTATCCGCTGTCAAAAAAGCGCGGGAAACAGTTTAGCAGATATTATTAATTTCTAAAGAGGTAAAGAAGCTTCAACTTTGGTTTTCCGATGATTTATCAATTGTCATCACTTCTCCTAACGGACAATGTTTTGCCATCGTTTTCTCTAAACCAAACTGTTCATTGTATGTGTGTATGAATGATCCTTTCATCCGTGTGTAACTGTTTTGAAAATCTGGTCAACTTCTTCATTCTAACGCATACAACTGTCTATGAAGTTCCAACACACGATTTGATTCAGAAAACAAGACTTTAAGACTTAAGGTTATCATAGTTTATAGTCACAACCTTTGCCTTAGATGTTCAGTTAGCGGATAAGTTAGCATGACCGTACAGACTTTCGAAGACATAGATTACATAATGAATATTCTTGGGCACGACTATAAGGAAAATTAACCCTAACAAGGCAGTCTCCAACATGGTTTTAACGTGTCTGATAATATTCACATGCATGTATTCGGCATAATGTGGAGTTACGTTTCAAAACATGAGCTTTCTTTTAAGTTACCATGTGGTCGTTTCTTTCGTTCATATTTCAAGTCATTCATAATTACAATAATGCGTCTATCACCAATATAAAATGAACCACATGGAAATCTTGAAGTTTGTCTTTACCTTGACCGCTCTTCAAGTAGGGCTATCGTTAATAGATTGATTACAAGTCACAGAGGCCTTGATAATAAGTCAACCTTTGATTCTTACAGCATGTTAGGACAGGATGAGACTTCACTTGTAGAAGTTGGTATGCTGTTGTATATCTTCTTAAAGCGAGCATGGACATGCAGGATATAGATAGAATTAACAGGTTGTTAATAGAAGCTATATAGTAGATTCATAAATTTTGGCCGACATGTTCCAGATTTGGAACTTTCCACTTAACACCAGATACCCACAACTGACCAATCAATTAGATTGCGGAATCGGCAGATGCCATTGATTTCGCTGCGATTATAATGGACTTCAAAGCTGTAAGCAACACATCTGTGTCGATGCATGAAGCTAGGTAATGTGCGCTAATCGTAACAAGTGACACATTGATTGTCACTTTTTCTTAGAACTTTCATCATGTTAATCCTTAATAAAAACTCGAGATAATTTGGTCACTTTTCTGGATATGAACTACCTTCGAGGTGATTTAAGACGCAGCTACGCATCGATCCATGTGAGTTAATGACCAGATTAAGATTTCAATTCGCTGACTTTCCCTCAATCATGTCAATTGGAAGATATAAACTTTGAACTTAAATGGTACTCCGGCCACATTTTTGTAATCGAGTATAATAATTAAATATGTGCTTTAAAGCCCGCATTTGTAGGCCGATATGATATTGCATTTCATTTGTATTGATATGGCAATTAATCAATCTTCGAATATTGCGGTCTTTGATAGTCTCAGCATGAAGCATAGCACGCTGTCTCATGATTTATACGCCGGGATAAGGAAACGTATCGACCTTGAGTAACCAGTCCCGTCAAATTTCCAAATCTGGAAAACTTACCAAGTCTGGTGAAACCTTTCCATATTAAGTTTTGCCATTGCAAATCTGCAGAAATATAAACATTTCGATCTTGGAATTTACTATATTACTAATGCATACATTAGAAAATAATTAAATCAAACCATGACATTCGCAATATCTATACTACATAAACTCTCCCTATGGAGAGGATCGGAAATCCAGATTTGTTTCCGATTAATTCGGACCGGAAATCCAGATTCTTTTCAATTTTGCTCACGGAAATCCGGGAATTTTCATAGGAGGTGCACATATCATCTGGAATAGCCCATTCCTGTACGTTGCCCGTACAAATGATGCAAATGACAGTTTTAGCCCTTTTTATCGCGGCTGCAAGTAAAACATAAGCTAACAGAAATTCAAAATTATTATCCTTTACACTAAATGCTAAAGAATAATTCCTCGCGAGACACAATCGCTATTCCATATTCCCATATGTACTAAAGACAATTCCATAAACCGTATTTAAGAGTGCTATGAATATATAAGCACCCTTCACATAGGCCTCCGATCTAGCAACGCTTGTTCGGAGACGTTTTCTCTCTAAATAATCCGGAGTGTTAAGTACGTATCTACCTACTTGTGTATCTCTCGTGTTCATTTAGATAACTATTGGAAATCTCAGTTGCGCAGTTAGATGAACATCAAAAGCGTATGTGGCGTCACCGACTAATTGTTGGTTTAGACGTCTTGGATGTGTCTTTTATCTGTCAACCTTATACAGGGTGTGTTAAAACATATGCTACATTTCGATTTATAAGTGTTTTTAATGTATAAGGTATTCTAAAGTGACCAAAAAATCAGTGAATGCCAATAAGGGATCAATTTAGAATCTGTTTGGAATGGTAAGATATCTTACAATTTTACATAAATTTACACAGAGAAATGTAATCCAATGGCAGCTCGTGGTCATCGCTCTAAATCACGTAATACAAGCTCTCTAAACTTCAAATGTGTCCTCGTGGTATTTATTGCACCCATTCGAGCATCTGCACCGCGTTATATAGGTTACATATTGTTTTGAAGAGGTTGGCAATAACTCCCGACTATTGTTTTAGCAATAAAATGTATACAGTATCAACAGCGTTTAATTATTCCTATTTGGAGCCCTACTTAATCCAGTGTGATATTAAAAATGTGACATTATTCAGTAAATATCAAATACACAAAATGGTAATTTTAAAATGAATTAATTGATTAGTAGTACTAGTAGGAAGTAATATTGCAGATGCTAGGCCGGTTATTCACCACCGATAAACCTTTTTCCAAAAACATATTTCCAAAACAAAACCTAGCCGTTAATTTGAAATGTGCTTTAAAATATTAGATGAGATCCTTAGGAGTAGGCCTACTCCCGGGGCCTACTGGGTGTTAACCACCAGGGACATGAAGGATGGGGGTATTTCCTAATAGAAATTTGTCACATTTCAACGGTATCATTTTAATTGTTATCAATAAAGACGATTACGATAAGTAAGTATCAAATGTATAGACGACGTCAATTCTTCAGAGGTCCATATCAATTCAAATGTTGATAACATAGCCTACTAAGGTCACTTTGCGATCCGGGTCGCCCCTGATGACGTAATATACGTCATGTGTTGTTCAATCGAATGCAATCAAGTCAGCGGCGACCTCACGTGACTTTCTAAAAGTCGTACCAGGTCGAACCAGGTCGCTAGGCCTGAATCGCTACAGTTTAATTCAATCCAACTCGTGAGCGACTGGTCGTTCGATCTGGTGAGTTGTATTTCATAGACCATCGAGCGATTCCAAATCGCCACAATCTGCGACTACTATTATGAATTGTCAAATAAAAACGTATTACCTCTCTCATTATGAGGTAGACTTATCTTCGGTATTTATAGACAAACGCATCAAGGCTTGTAGAATACTGGTAATCTCTATCCAATGCACATATTTTGACCTTGGACTCGATTGTACTTAATATCCCAGAGATGTTTAAAATAAATGCAACTTTTACTCCTTTCGATATCTTTTATTTGAAAAGCTGTCTTAAATCTAGAATGCATAGATACATAAAACGTATGCTCTCCTTGACAGAAATAACTGTGTACAACGACGTGACCGTTTTATTAACTATTGCGATTCTCTCATTTGAAACTGCGAAACAGTGGCGTACAGTATGTACGTCACTATGTTAAAGCAAACTCTTTATTAGCTTTTTGTACACCATATCAATTTTTTGGATTACCCATTAGCTAATCATTTTTTTAAAACTTTGGGACATTGGAAAAATAATCAAGAAACGATATTTCAAAATAATAGGTTATACATCACAAAACGACCAAAGTCTACTGTACGTCACTATGTAATACCACAGACGATACGTTACTATGTAATATTACCGACGATACGTCACTATGTAATATCACTGACGATACGCCACTATGTATTACCACCGACGATACGCCACTATGAAAAACTACCGACGATACGCCACTATGTAATATCACCAACCATACGCCTCTATATAATACCACCGACCATACGCCACTATAAAATGCTACCGACGATACGCCACTATGTAATAATACCGACGATACGCCACTATGTACTATTACCGTCAATACGCCACTATGAACTATCACCGACGATATGCTACTATGTAATACCACCGACGATATGTCACTATATAATACTACCGACGATACGTCACTATGTAATATACCACCGATGAATTTACATCTTTCGTTTAATCAAGCCTGGGTGATTATCAACCAGGCTTGTATCAAAATGTAAATGACACAACTCTTCAGATCCATTATGATTTGTATAATAAGGTAGTACAAATGAACAATTATAACCTCTCTATGAATGTGGGCTTCTTATCGGGTTTTATATACAAAACTCATAAAGCTTTATAGAAATACGTGTAATCTATATCCATGCATACGTTGACCTTGGATTCGGTTGTAATTTAAACCCCTGAGATTTTTAACGTAGATGCAATTTTATTCTTCTCTCAATCTTTTATTTGAACAAATGTCTTATTTTATCTGGAATTGGTCGATATTACCACGCTCTTGAGGAACTCAACCCTGAAAGTAATAACTGGGTACGATCACGTGACTGTATTGCTATTCTCCAATAACTGGGTACGATCACGTGACTGTATTGCTATTCTCCAATAACTGGGTACGATCACGTGACTGTATTGCTATTCTCCAATAATGACCACAGAGTGAGCTTTGTAATCAGTTGTAATTGTAAGTCATCAATGTGAAGTCACTCGTAAAGAATTGTTTCTCCAAATGTCAAGAGCGTCCATATATGTCTAGGTTATTTAAGAGCTTCCAATACCCCTAAATTAAGTTCTATATAGAAGACAATGACTGCGTATTAGTTGTTTTGAGGAACTGTTTACTACCCGAGTTCTGAGGGAAAATATGAATAATTTTCACTGACTGATCGATCAACTGAGACTCTGACATAGACGAAATGCACTGAATCTATGTTTGTAAATTAAAACATAATTTACTTTTAAACATCGCTAAAATATTTCTGTTTCCCGTTCAAATTCTTCAAAGAGGGTCTGTTTACTTAACAATTAATAATATGCATCGATTTACGTCAAGTCAAGGGATATCCACATGGTGCGTAACCCGTACAACAAAAATGGCGTAATGGCAATGTACCGATACTTATATAAAAATATCTATAGACTCCGATGCTTAAACCAGTTTAAAGATAACAGTTAACCTCCTCGCCATATTTGGAATACATCATTTGTGTGTCACCGGTCGGGAAACATTAAAGGGGCATTGAGAGATTGCAAAGAAAAACATTTGGAAATTAAAGCAATTTACGTGGTGAGTGATGCTGATAATTTCGATGTGATCTTCATCGAAATTATCAAATCGTAACATTTTACACGATAGACGGCGAATTAAGGTAAACGGTTTCAGACGGTAGTTAGTACAGTATATGCCTAAGTATTACGTAGGTGCATTCCCAGAAATTTGAGGGCGCACTCCCATACGTATCTCTCAGTGCTCCTTTAAATGTTAAGCTTGCCGATGTAGTGCTATATCGTGTGCCCTTAACCAACTAGGATATATTGTGTATATTATAAAAGAACCCTGAAATAGATAGCAGGATATCATAAAGGGTATTTGACACCTTGCATCTGTACTCGATTGATTTCTCGTGTTTGTGTCAATTAAAAACATCGATGAGGTAAAATGACAGATTTCTTTGAAAATGTCATCTGGTCATGGTCATAGTAAAATGTCAAATCTCTGTGAAATTGCGCTTTAAACCAAGCTTTAATATCGTAGTGCTGAAACAGTATTGAGATTGTTTGAATGACAGTTTTCTAATGATCGAATGGTTGATAGTACTGTTTGGATCGTCTATCTCATTAGTTTGAGTTTACTTTATGCATGTAATTGTGTATGTTTGTAATGAACTCTCCTTGAATGTTTGTATATGTATGCAATTTGTATGCATTTACTTGTATGTAAGGTGAAATAATCAACATTACTTCGTTTCTCAGATGTCAATATTGATACACGTGTGGTCCAGAGGAATATGATTACCGCCTCATAATAGGGGTGAGTTCGAGTCTCACTGCGGCCAACGTGTTGTGTGATTGTGTCCTTGTGTAAGACACTTTACCGCACTTGCTTCTCCACCAGATGTTATGGGCAGTTTTTTGGGATAATCACAATCGAAGTGTCTGAAAGGACATGACATAAATTGCCCGCTTAGGAGCGCTATTAATTCGGTCTAGTAAACCTATGGTTATCAATTACTACGAGAGGATTACCTGGTTGTATATTTAAATTCGAGCAGTACTTCTTGCTAACTGCATGGGTGAGTTTCCATTATGTTGCAAATTACATCCATGCTCAAGCGTTTAAACTACTCAATGGGCATTGCAATACAGCCGGTTGGTTGCACACGAGAATTGTGTCATTTATAGCAACCAGCTTTGAAAGAAGGCGAATATTTAAATTTGTTGCCGGTTTTTAGGGCAACAATTTATAGCGCTGCTAAGCGGGCCTTGTAGCGTAATGTGTGTGTAATTATCTGTATTTGTACGATATTCAGTCACCTAAGTGAAACGAAATCCTTCTGAGTTATCCTATATCAAATGATAGCGGATTAAATTAATGCGGTTTTACCATATTCAGAAATGCGCTATAAAAAACTGATTTTTATTAAAGCTGATATCTTTTATCATTGGCCCAAGTACATGTAGTACATGTGGTTCAGAGATGGGTGACCGGTTTTTCTTAATTTGAAATATGACAATGCTATTACTTTTACATGAATTACCCAGCAGAACAGTACATTCCTCTCAAGTTATTCCCCATCGGTTACGATAAGCCCGTAAACATCGGTGTTGAATATGATTCAGAAATCATACTTTCCTTGTTGGTATGACCAACTTGTAAATCGTATTTGACTAATGTCGTGTTAATGACCAACTTCAGAGTCGTAGTTTATCTAAATTCAGGATCGTATGTTATTTGACTAGTAAAGTTCGTATTTATACTACCAACTTACGTGTAACATAAAGATGGAATTGGCATATTGGTCAAATGTTCACACTGGCTAAGTCATGAATCCATTGTAGATACATTTCATTAGCCGGTGAGAACGCCCTCAAGCTTTTTTAATCTCACAGGTGAATGCGATTTTCGCATAGTTTTATTTGCTATTCATACCTCTAAGATACATGACGCGGACTTCATATTATTATTAAGGTGTCAACAAATAGATTGCTTACATTCTATTATCAAGTATCATTATGTCAATTTGTGTACGAATGTGTGGCTTTATCAGAGGTGATGCTTATTTTGCCCATAGGATTATCACGGATGAGTTTATTAATAACTACAAAATATGATGCAACGACTTGAATAACTAGTCCTGTTTCCATGACAACTCGGTAGCCTCATGGCTAGGCCGTATTGTTTATGGTTGACCTACTTTTAAAACTATTGATAATGACGATCATGCTTTTATTAGCGGTTACCCTTGCCTGGAGTTAACTAAAGTCATTACTGAAGATTTTATAAAGATTCAAGAAGTACAATGTATTCAACTCATCATAACAACCTACTTTTGGTTAAGAAAACAAAATGTAGTTGTATGTTTGATTTGCAATTCTATTTTGGATTTTAGTGTGGTAACATTGTTAATGCTATCGGCCTGAATGTATATATAAGACTACATGCAGTATAGGAGTATTTGTTACAGTGTGCATTGTAGTGCGCCATCTATAGTTTACCATAAGCCAGCCAAGATATTACACATTATACTGTAGCTAGAGTTGTTATATGACATTTATAAACCAAACAAAGGTATATTATTATTTCTCTTTTTAAAGATTATATATGTATTGATTCATATTTTATATACTAAAGCATACACATTCGTGTATCACCAACGAAAGACAAGCCCAGAAAGGTTCACTTGATATATTTTTCTTCCTTATGACATTTAAAGGACACCTTTAGTAGTTGTAATTGTTGTTAACTTGTTTATATCCGATTCGGATATTGTTTGTATCAAAGCAGGCACCGACTGAATATAATGCAGCTGATCGGATCTGTACAAATGATTATCTGTCTCCTTGTATTTGGAATTATTTCAGAAGCACGCATGTATGAAGACGGGGCCTTCCTACCCACATACACCACGACGTGCCCCTTCCCAGCCCCCACATACACTCACCCCGTGCTTTAAAATGTTACAGTTCGTTCATAAGAGTTCATTTCACTTTTGAAAACTGAGATTTGAATTTGAATACAAATTTTACCAAGATTTGTGCACTAATTAGCAGATTAGAGTAAGTCTAATAGTGTTCAAAATTATGCACGAAATAATCGAAATACAAACTGCAGCTAAATGAGGTGGTCATTTCGGCTGTGTTTTATTTCTTTATATCGTATGGGTCCCAAATATGTTGAGCTGGTTCGGACGGCTCTAGTATTACTATAGCTGTACGCATTAAAGGTAGATGACCCGATCACATTTTCGTAACACAGAATTATTTCAAACATACAGAGATTTTCATATCATATGAAAGCTCGTATTTTTCTCATTATCATACTGAAATTTGACGGCCTAAATCGGTATAATTACGGAGAAATCGATGAAATAACGTCGAATTACCGCGAATGGTGGTAACCACCGATATAGTTTGTGTACTACTCAATGGGTACAGTTCACAGCATATTGTGCGTCTAAAATAAGAACCATTAGAGCTATGCAACTCAAACTTTGGAACACGACTTTTTTAAGGATGACCATGATGACCTTTCATGTAGAATAGAAAACTTCAAGTTGAAAATCGGAACATCTACCTTTAATGTATTTTGTCAAGACCAATGGAACTAATATAAAATCATTCTATTGTAAATGTTTATTACGTTAAGACAATGGGGAAAGATGACCATGTGATGTAAATCAAGAATAACGATAAAGATGGTGTAGGTTAACCGTCCTCTGTGCCACGATCAACCTTGGACATTGGAGTTTTGTGGACAGTCTCGCCGTAGATGGCGATATTTGACGCTTCTGACAGCCTGCTAAACTCAGGTGCTGAAATACTTGGTCTCGTAAATTTATTTATCGCTTTCATTGCTTTCGGGATACACATCTCAGTGAAAGTTTTAAACTTACTGAAAATGTTTAATATTAAATACTTTATTTCTTCATTTAAGGTCATCAAATACTTAACTCAATCCAACCTACAGATATCAGAAATCTATGATTTTTCTTTTTGATTTTTTTTTTCAACTTTGAAAAGCTTACAGATAAAGCCAGACGGATTAAGCAATGGGGCTCACCATCATCCGCAGGCATTTATATGAAACCCATAGAAATACAGTGTGAGTCAAAAAGAAGTTGCACGGGAATGAAAAGACCAAGCAAATTTGACAAACCAATGAAGTACATATTGAAATATCACATTCTTCCGCTCATTTTAAAAAAAATCACTGAAATTGATCTTTGCTATCTAGAATAATGCCTGATTTAATCAAGAACACCTTTTTACAGTTGTCCACGAAATTGTAAATCCTTTGAAATTATCAATCTAAGTGAGGAGTAAAGAGTTCATATTCAAAAATCAGAAATGAAGTTTTAAATAAATTGTGAGATAGGCTTTTACGACGGGTATTCATAATATAAGTTAAAAGTTTAACGGGTTCGCCGTCGGACGAGTTTTAATCTGTCAAGCTTTCGTCAGGATTAGCTCTGACTTCTTCATAATATTAAACAAAACATAGCGATTGCCACTTCTCTTGTTATCATAATTTGGGCTGCCCCTTGCCCGATGATTTGAGAGTAGGTGCCCTTTCCTACTTGTGAAAGAATTGGTGGCTCTGAAAAGAGCCGTTCAGATGGATTGTTCAGTGGAAGCGGCAATCCATCTGAACGGCTCTTTTCAGTTTTTTTGAAGTTTTAAATGTTTCTGTGCGGCTTTTTTCATTGAGAATTCTGTTGACAGCTCGAAGAATTTATTGGATTCTTTTAGGAAAAAATACATAATTTTGTGTATCACTGAATGTTGATTTTATCCATACTTGAATTCATCTCTGTGTTTGAATGTACCAGGTATAAATATCGTTTGAATTTAAATTTGAATAAATTTATGCACTTTTTGGGTGTATCCTTGGTGTAATTCATTCATGAGTTAGACTGGTGTTAAGCCTCTATTACTGAATAAAGCTGTCTAATCCTTTAATCCTTTAACACAGTTTAACACAGATTTTGTGCTAGGCTAATTCCGTGCAGAATTACATGAAGGATCAACCGCTATTTGCCCCTCATTTAGACGGATCATTTCAACGGAGTTATCATTCCCCGGAAAGTTGCCGTAATGGGTTATTTTATTAAAACAGGCACAACTCTTGATAGCAAGTGGCAATTCCAGCGATTGTTTTTTGAAGATGAGTGGAATAAAGTGTTCTTTAAATGTCTTATTGTTCCAATACCTCGGGTATAAATATCTTGTGAATTTGAATGAATCTGTACGCTTTGATCCTCACTTACTTAGACGGATAGTAATTTGAAAGGATTTAGCATTCGTGGACAACTCCCTAATTGGGTTCATTTATTAAAACAGACATAACTCTTGATGGCAAGGATCAATTTCAATGATTCTTTTTTTCCTATGAGCCGAGGAATATGCTCTTTGTATATGTGTTTCATTGGTTCGTCAAATATGTTTGATTTGATTTTTGGAAAATATATTAATTCCCGTACAACTTCTTTTTGACTCACACTGTACTTCCGTGTAGTGCATTCCCCACTGTTATTGTTACAAGCGTCTTCTTAAACCACTGATGCATGTAGCGGATGCAAGCAATCGGATTATATAAGTTGTCAGTGTCATATGTCCAAGCTTTATCCTGTCATCCCATACACTTTTGCTTGTAAATAGTAATTGAGTCACACGCTTCCAGGATTAAAACTTGCCACGGTTCTATATGCAATCCCATATTTTGAGATACGCGTATGTCAGCCAGTATGCAACCACACGAAAAGCCTTTCCTTTTCTAACCCAGCAAAGCGACCCGGAAGTATTCACCCGTAACGATACTGCTTCGCAGTCATAGTTGACCTCGTAATAGCACGATGTAAATGAGCTCTTTTCATGATTATAATCACACATTTCAAACACATTTGCCATGAAATTGTAAAATAAAAAGGCATATTATGCGAATAATATTATCTAATATTAGCTGTGACTTCATGACATGTTGCATTTTCGGTGCAAATTATTGTCATCACACACAGCCGAATTCGAGAAAAACTTGACGAAACTAAAGCCAAATTAACAGTAAATATTCCCTTTTTGAAGAATTAGGCACCAATTGTATTGATGGTATCATAATATTCATAGTCTTTTGTAACTAGAAACATGCTTAAAATATTATGAAATTATTTAGTCCAGTCAAGTGAATAGTTAATAAAATGGGTGTCCGAATCTGGCTCGAGCTATATTCATTTCGTACCGTCGTTGGGTTGTTGATGAAGTGTTTAAATCTCATGAATAGAATTAGTTTCGCTTGATAGCTCAGATGGTAGAGCGTTAGACTGAAGAGCGAGAGGTCCGGGGTTTGAAAACGCTCCTTCTGCTCTGCACTATTTCATATGATATTTTTTTTCTCGTCAAAATCATTTTTCACAATTTCATCATACAAAATGCATAAATTCGGACGTTTTCATTGCAAAAACGGTATTTTTTCCCAAAATGTCTAATGAATTCAAACGCGGGCATGAAAATGAAGCGCGGGCGGGTTATAGGAAACTAAAAATCAAGTTGGCGAGGCCTAACGGGGGATCGTAAGTTTCGTTTTCTGACCGAAAATCGGCGAAAATCAAACTCGGTTTTTCTTATCAAAAAAGAAGTCGGGCATCAATGTTTTTTATATGAAATTAAAGCTTAAGATTCCGTTAGTACGGAAATTGCTCTTAAAATATCGTACGAATTTTAGTCCAGTCAAGTGAATAGTTACAAGAAGCAAAGTCACGAAAGTTGTTAAATTCTAAAATTAGCGATAAAATCACTGTTTGTGGACCAAATATGTCAGATTTGGCATCATATTATAGAGAAAATTACGAACAATCCATCCACTTCGCCATCATGGCTGCCAGCTAACCCTACCTCAATTAATTCAGGGAAAACAAACTTCTCGTAAGATTTTAGCGCAAGGTTGACATCCTGAAATCGATCTTTGCGCGGGTTAGAAATCGGCAAGGTCATGCATTGAAAGCGGCCTGTTGCGTACTGACTGTATGTGAGGTTATTCAGATTCCCCGCTCTTTTTTGTCAGCATCGCTGTCATCTGAAACACCAAAACACCTTACTTGAGGTGGATATCGACCAGAAACAATATTTACTTTTCGTAGATATACCTTTTCGATAAGCTATTTATATATATATTTATATTCTCAATATTGACCCTGATCTGAAGCCTTTCCTTTACATTCTATTGTTTGAAGTTGTTTGGTATCAATGTGTTGAACACTGGTTTGTGGTATTTTTGTCCAAGCCTTTATTGAAACTGATACACTAAACATGCTAAATAATGAACTACTAGTATTTATGAATAAAGGTTGATCAAAATGTGGATATACTTTATTTATGCGGCCATATCGAAGTATGATATTTTTGTCCATACATTAGCATCAACTTTATTATAACGTACATAGAAGTGTGTAACAAATGATGATCTATTTATGAATATAATGTTGAGATTACATTAAACTTCTAAAATACTGTATATTAAATGATATGATACTATATGTCTCACCAACCCGCCTATCAAATCGTCGCTGTTCTGACATACCGGCACATCACTTTACTTAATTCTCTTATGATGTGCCGGTATGTCAGAACAGCGACGAAATGTTCAAGCCAATTCAAAAGAAATATTTGCTGACCATTTGGAAGATAATACAAATTTCAATATCATCCACCAACAAATATTCATTCCCGTACAACTTCTTTTTGACTCACACACACCACACTTCCGTTTGTAGTGCATTCCCCACTGTTATTGTTACAAGCGCCCTCTCCAACTACCGATGTGTGTAGCGGATGAACGGTTTACTTTAGCCGGATCTTCAAGTGTTCTACAAATCGAAGGGATAAATAGGGATAATCACAAGCAATCGGATAATAAGCTGTCAGTTTCATATGTCCAAGCTTTATCCTGTCATCCCATACACTTAAATGCTTGTAAAGAGTAATTGAGTAACACGCTTCTAGGATTAAAACTAGCCACGCACGAAGGCTATGCTACACAAGGTGAATGACCCAAGCCACTTTCATAAACCATATTCGTCATGTTCGTCATGACCACCTGTCCTAACTGCATACGTAAACCATTGATACATCAACTATATCTTGTCCAGGTTATCTTGTTTGGTGATCCGTTGCACTACGAAATAAACATTGTTATAACGTAGAATTATGTTCAATCCGTTATATGACGTCGCGAGTAGCCAACTAAAACATTGAGGATACATCAATCCCAGACATTTTCAAGAATCATAGCACTTTTCTTACCAATTATAAAACTATATGAGAAACAGAAATAAAAGTAGATAGGCAAGTGCTTTCAATCCATTTCAACTGCTAACCCCCCCCCCCCCCCCCCCCCCCCCGTATATCCACGACTAAATGGGGGAAAGATGGCAATGTGATGTAAATTAAGACTTGCAATAAAGATGGTGTAGATCAGTGATTCTCCACCTTTTTCTGAAGACCCTATTCCAGAAATCAGCATCAGAGCGCGACCCCTGCCCTCAGAGAACAAAGTCACATGTGGGGGCCACATAATAGAGACTTAGCTAAATGGATTTGTCCTATATGGTCGTTCGCGTGATGCGCCGTCTATCTTTATGTGGCGTAACTATTATTATTGAAGGGGGCAAGAACTGAAAGTCAACAGACAACATTGTTCTGTGATCAGTTGCAATAGGAAATAAACATTGTTATGACGTAGAATTATGTTCAATCCGTTATATGACGTCGCGAGTAGCCAACTAAAACATGGTGGATACATCAATCCCAGACATTTTCAAGAATAATAGCACTTTTCTAACAAATTATAAAACTATATGAGAAATAAAGAAATAAAAGATAGGCGAGGCAAGTGCTTTCAATCCAAAGAAATTTATTTTATTTCACACTATTTCTACCGGACATACGACGCTTTACAATAGTGAACTATTCTGATTCATGGTTACAGGTAGTTGCTCAAAAAAGTTCACGGGGTATCATTTCACATGTCCGCGGGATAAATTCTCCTATTCCCGATGAAACCTCAGAATTACATGATTTTGTGTAGGTAATGTGTAAGGTTAAATAGAAGATTATAGCCGAAGGGTTGATCTTCATTTTATGGCCAAGGGGTAGTTTTCTTTCCAACGTCAACCTGCTCTCGTTTAGAGCGAATAACATCAAACGTAATTTGAATCAATCATAACTTCGAATTACTACTTCAAGAGAACCTCATTCTATAGGGCTTACTATCCTGAAGAGCTTCATAAACTGTATGTTCCGATTAGCGGCACGGTAACGAAGAATTACATTGTACTTTTTTGATGTTGAGAAACTTCCAAACAACTTGAAACGGTTCTATACACTCCCATATTTTGAGGTACGCGTATGTGAGGTTATTCAGATTCCCCGCTCTTTTTTGTCAGCATCGCTGTCATCCGAAACACCAAAACACCTTATTTTAGGTGGATATCGACCAGACACGATATTTACATTTCGTAGATATACCTATAAGCTATTTATATAACAAATATATTTATATTCTCAATATTGACCCTGATCTGAAGCCTTTCCTTATTTACATTCTATATCGTTTCAAGTTGTTTGGAATCAATGTGTTGAACACTGGTTTGTGGTATTTTTATCCAAGCCTTTATTGAAACTTACACTATACATGCTAGATAATGAAATAGTATTTATGAATAATTAAGGGTTGATCAAAATTTGGATATACTTATGTATGCAGCCATATCGAAGTAAGTACGAGGGTCGTTCAATAAATAATGAAAGTAATCATGGTATGGGATGCATGAGTGATTCTATTGAGAGATAATGTGATCAATACAAAGTATGAACCTTTGTCTTTCAAACATTACACTTTTGGATTGTTAGATACCTTTGGTTATGTAATCTCATTAACATAAAACACAATAGGTTTCAGACACTGACTGAAATCTGTCAATTATTTGGCTGAATATGATGTTGAAAATGGGTTGATTGATACATTTGCGTATATCTCGGCATTGCAAGCATAAAAACAGATAACACTTGGCACATAGTTAGAACACACACTTATCTCTGCTTTACACTCTTTTCTTCTAGATCTGAATTCGTTAATACAAACAAGACGGGACCATCTCAAATGCGCTTTTATTTAGCAAAATCCGCAATAATATAGGCCTACCTTAGAAAACAACAAGGATAAAGAACAATGGAGGGATTATAATTTAGTAAATTGTTGTGGGATGTAATGCAATAATAGTGGGGATTTCAAGAGGAGCTGTTCATAAAATTTCCTCAAACCATTGAAATTATGTGACGATTACTTTAACAATACATATCTAGTAGCTCTAAAGATCGCAGTAATGAGAGAGGTGGTGGCAGCCATCTTTGATTGATACATTCATGTATATCTTTATTTTGACTATCACAATATTTAAACACATTGATTTAAGCATTTTTCATTATTTGTGATTAGAATTTGAAGGCACAGTAAGCTTTTATCTGGTAAATTTCATGATTTTAGCCATTTGTGGCCCTGTTCAAAATTATCTGCCGTCTGCGCATGCGCATATTTTCTGCAGGTTCCATGCGAATAAGTTCAGATGATTAGTTAGCTATCATATGGAATCTCCCAAACTGGTTAATTGCTTGGATTTGTCCTAAATTGTTTGATTTTCCGAAATATTAGTGATTCCTGACTGGGCATTTTTCAATGAAAATTGGCTATTTGAAATACTGATATTTGTATACATTTTATTTGATTGCCTCTCCTTACTTTTTCCTCTTATACTACATATTTCAAATTACACAGGGATTAAAGTTATGGTCTTTTTTATCATACTTACGCGAACAAAAATGGGATTTACCTGCTTCTGGTGTCATGTTATGCAATCTTCTTACCACATGTTTTATACAAACAATTCAAATGTCCCGCCAAATAACTGATTTAGCAGTGTCCCAAGTGTACTTACTTTGAGACAATGCTATGACGTCATAGTTCACACTTATAAATCCAAAACTGTATATTTTATCATTTATATTGATCACATTATCCCTCAATAGAATCACTCATGCATCCCATACCATGATCACTTTCATTATTTATTGAACGACCCTCGTATGATATTTTTGTCCATATACGGTATTTAATTAGCATCAACTTATACGGTATTTAATTAGCATCAACTTTATTGTAACGTACATAGAATTGTGTAACAAATTATGAATTATTTATGAATATAATATTGAGATAACAATAAACTTCTATGATATGATACTAAGTCTCACCAACCAGCCTATCAAATGTTCGGAGTAATTCTGTTATACCCTTCACGGGGGTATTCATGTTCAAGCCAATCCAAAAGAAACATTAGCTGACCATTTGGAAAATAATACAAATTTCAATATCATCCACTAACTATAGGTAACTTGACAGTAATCATGGTAATGCCAATTGCCACTCAAACGTATTACATTTCATCACGGTCAATACTTTAAGGTCAAAGGTTATCGCCATTGGATATGACTAAACATAACATGAACGAGGGTAACGTTGACACCCCTGTGACCTACTTCCTAATGTTGTTGTTAAATTGGATGACACGTTTGCCGACGCTATTTACCGATGAGCAAACAATACAATGCCGGTTGGGATATTTCGAAATTGACTGCATTTTGCTGAAATAAACTTAAGTGATTGTTAACCTAAAATCTATCTTTATATCATTAAAATATACATTACGTATTGCTTAGGACTTTCATGGTCTACCAAAATATGGGTGAATCCAAAAACAGAACTAAGGTTATCAGTGGCGTAGCTAGGTTTTTCATATTAGGAGGCGGGGCAAAAAAGTAAAAGTGAACCGATGGAAACTTGAGAGCGCGTGGGTGGGGTGTAACGTGGCGTCCCCCAGCCGGCGCGAAAAAGTCCCCCCCCCCCTTTGGCAATGCCCCTGAAGGTTATTTTAAAACTATAACTGTAATAATCGACAAAATGGGAATTCAATTTATTATAGCACCATGGTTAAGAATATTTGTCTGATATTTGCGTAAAACGCATATAAACGCCCTCTATAGTTAAAATTGGGATATTTTGTTTGATTTGTGTTTTTATAATCATCTAACATGAAGCTTACTAAATTACAAAGCGATTCAATCCAGGATTATTCAAAATCAGAGATTAACAATAAAATCTTGCTATCAACAGTCTATTTTGACCAATGACAATTGTTTTATAAAAGAGACTGAAGAACAAACATGAATCAATTAACTCAAATATTAGAGTCATTGCCAGATAAAACTCTTTTATATTAAATAAATATCGCACGTTTTTTTGTCAAAATAACATGCATAAACGATATCATAATATCCAAAGAACAGAAGAATCAAATATTACAATGCTGGTAGACAGTGCAATTGCAAATGAATTGGCTTTGAATGTTCTTGTTGTTAAATTGTCTTTTTGTTGAATGATATGCGAGTGTTTGGAAAAGGAATGGCAAACTCTCTGATGACTTCAGCTGGGTTTCTTACCATAAACACCCTCTTCTAATATAAATTGAGGCCGCACCCCCACCATATGGACCAGGCGCGTACGCAGGGGGTGTTTTGGGTGTGAAACACCCCCCTTGGATCTGTCCTAAAAAAATAAAAAAGGGGAAAGGAGAAGAAAAGAGAAGGAAAAGGAGAAGGAAAAAGAGAAGGGGAGAGAGAAGACAGCGGAGACAGGGGAGAGGCAGTAGCGTAACCAGAGGGAGGTCGAGGGGGGCGATCGCAGTAATGACTGTATGTCGGTTGAGATTGGCATTGGCAACATTTTTGGCAACATTTGTGCGCGCTACGCGCGCATATATGTCCCCAAAATGGAATATTTTGGGAGAGGGAGTAGAAGCTTGTTTAAAGCAGAAATGTACCTCAATCGTAGCACAAATAAATGTAATGTCGAAAATGTTCGGTTCACTTTTCTTCCCCCCCCCCCCCCCATTGAAAAAACAGTTTAACAAAAGGAGGAAGAGGATAAGAAGGAGGAAGAGAAGGAGCTAGGGGATGAGGAAGGGTATGGACATATGTTTTTAAAATTATGTTATTTGTATATAAATGCCTCAACCATATGGCACCCAGTTACATCGCTTCAACGCTCACCATCTATCACCCTGCTCGTCCTAACCTGCGTTCAGCATCAGACACCACCCGTCTAACTGTTCATAAAACCACCAAGCTCCTACAGTCTGCTGAACGTAGGACATTTTATTACACTGCCCCCTCCATCTGGAATGACCTCCCAATTCACATCAGAGAGTCTCCATCTGTAGCCATTTTTAAAAAAGCTCTTAAAACCCATTTGTACAGTAATTAGTTTTGTTTTGTTGAGTATGCTTATTTTTGTTTTGTCATAAAGCGCTACGATCTCGATGTAGCAGCGCTATATAAATACCAATAATGTATGTATATGTATGTATGTATGCGGCGCAAATGGGGTGGGGGGGGGGGAGTGGGGTACGGGGTCACGTCCCCATAATTTTAAGGTCACGTGCCCATAATTTTAATCTGAGGGACGTTAAAAACGTTATACTAGACCTTTTTAGTGTTAAAAATGCCAATTTTTGCGCTTTGCACGTATTAGTTTCAATATTCAAGCTTAACAAGAGGGCTTCAGGAACATTTTTTCTAGACCATTTCAGTTCAAAAACTGGGGTTTTTTTGCTCGATTTGGTGTTAACACATGAGTTACTGGTGAGAAATTGCAACGTTGAACTAAGAATAGACCTGCAATAAGTGTTCAAACATATGTAAGGAAATGCGTTCTTTTCAACCGTGAATTTCAAAAAACTTCTGGCGTAGAGGGGGATACCCCCCTCGAACACCCCCGGGACACGCAAGCGTGTCCCGGCCAGCGCTTCGCGCAGGCATGGATAGTAAAATAATTATATCAATATTTCTAAAACACCCCCCTTCACAAAATCCTGCGTACGCGCCTGATATGGACGACTGTCTTGTTTTGAAAATGTAGACCCAATTTGAACATTTTGTGAAACCTCTTCAAAAGGACTGGTTCGAATCATGTTACAAACATCTTTATATTTAGTTCTGCTTGGCTACACAGACACTCATTCTATTATTTAAACCTATTCAATCTCAATAGAAAAATGTTATTTTGCATTAACACTTGTAAAGGGCAATCATACAAGTGGAAGTTGTATCTTAGTGGTAAACCTTTGAAACTGTAAAGTGGCACAACATCAATTTGGGTAGATTTAGTTAATTGGTCATATCTGATGATTGACAAATCCGAATCAGATGAAATAAACGGCATCTGAAAGCCAGGTGTTTCGTCTTTTCATATGTATATAAATTGTACACCATGTGCACCCTTTTTAGGGACACCCTGTATGTATATCATAACATATAGTATGAGAGACAATTTGTTGTCGCAACAGACTATTAGTATTATTAGTATTAGTACCCGTATTGAATACCGGTCTTTTTAAACCTGAAAGTCATAAAGGTGCGAGCGAGACAGACATAGCACATACTTTCTACACAATGTCAATAGAGATGATCATCCCTAACTGTTCACCGTCTCTGATTTGACTACATGTATTATGTGTTATGGTGAATGTAATACAATTAATACTAACCCCTAATTGTTATGGTCCTATTAGGGAAAACCTCTTTCCTATATATAGTTATAAGAAGATTTATAAACAGAGGTCGAAGCATTTGTATTAGAATCTTATTTACTCGCGTGGGATAGGAAAATGAATTACGATAAATAAAGAAGGCTTCAGCAGGGCTTCTATACACCTGCATCTGGAACATTGTGTGCAATTCATACTTGACAGAACCTATTAATTCCTTCTTGAGAAAGTCAAGAGGAATACTACAAAATTAGTTACGAGCCTGAAAGGTAAACCTCATATAAAGAAAGAAGGAACTTAAAATCCTGAACGTCTTTCCACTCGAATTAAGAAGCTATGGGACGACCCAATGGGAGTGTTCAAGATCCTCGAAGTTCCGTAAGACATCAACCGAGAAGAGCTCTTCATTCTCTCTCATAATACCCTATACGGGGACCTACCTAACACTTCCAAATTAGTTTCAATACCTGAAATCTTATGAAGAAAAGATGATCCTATAAGGGAGCTACAAGGGAAGACCTATTTGAAGTGTTCAAGATCCTCGAAGTTCTGGAAGACGTTAATTCCGAAGAGCTCTTTACTGTCTCTTATAATACCCTATACTACGGGGACGTAACATTAAAGGGCTTCCAAATTAATTTCACTACCTGAATTTTTATGAAGAAAAGATGAAAATTCTTTAAGTAAGCTACAAGGGAAGACCTTGAAGTGTTCAAAATCCAGGCTCAAAGTTCTGGAATACGTCAATCCAGAAGAGCTCTTTATCCTTCCTCTTGACACAAACACAAGGGACACAATTTCAAGCTCTTCGGGACACACCCACCAGAGCTAGAATGGCTGCCACGTGTAAGGTTACATTTTTACACGGGTGAACCATATAGCACCAGTAGTATACGGCAGCTATTACAGATTGTCTTTTCACATCACTAGATATCTGAACAAAAAGTCCATATCTGCAATAGCTACTCTGGGTAACATTAAGTTCATATAAATTGCTAAGCATATATACAAACCAACCGTATAACAACTGGCAGCTATTAGAGATAGGGCCTCGTGGCACGAAGCCCTCAACTTTAGGAACCTTACCATCAGATCTAAGGGCGTGTTCACATTAGAGCAAGTTTTTCCCACCTCCCGAATAAAACCAGGTATATCCGGATAAAAAGCCTAGTATGAACAGGAATTTGTGGTAAAACAATGATCCGGACTAACATTTTTGAAACCTGGAGGAGTGCCGGTTTCAATCCGCATACAATCCGGATATTATCCGCATCGAGTATAAACGTGTTTATCAATCCGGATAGAATCCGGATACACTCGTGTCCCGGATAGAATTATAGTGTAAACACGCCCTTACCATCAGATCGGGGTGTACGTGGAGGGGTGTGTTAACGTCAGGAGGCCAATTTTACGCAATTAATATATTCTAACAAAAAACAGTATTCCAAAGCAAATGCACAAATAAGGGGATTATACCTCAATATTTTTGACTGACTCGAGACACTATTTCAATAAAACCCTGTACTCTCTCGATATAATCTAAGATTTGACCACATCAGGATTGACTTTGTTACAAAGTGCAAAGGTACACACATTTTCCACCTTCATCTGTCATCAAATACCTTTATAGTAAAAGCCCTAAAGAAAGAGGCCACATTATACATTGTGATCTCAACTTTTACTTGACACATTATGTAGCAAACGTTACATTGTTTGGGTAAGTTCGAATGTAGGTAAACTTCAACGGTCTAGCGCTAATGGGGTTACTGCACAACAACTATTGCAATCGTTTGAATACAAGAACCCTTCGGCCATTTTAAGTAACATATGTCAGTGAAATGGTTTTACAACTTATAATAGGTTTAGGCCAGGGTTTAGGTAGACAATAAATCTGATATAGTACTACGAGGTGACGGACCTTTATTTTCGGAAAATGGCTTTTCTGGTTCTAGCCGTAAGATGAATCATGGGAAAACCAACAATAGGCCTACTTCATCAATGAAAAAAAACCCAATACTTCATCAATGAAAAATGAATATGAACATTTAAACAATTCTTAAAGTTTGATGTTTTAACGCGAACTACGTTGATAAAGTGGAAACAGGGTTTTAGCACTATATGAGGTGTAGGAGAAAAACCCTTCTTGTGGATGATTCTTTTTTTCTTATTCTGCTACCACCTGTTAATACGCCATCTCTCACACGATGGAATTTTAATTTTGAAAAATTCAATGATATCTTTATCTTTGAAATGTTTATTTAATATATTTGGGTACCTCAATTAATTGATGAAAATATTGCATCCATACTTTATGGGTACGCCGTAGTATATAACAATAATCCCTATTTTCAACCTTTGTGAAATTATCAAAACTTGTTGTTATATCTCGAAAGTTGTATTATGTGACTTCGGTCATCTTATTCTCAACTCATAAATTGTCATCTATTAAGCTAAAAGTCATATTTATAGTGGTCAAGCATTTCAACACCATATCCCACTCACATTTCTGAGGCTGTTATTCCTAAATCCCTTTTAGCAGTGTCCTTTTACGGTATCATTCCCTAGTAGCCCATACCATGGACACTATGATAGGACATCATTGACATCCGTTTCCACATTTTTCACTTACCGAAATTGCCTCAAGCAAATTTACCTATTTAACTCGATCTTGAACTTGCCCTTGCCTACTAAACGCGTTCCTGTTATGATAAGGAGACTGATGATAGCCCGTGGGAGGAGAACGAATTAGGGGAGTGATTCTTCATCAATGAATTTTGAAGAAAACTATTTTGACTTTATGAAAACAGATCCGATTTGTAGTCAATATAAGTATATGTGAAAGGCTATTACAGGTATCATGTGTGGATTTCAGAGAGGCAATTCAACATTTGGTTGTTGGTATGTCGAAGTGATTGACTGCATTCAAACGAAATCGATGACATATCATTATTTATTTGTTGTGACATTATACAATTCGAGTACCCCTACAATCTTAATCTTAAAAGATCAAAACTGTACGGATGTCGATACTATGAATTTCAAGGAAATACCAATAAAAGAAACCTTTGCAAACACTAACTCGGATGCAAACACTATCACTTGAGGGGCACCGAGAGATTGCCAAGAAAAATGAATTGTTTTCAATAAATTACGTAGGAATCAATAAGGTGTAATAATTGATGGGGAAAAGGTTGAATGATGGCGCAAGATAGATATTCGGTTGAAGCAATTTATTAAGGTAAACGGTTTTACAAGCCTTTTTAGTACGCCATAAGAATCTCCCAGTGCCCCTTTTAAGATTATAGTATTAACAAAATATTTCATGTACGAATTCAAATTCATTTAAGCACTTAATACAATTTAACAAGTTGCGGACAGCTTATCAAATAACTCATTACCAAATGGACCTCTGGATCAATGTCAGTTCCATTCCACACAGTGGTAATTTGATACTCTATAGAAAGAGGGTAAAAAATGGGTGTCACATGAACACCACATGTGCGCAACATGAGTAACACATGGATGTCACATGTAAATCACATGTGCGCAACATGAGTAACACATGGGTGACACATGAATGTACACCACATGTACGCAACATGTGCAACACATTGGTCCTACATAAAGAAGATTTTTCATGGACCTAGTTAAATATTAACCTCCATCAAAAACATTGGGACAGCAGTGTTGCAAATTTCGATTCAAATTGCATTGTTTGTACCAACGAAAAAATATATTTGTGAGATCTCGACCCTTGTCAGAACACTAGAATTTGTGACAATATTGGTCATTCAGCATATTAAAATATGATAATTTTTAAAAATCAGTCGAATACTCTTTAGTTTAAAATCTCTTATACCCGTCAGAGACATTTGTAAACGTCATCCAATTCCATTACCTTATGACCATCCGTGGTGTTAAGGTGTGGTAGAAATAATAGAAGAATTGAGTTACGCTGGTCTACTCGCAACTATACTTTGACACATGAAATATGATACAGGTTAAGCGTACCTCTAAGCAAAGTGTATATAAAGGTTACTAAACTAAAATCAACTTGCCCGGTAGTGATGAATGTTCATAACCAAAAATAAAAGTATCGAAAATAATCAGAGTTACGTTGAATAAAATTATATTTGTTTAGAAATCCCGACTTTTATGAATGTATTTGGCCAAAGTACTTAGTCAGTTCATTATAAGCCCCAGGTCTACGCTTTCTATAAAAACGGAACTATTTTGATACCCCCTTGCTCGTATTCAGAGTACATGTAGTTTGAAAGTCTGTACATCGATGCCGATTTGATATAGAACACACGCGATAGAATTGAATGAGAAGTCTTTTCTTAAATATTATTTTACCTCGAGTTGTTTCAGTAGCTAAAGAGTAGAGCCCCTGGTCTTACATGTACACAAATTTCAATTGTACATGTTGACAAATAAAACATGGAACTTTCGGGTTGGTACAGCTGCAGTGTAGTATTTTTAACCTTGCATTTTGTTTCACTGCCCGGTAAACAAGTTGTTGACGTTTAAGGTTAGAACATGGTTAGAACACTGGCGCACTTACCGTTTTCTATTTTTCTAATGATGTATTTGTCACGACACATATAAATAATATTGGACACGATACGATTGTAAAGAATTCTCTTTTTTGGGGTCAACTTTAACATGTTTAATGCAGAAACAAAATGCTTTCAATCAGGGTAAAAGAGTGAATAGATGAAAATTATATTATTTGCACTGTCACGTGACGTAGCCCTCAATTCAGAAGCAAATATATATAGGCCTAAATAGTGAATCTAACAAGTAATCTAATTATAGCATTACCATTTTTAATCTTTAGAGCAGGGCTTCTTACCTGGTGCCACACGTGCCAACGTGGCACTTGGAGCAATGGTGGTTGGTGCTTGGACTCCTCAAAATATAAAAAATATAAGAAAATGGGTGCACTTGGCACTTCATCATTCATTTGATCTCATAATTGTGGCACTCCGTTAAATAATGATGAAAACCCCTGCTATAGAATGTCATTCAATCGATTAACGTTATTTGGTTGGAAGTAAACGTAGTATAAAATAAAAGTTCCATTTAAAAAGGAAAGGGCGATCAAATGAAGTACAAAAGGAGTATGGCTGGTGTTTCTGTATAGCAGAGGAGCAGTATTATACGAAATGGAATGGTGTTGGTTCAACTGTCAACTCAGGTGGGAAGTTTTTGGTATACGAAATGAGAAGTAGGTAGTATACATACCAAGTTTTGGCAATGTTGGTATAGTGAGACACGTGGAAAGCAAAGCAAGATATGCAGGCATATGATGTCGGTAGTATGTAATGATTCTTATTAAGAAAAGTACCAATGTGTATTATATATAGGCTACAACCAATAATTAGCACATTTTCAACTTTCAACTCTGTCACATGTGGGTTCCTTTTAAAAGAAAATATGGTTTCAGTTTCAAAACTAAATTCCGTTTTTATGGTTTATATCAAAGATAATTAAATAATAAGCCAATTTAGACAGTCACTTGATGTATCCAAACATGGCTACATACAGCCAGATATACTTTAAATTGGTCTATTGATGTACAAATTCATGATTTTCAACTTTAAACTCTGTCACAGGCTCCTTTAAAATTAAATCCGTTTTATTTTTTAATTAAATTCCGTTTTAATTCCGTTTGCATGGTTTTATTTTTCACAGAATTTTCCTAGGTTCGAACGTGCCAGCATCCTGTATCCATTTTAGTTTGAGTCCATTTGAGTGCGCATGATCCCCCAACCCCCTCACGCCCACCGTCAAGCAACAGCAACCAATACAACTACAACACCGATACGGTGCGGTGCACTCGAGTGTTATATAACTAGAATAACCCAAACCAATTGGTAGCGCCCAAACCGGAAATTCTTTAAAGAGGTCAAATCTGGTTTGGGTATAGCAGGACTTCTCACCTTTCCTGGGTATAGGTTCTCGCTGGTGATTTATACACGCTAAAGAAACGGACCGTTTTGTTTGTATTGTGACTACATATGAGACGTAAACAGTGGGTTTGCTTACTAGTTTTATAAAGGTCAAAACTCACCATAATAGAGGCGACCGCCGAAGCGGTTCGCCCCCAAAAAGAGGCAAACCAAAATAATGTACGCATGAATAATTACGTGACCTTGCGGACTTCCTCTAAAGCTTGTGGACTATCAGAGTGTATAAGGTTGAATGTTTTCAAATGGCTTGTCTTAAGTAAAGGCGTTATTTTGCTTCCAATTTTTCATCAAAATGTCTGTCAGACAGACTAAATATGAAACCGATCAAAATGGCACGTACGTATGAATCCTTCGGGTTTGCTGTTAAAACAAAGAAACATGAGACATCAACTAGCCAGACTTCAAAAAGTACTCCTTACATTTCATTCTTCAAATCTCCATTTATACGGGTTTTAGCGAGGATTTAACAGCGCCAAATGCACTATGTGAGGGACATGGTATTGACATAAAAACCCTGATTTTGTAATTGGAGTGATATATAATGTGTCTTTAGCCTAAGGGTACCGTTGGAGCAATGTTTGAGTGATTGTTTCATCACTACTGGTGCCGATACAGGTGTACAGACAGACAGATCTCAAGGTCAGGGTTGATGCCGGGTATATTGTGTCTAAAACATGACCGCAATGTCGTCGATTCTATATTCTTGTGTCTTAGGCCCTATACATGTGATGTCATCTACAGTCTTACAGACATATTCTCTTTCATTCCTTCAGATAATTGGCATGTGTAGGACTTCCCTTGTGAGGCGGAACAGGCTCTCCATTCTCCAGAATGACTTCACAATAGCAGATCACTATCCCGGCTGAATATCTGTTCCTGAAACCGTGCGCACTAGTAGTAGAGTCATTATCTTGGATTCCGTGACCAATTTCTTGATACCTTAGTTTCTTAGTGAATTTGTCAACTAGAACCACTTTAAAAGAAAATGAGCTCCCATGCATCTCTCAAAAGTGACGGGAACGTTCTTTTATAGCGCAAATTTCAAAATGGCCGCCATATAGGGGCCCAAAAATTCAAATGGCTTTAATTAAGCTAAAAAGCACACCAAATTGTTCGGCTGAGCACAAGGATTCAGAAAAAGTATAGTTTGCCCTACTTCCGATGTTTGGTTAACGTGTTATCGGGTAAAACGTAAAAAGGTCGTTGACCTTTGCATATGGGGTCAGAATTTAAACTTGCTCCGATTTTGAAAAACAAAATCTCAAATTGTTCGTCTGATTCAAGGGAATTTTGAATTTGTCCAGACTTATGATTGTTATGAGGTGAAATGCCCTTTTCAAAAAAATCATTCATGCCAATCTGCAAATGGAATTAGTTTTTTTGTCACTTTGATAAATGGACTGTTAACTACAAATTACAATGACAGATTAAGGCCTAAGTGTGACATGTTCTATTTACTGACCATATACAACGTGCATCTATATTATTGGAATGGCGAAAGGGAAAGGCATATTACCGCAGATTTCTCGTGGGGTGGAATGAAGCTGAAACAACTTTCACATGTCTGATGTATCGTCAATTAATCGTCAATTATTCTAAAAGTCCAATCCTCCAAAAACGACAAAGGTACATTCGTTTTCGTACGGCTCACGATATATAAACTTAATCTACATTTAGATCAGCGCCATTCGATCGGATATAGCAAAAGGTTGCTTATTCTTATTCTATTTCCCAGCGTTACATGCAGGTGACGTGAAAGTGTCTCTCATTCTAATTAATTTGTGCCAAATAAGATTTCTTAAAGGAAATCAGCCACAAGCATATAGGCCTACGTAACTAGCATTAACTGTTCATACCATTTTGTAATTTGTATGATATGTCGGTATGGTATATCCTCGGTTTATCCTTTATGAAGACATTCATAAATTAGTCTAGTGTCAAGACCCCATTACAGAATAAAGCTTTAATCCGTCAATAAAGGATGTTGTGCTTGGTTGTACAAATTATAAAAGGGTGTGATCAGTGGATGCTCGTTACGCATTTTGGTGGCGTATTTTCATTAAAGAAATCTTATGTGACACAACATTAATTTGAATGAGAGACCCTTTTACGTCAAACATTTATTGGACGTTGAATTCTTCTAAGTTATCCAAACAAGGGAATTTATGTAATTGCTATTTCTATAAACATTTACCGAATCAATCTCTCACCACTTTCGACTAATAGCATTGATCCCAACACTGATATCTTAACAAGTGGGTCAGACACCTATTTGTTGATATTCAGCAGTATACATGTACATGTAGGTTCCATAGAGGATTGGTGTCTATGTGTCACCAAGAGATTATAAGCACCCCCCCCCCCCCCCCCCCCCCCCATCACTGTACACATTGTCTGGATTGTTCACCATTTTCAAGATCTATTAGTGACTGATAAGTCGTAAATATGCTGACCACTGGCCTCTATGGTGTCATCCTAAAGACAACATTTCTACAGGGTACCCCTAATGTAAGGGAATACATGCCCCGGGGGTCAGTGAACATACCAAGCGGGTACACATGCGCGTCCAAGCACCTCTGAAATGGACCCTAAATGGCGTAAACCAGAACACTATTATGATACCCCTAAATGGCGTAACACATACAAACCCTAAACGGCGTTACCAACACTCAATAATGCACCCCTAAATGGCGTAATATAGTAATGCTCAAAATAATCTTAATTCATAAGCATGTGACTTTTTGATATACCGGGGATATACAATTAAAGAAGGGAAATATTGAAGATTTTTTTTCAACATTTTGCATGTTTATTAAAATGTCACACATATACAGCAACAAGTACCCCTTAACCATGTTAACGTCTATACCTCGATGCTGTAATCAAGGAGTTGATAACTCCTTGCTGTAATGGAAACCCTAAAGTGCGATGTCCCTCAAAAAGTACCCCTTTTTCAGAAAGACGTCGACGACGTCGTGTGGTGAAATCTGGACCCTTTTCGGCGTATTTTTTGGACGTGGATGCGTACCCGCTTGGTATGATCACTGACAAAAATGAGAAAGAGGAGAATAAGGAGGAAGAGGAGAAGAAGGAGGGAGAGGAGACGAAGGAGGAAGAGGAGAAGAAGGAGGAAGAGGAGGAGGAAGAGGAGGATGAGGAGAAGAGGAGGAAGAGGGGCAGGGGTAGGGGCATAGGCGGCGCAAATGGGGAGGGGGTTACGGGGACACGTCCCCAAAACAGTCCTGGATACGCCATTGTCGCACTGAGGTTGGTTATAGTGATTTGGTAACACTTTTGGATTGTATATTTATACATTTCATCTAATAATTCGATCTGCAAACAAGCACCATTTCATAATTAAATGGCAAGTTAAGTAAGAACATTAATTCACAACAACTTTCAAGTTTTAATAAAATAATATGAACTGTTGAACAGTGAAATATTTTATTTGCAAGCATTTTATTTACAATGACTTCAATCTATCGAACACCAAACTCTGGGGTTGATTAATCAACACTGGAGTCTGGTGTTAATCAACCCTGGGTGTGGTCCTCTCAGAACACCAAGAAGGTGTTAAATTAACACCCCTGGGTGTGGTCCTCTCAGAACACAGGTGTTAAGTTAACACCCGTCAGGGTGTTATAACTAACACCCTGATGGTGTTAATTGATTAACACCAAAGACTGATGTTAATCAACACCCGCGGGTGTCGTCCTCTCAGAACACTTTCTCGGTGTTAAAATCAACACCGTTGGTGTTACTTTTAACACCGGAGTTTTTGCAGTGCAGCCATACTCCTAGACTACTGTTTTTATTCATTTGATCGCCCCTTTCCTCTTTCAAGGAATTTTATTTGTATGCATTTTGAACACATTAAAAGTGCAATACATTTTATATTGGTTGTCTGTAAATAAAGGAATGGAGTAACGTAAAGCACCACTGCAATAACATCGACCAGGTTCCCACCATCTGACCATATACATCCAAAAAGGCAAAATTTTGTGTGACTTAACTCAAATAGACATGTGTATAAAAGATTAAAATAAACTCCCTAAGTCCCTAGATATTAACATATCGCTAATCAAATCAATGTTTTGTACACAGCATGGGTTAAAAATACTCCCAGATCAAAGGGTGAATGATCTCCGCTACCTCGGGGAACTCCAGTATGAGGGACATTTAAATGAAAGGAGAAACCCCGGGGAAAGTAAAGAAAAACGGGTCAACCGATACAAATGATAGAACACCTAATCTTACAGACTTGAGAGATAAATACTAATAAAGGCTTTAATAAGAAATCACACGACCGTGCTGAAGCGTAATGATCTGTGCCTACACTCTCAGAAAAAATAGTTCAAGTTATAGAACCTTTTTGTCTTCTATATGGAACCCTTAATTATCATGATAGTATAATCACAAAAATTGTTCTTGAAAATTGAGGAACTCCAAAAGGGTCTTAAAAGAACCAATGGTTCTTTATAAGCAAAATACGGTTCGGTAGAACTATTTTGGTTCAATTGAGAACCATTAAAGGTTTGATATAGAGGAGGAGGAGGTCAGTTTTAAACGGGGTTTTAAACGACTTCTAGTACCCTTTTTTCTGAGAGTGTTAAGATTGACTAGTTTCGACCTATAACATGTATAATACGATCTCCGTTTTACTTGCACACAATATAGCCAGGGTTTGAGTTTATTCTTTTTATCTATCTTTATAATACATTTAAGCAAACTGACCCCCAACATGATTCGAAATGTTGCTTATATTAATTGTCTAAATTTTTGATGCGAGAATTCAAATCAGTACCGACATTATTGGATTTCATTCAATAAGATCATAGAGTTGGTAATTGTCCAAAAATTAAGTCAAAATACTGAGTTTATTGGCTGTTATAAATTTATAATAGTGTTATGTAAAGCGGTATCACATCAAAGATAATACTCTATTCCTAGATTTATATGACGTCATTTCGCATCCCTTATGAGCTACGTGTATATAAAATAATTCACACACACATTACAAAGCCAATTTCTCAGTTCGACACATTTTGTAAAAACGATCAGTATTGAAACATTTTAATAAATCGTTTGTGACAATATCATTTGTTTTTACCCGAGAGATTACTCATGTAAAAGTTTGGAACATGTTACTAAACATGACATATGCCTGTAAAAACATGCCGTGTTACGTACTATTAGAACTCTCTCACGAACTTCTGAAGCACCTGTACCGGTGTTGGCGTTCACGACGCACAAATACTTTATTTTCACACAGATTTTTTATTTGTATTTCACTTCAAACGTTTAAACAGATGCATGTTCTACTAATGTTCTGTGAACAAATATATATATGCAACCACATCAGTATAATCATCGTATGTAAACCCGGGGAGGGTGGTAGTATAATCATCGTGTGTAAACCCCCGGGGAGGGGGTGGTAGTCGGCCAATTACACTGAAAGCATGCGTGACCACAATAATGCGTAAAGGGTTGTTTTCTAATTAGATAGTGCGTTCAACGCGTTAATTTTCAAGAAAAAGGGTGAATTTTATACTCTTCAAATGCCTAGTCGTTTTTGACTAGATTCCAAATAAAATAAGGTCTCACTAGATTTTCTGGTCAAATATTACGTCAAATTTGCAATATGTGGGGGTAATGTTTGACTAGAAAACCTGAGAACTTATTTTACTTGGATCTAGTCAAAACGACTCGGCATTTTTAAGAGTGTACGGTGAATTTTGGCTTTAGAAGATCTGGAAAATACTTGGGCCCCCCCCCCCCACACCACCACCACCACCACATTAATGCCTTACATTAAAAATTAGAAACCAACCTATCCCATATCACAGCGTCCTACGCCGTTGAAATGCCACAGTTAGTCTAAAGATGACTACCTTGGGACTTTTAATGATCGTTTGGGATGATTTGATTGCTTAATTTGAATGCTAATTATAAGGATGGCTAAGCATGGCATGAAACGGCTAAGATTCTGGCTTAAATGTAAGTTGCACTTGATCGAGTGGCTAATTAAGATACACTCCGTGTGCTCGATTTGGTTAAGGGCATCTGGCACCATTAAATTTAGATCAATTGATGTCAAATAAATTATTTAAAGAATCCATGCATTAATTTCATGGTGTCACTTTTATATGAGCGCTTCATTTCTTTACAAGTACGGAAAACAGACGTTGCAAAACTGCTAACTAATTATGATTAAACAACGACAGGTTGTTATATGAAGAACTAGTTTAATAATACCCGTATATGTAACTACAAATATTCCTACTGCATAAAATAAAATATTTGTTTACAGAATCATGTCAATTTGTACGCGTTTTGGGGTCAAATTATGGGAGAAAACACTCGAAATCCGCATTTTATCACGAATTTCAGAGGTAAAACGCGTTTAGGAACGAACCGGTTCTGCCAAATACCCCGTTTTTACGCGTTTGTTTTTTGTTTTTGGTCACGCATGCGTTCAATGTAATACTTGATCCCCTCTCCCTCGTGGTCAGTGAACTGAGAGACGATATTGAAGCTCGACGGGATAATAACCAAAATAATAGAGGTAATCCATCATGTCCATGTAGCCTTGCGCAACGGACTAAAAAGAGAATCGCACCCGGCCTATTCTACATGCAATTGAATCAGTACATGACGTTCACTTCTTTTCATGAACCGTGTTACCAAATTGACCTACATAATCATGAAACAGGTGTCTCTTCTTTCTGAAAATCTTAAACGCAGTTATTATTCACCGACAAGATGGCAGCTAATCTGTTACACGGATGGCATGAAAAGGATCATGTCTTGGTTACAACATGTAATGTCAGACTTGGCTTCAGATAGTTCAACGTGAATTGCTAATCAATAAGATCACTCGAATTAATTATGGGTTTGTCAGTAAACATTTCTATTCGACAATCTTTTATAATTGTAGTCAAATCATGCGGATGGACGCATCCTACAAGTGTTGCTTAACGATTGGTAGTGATAAAGATCAAGGAAATCTGGGCAGTAACATGGACTAATAATGATTCACTTGTGGAGTCCTTGGCTACAGGGGTTATTATTATAGGATCTCTAGTGTTTATTGTGTACGTATTAAAGATCACAAATAGTTGTTGATAAATGCTAAACTATTTTAATGACACTGTTAACATGGTTAATATATATAATATTCTGGGTACGGGGAACAGAAGGTTTAGACTAATGCCAAGAGAGTAGCACTACAAATGTCATCAAATGAAGTTCTCGTTGAGGCCAAGGTACATGACCCACATAATCTTCATCTTCATTAAAGCAATATTATATGTGATATTTTTTCAAACTTATACACATTTTTATTCTCTCTTAAAATGAAGTTTGACTATCAGTAAAGACATTCTTGGACACATAAATCGATCTTGACTATATTTTCCGGATAAAAAACATCTCATAACTTTATAAATCACAATGGAAATCTGCTTCCAATTTAAGGAATTTTAACATTTTTAAAATTTTAAAACATTTTGGAGCGTATATTGCTCCGTAACTTACAACATTTTTTTGTTGCATGTTTAAAAATGTAATTTGACACACAAAAAAACTGCATTTCGAGGAAAAACCTCAAAGATAGAGGGCGTTCCATGAAGAAGAAAAAAATTCGCTATTATATAATGCCTTTAGTTCAATACCGGTATTTTAGAGTAACAAGAATTATACACCGTGGCCTTAATGTGACATTGTGTCTTAATATTATGGTTAACGAAATGATTCATCCTTTGTTATTGCGAGAATTTATTCAACTGTTGTGTCATTTAACAATTCGCAAATCAACCAAAGAAATGACGTCCTATCGCTCTCTCATTCTCTCTGTCCATATTGCAGAAAAACCGACTATTTCTGCACATTTAAATGCAATTAGAAAAGTGAAATTATGATTTGATTATGAGTTGATACGTACGTTTTCAGATTTGTATCAGTCTATACTTGCCGTATATAGAAAGTATAGAATTGGGCAACAGTTGGCTTTTATATCTTTTCATTTTATATAATAAATCCTAATCGTATATCACAATAATTGTTTGCATTTTTACTTGTTATATAAGACGGTATGTTATTATGGAAAATAAGTTTTAAAAAATCAAAGCTCTTCAGATTTGCTTGGAGTTTGATTCTGGCCTTTATGTGTGAAACTTGAAATTTACTGTGCAATTGAATGGGAAGGACAGGATGGCGAGGGAAAGAGGAACTTATTTCTGTGATAGAGTGCGTCAATAACATCCGTTTAAATTTCTCAGTACAAAGTTGTCAAAGTATTCCTTCATATAATTTCACAGGTCTGTAGTGCACTGAACGGACAAGGTGTAATGAAATAAGGATATGTATAGAAAATAGCAGTGGAAAGATGGTCCCATAAGGCGATAGATGTATAACCTATCGACCTTACTATAAATGCAGTCTTTTATACGCTTTATTCAAAGTTGAACTAGGGAAAAACCTAAAAGAGAATGAATGAATTGAGTGCGTAGTTTATAGGTCCGTACTACTAGTACTATACTAGTTGCTTGATATGACTATTTCACTGTGTATGATGGAGTCCAGTAGACCATAGATGATTTATAGCTATTGCAATTTATATAAATGAGTATTAATAAATATATTTCCGGTGATCTGCATTTATCAAAACGTATACATTTGTGAAATAATGAAGACAATATTAATACACCTGTAGGCCTACATTATAGCTTTTAATGTATGACGCGCAGTCATTGCATATAAACACATCAAGTCATATAAGCCTATTGAATAACTTGTTGTTTAGAGCTATTACAAAATCAGTGTTTGATTTTAAACTAAAAGGTGGTCGTTTTCTCTAAAACTAACATTCGGTTTACTTCTGCTCCATGATTTCTGTGAACGTGTGTTCATTTCAATTCGTCTAGATAATCTATGATTTCCTACCCACATTTTTCTGGAGGTCTGGTACTTTTCCCCTTATAACGCGGCAAATTCAAATGGCCAAATACAATGTGCCATATCTTGACAAATGTACAGGTCTGACACTGAATCATGCTGAAAGAAGTTAGTCCGAGTCCTGTCATGCCTGTCGTAATTTACCGTACAATTGTATAAATAAATGATGTTTACAATAAAGATAAAGATTCTGTTAGAATCGAAACGTCAGGTCCTCTTAACCTTATATTTATTACATTACAATAAAGACTCACTTTTTATTTTTAAGCGCATATATTATTGTAACTGAAATATATAGAAGTGTAACACGTGGCACAAATACGTTTTTATACTGACAGTCACACTCCTCCCCCTCTTTTTTTCAGTCCCTAACTTTCATTCAGGTCCTTTACCCCACATACATACATCAAGCAAGGGATTCATTGTTGTTTCAATGTTTCAATATTCACGTGCACCCTTTCCGTGGTGTCAAGAATATTCGACGCCCTATTCAAATGTTAATTACGGAAGAAAAGAGTATTCGACGCCCTATTCAAATGTTAATTACGGAAGAAAAAATATAGCAGCCGTGGACGTTTACTTCTTCATAGTCTAGGTGTATAGAAAAGTCACATACAATCCATGTGAAGCGTAAAACTACTTCACTATCTTCTCAAGATAATAAAATTAAAAAAGAATAGCAAACTTTATTGACACGGCCGGGAACTTACTAACCTAGTTATGCTATGAAGCAAAAGGTGACATAGATAAATAGTGTTATTTAGACATTATAACCTGTATAGATCACACACAAATGAAACTGTCATTGAAGTTCATTGACTCACCTAATCGGTTCTTTTCCATTATCCATCGATGGTCCTGCCATATTAGATTCCGCTACCTGCTCAATCCCAGGCTCTGTGACTGCTGTAGCCGTATAACCATCACGCTTCTTTTTAAACTCCATGATTAATACTGATTTTGATTAATGCAATCGATTTGGTAAAATCCCGCCAAAACTTAAAATTGTTACGAAGCAGACGACACCGGTGACTTTATCACAAAACCGGAGATGAATTTGCAACAGAAGTACCAGACGTGCCAATCACAAACTGTCATCTAAGGATGCAATCCTTTCCAAACTACACGCGTGAATATAGCTAAGACTGGAAACTGATTACAAACTTTTTACACATCCATGGTAAATCTGGCGTGCTTAGTAACTTCTGTGACTGGGTTGGCAGGTATATGCACCTCAACGCGGCCGGCCACTGCCCTGGTATACTCCAGTTATATTCTCATGCCAAGCTGGCAGATCACACGGTCTTGTTTAGTATTTTGTATGAATGATATAATGACGCCGTGTATAGAACTTCAACAAAATGTTTAAAAATTGGACTTTTGACGGTAGATTAATTTTCGCGCTTTACGTTTACACCATCGTAAAGCCACGAATGAGAAGCACGCGAAATGTTCTAAGTATATAGGACTTTCTAATGGAACTTCATATCGAGAGAATATAACCGCACGAAATTGCTTCAATTTAGCAGACGAGAAAAATAAATGCGCACGAAAATTACAAGTTTGACTAATTCGACATTGATCGATGGACTTTGGTAGCACGTGTGACGTCTATTCAAGCGCATGTATATTCTATCAAATCTTAGGTAAAGCCAATCCTGTAATACACACGCTAAACTTTACTCCAAAGGGATGCCTTGCTCTCATTGGCTAATACCAATAGACATGGATGGAATTTGTAGCTATTACACTTTCCCTTCTATACAGCGTGTCCCAATAACATCGGACGCATGCGCAACAATTTGTTTGAAAATATGGTGGCTGATATGCAGTTAAAGCTGTTATTTTATCCTATTTTTGGGATATAGGCCTAACAGTAACAGAACAGAAACTATCTGCTTAATATAAAACATGAGGGTGCAAAATCGAATAGGGGAAATCTTAATTTCTTGCTTAGCTATTGATTCATTAACCAGCATCAATCACACCACTTACATTTCATTATAGTTTCTTATGCTAAACGTATTTGTGTTTCTACATTATTTCAAGATTAAAAGAACAAAATTATTAGTCCTCCTGCTCATAGGTGATTTATGTCGATGCTCTAACTAAAAATCAAGTTCATGTATAGCCTTACGCGCAAACTTCCAAGTTTGTATGTAATCAATGCAAATCGGACCAATCTGATTTTGCCTTTACTTCTTAAAGCATACTTTTGTTCTGGTATTATCCGTTTGGAATGAAATAAAGCTAAGGATGAAAATGGATACGAGGGTCATTCAATAAGAACTACCTCTTACCTCATAACTTTATTATTATATAAGCCAGTCTGATGAATTATTACACAATTGTATAGCTTGGAACTTCAACTATACGAATTAATTGTAAATTAATCTGAGTAGGCCTAATGGTTGTAGGCCTACTTTTCTAGAGATGCAGTGAAAACCACATTTTCGCGTAGAACAACTCCGCCTGCGGCGTCGTTGTATTACTTAAAATAATAGTAATACTATCGTCCGCATTTATGTCAGACAATATAACACGGGTATACGGTCTAAAAACAAATACGTTTATTCTCTTATTAGTAAATACGGCGTTTGTGGCCTTAAAAGTGTGACGATTTAGGTTTTTTTGACTCATTGCCCAAAATGCAACAGCTTCAGCAGGGGCTTCGAACCCCACACAAATTTGCCAGGTTTTCTTATAAAATGAGTTTTTAGGTGAACATTTGCCAAATCTTCAAGAAAATAAGTTTTTTTATAAGAAAGCTGCTTTTTAATTGTTTATTTGGGTGAAAGTGGTCACATTAAAACACATGTTCGATATGAGCAAGGCGGACAAGTGGAGTCTCAATTTACTATGTCAGCTATGTTAACACTGTATAAATCCAGGGAGGTTGGTAACTCGAGATAACTTACACATGATATGATCCACTTAAGTCAAATTGCACCTTTTGACAAAACTAAATGAGTTTTTAATGTCATTCGCTTAATCGTTTTTATAGCTATAACTAACGCTGAAAACCAAAGATCCCCTGTATTAGGCCTATATATTCGGTTACAAATTGAACTCCTGTTCACCATTAACATGGTTAATATCATGAAAATGTCAGTTTTCCATATCAGTAACAACGCATTAACCCTGAGTGGTTTGTAAAAACACACCACAAAAACACTCCAGCTACAATCAGAATTGAAACCAAGAATGATGTCGGTTGTCATCCTACGGGCGATTGGATTACTTATGGGCCCCTCACATGTATCCGTGTGAGCTGGGCGGCCCCTACCGTCTTATAGAAAAACAACAGAGTCCAACACGGTGAACAATCAGCAAAAAATGTCAACGGCCGCATTGATTTTTTTTTTGTCACCGGGTTCATACTGTTCTAAACCGGGTCCTTATCGGCCTGGAACCGGGCTGATACCACCTCCTCACCAGGTCCTCACCGGCCGAAACGCTTGGGTACCGACCGAACCGCCTTGATAACGCCATCAAACTGCCCTGTATAAGCTGAGCGCTCAAGCTCGCCGCTTCACTCACATTCCGGGAATCTCTGTATTACTCACATATGTATCCGAGCTAGCCGGCCCAGCGCCCATTACCGTGTGACAAATTGGTGTAGACGGCGGCACACGGTGATGTGACATGACGGTGGGCCGTTTCCCGTCCGTTGAACACGTTGCCGGGGACATTGCCGGCCTTCCGCGCCCGGCAGGAAGTTTGACCGGTCTCAAAACTCCTGCCGGGTGAGTAAAAGCGGCGGCAAACGGTGAGAGCCCGGTTTGAGGACGGTATAAAATGATAAAGACGGCGCACCCGTTTCGCGCCCGTTCGCAGGGCGGTAATGGTAGGCGGCCACCTTACCGTCTAATAGAAAAACAACAGAGTCCAAACAATCAATAAAAAATGTCATCGGGCTCATTGATTTTTGTTGGTGGTCATTGGGTCCATACCGTTATATACCGGGTCTATGCGGGGTCCTCACCGGCATGGTACCGGGCTCGCCGTCCTCATTCGAAGCTAGCTTACCGTTCTCAACGGGTGTACAGGGCCGTAAGACACTTTTTTCAAAGGGGGGGCGTTTTCAAAAAAAAAATCACCGGAAGATTTTTGTGAGTTAAATATGCGCGCGTAGCGCGCGAAAATTTGCGAATTTGCACATATTTTTTGCACGATCGAGGTACATTTTGGCTCTAAACAAGCTTGTAGCAAAGAATATTGCATTTTGGGAAGACAAATGCGCGCGTAGCGCGCGAAATTTTTTCATCTGTGTACACATTTTCCGGGGAAGATTTTCAAAGGGGGGGCGATCGCCACCATCGCCCCCCCCTTCTTACGGGCCTGGTGTATAACACCTCTTCATCGGTCCTCGGTCCATACCGCTCTACACCGGGTCTGTACCGGGTTCTCACCGACCTGGTACCGGGCTCACCGGCCTCATACAGGTTTAGCTTACCGTTCTCACCGTGTCCTCACCGTGTGCATATATACCACCTCCATATCGGTTCCTACCGGTCAGAACGCCTGGGTACCGGCCGAAACGTCTTGATTACATCATCAAACCGCCCTTTTTGTGCTAGCTATCACGATAGCTAGCTCTTATAGCCTGAATTCAAAATCAATATTCCAAGTACGCGATGACTTCGAGTCACTTGGTTCAGGAAACCGTGACCAAATCGGTATAATGATCGAACGGGTCCAGCCAAATGACACTCTCATACGGGTATATTGGTTGATCGAGAAGTGTGACGCTTGGATGCTATGTGTATTGCATCAGGGTCACTTACAAGCGCCGCCTAATCCATCTATGTCCATGGCTTTGATTGGACGAGAGATGTGTTCAGTTGTTTAGCGCCCGGGGTGAAATTTTGAGATGATGTCCGCAGTTGTTTGCCTAGCCTGTGTAAAGTATATTTACTCCGATAGGTAAACAAAGCGATAAATATCCACTAGCTTGTGGCAATGTAAAGAAATGGAGGGGGAGCAAACTGAGAATTTTAGGCAAATATAGAATAGATTAACGCTGTCCATGCGCGCGGTTATGCACACGCAAAATACAATTCACAAAATGTTTCACAAACGTATTTAATTTATTGGCTTTCATCATCATATATTTCGAATCACCATGAGAAATTAATTAACATAAGTACAAGCACGTCTAGTATTAGGTCAGTTATTCTTGAGATAAGACTTTGAAAGTTTAGAAAAGGTTTTTGCAAAATCTTTTTTATATGGCAAAACCAGGGAGGTGTAATAGGTAATATCACTCTGGTAAAACTAGCCGCATAGAAAGTGTCCCTTATGTCTGTTATTTTGTTATTCAACGAAAGCCGTTTAAAAACTATTGTACTTTTTAATTCACTATTGAGCAAATATACCTCTGACAATCTGTGTTGATTTTTACAACACTTATACCAATAAAGCCTATGGAGAGGGTGGTTCTAAAATGTTTACTCTCGTGTTTGCCAAAGATGGAGATATCGTTTATAACTGCACAAACAAATCATACTGGGTAGTTAATTTCCATTCTTTGGTAGGCTTAATGAAATAAATACAAAATTGGCGGTCGTTTTATGAGTTTTGAAGTCAATTGTTTGCGACATATGGGCGTAGCCAGGAGGCTTGTCATCCCGGGGGCACGAGAGTGGCGTGGGGTCCAGGGCCCACATTACATAAGGGCCCCGGCCCGGTAGGTCATTAGGATTGGTATTGATTCCCCACGACGAGAAACGCCATGAAATTGGAGATAAGTATATATAAAACCCTTTAACTCCCCTGAATTGTTAATTGCACCCCCCCCCCCCCCCCCCCCCCCCGAATGACCCTTGGTGGGTTACCTGTAGCTACGCCGCCAATGAATGCACACAACAAGATCAAATGATTGTTTCATTTCTTCCAAATTTCTTTTTAATTCACGAATTGGGCAGAGCTCCAAACTGAGTAATAGCCCAAACCCTAATTGGAGGTGATTCTTGTAAATAATTAATTTTCAGAGTGTTTATAACATTAATGTGAAAGTTTCAGATTAAAAATTCAAACCAAAAAATAAAAAAATAAAAATAAAAGTACATCGTTAGTACATTATAAGTACATCTTTAAAGGATGATATCTCAGTTTGGAGTTTTCATAAAGACTATAACTGAAAAATTATATAACTCCGCTTAAAAAAAGAGTACAGCCCAAACCCTAATTGGAGGTGATTCTTGTAAATAATAAATTTTCAGAGTGTTTATAACATTAATGTGAAAGTTTCAGATTAAAAATTCAAACCAAAAAATAAAAAAATAAAAAAATAAAAATAAAAGTACATCGTTAGTACATTATAAGTACATCTTTAAAGGATGATATCTCAGTTTGGAGTTTTCATAAAGACTATAACTGAAAAATTATATAACTCCGCTTAAAAAAAGAGTACCATTGTTAAGCGGAAGATCTCTACTACAATAATCAAATACAAGCTCAATGTTGATATCTTGCCTAATTGTGTCTGATTTTCACATATATACAGTACGGACAACTACTGCAAATTTGTCTTCATATTCATTACTTGATATCATGCCCAAATATGCCAATACGTTCACTGCCTGCTCTTGTGCCAATACTGATTACCCAATTACATGTCATTATTCTACCAAATGCTTTCCTAAAAAATATCAAAGTCTTTCATTTGTACTAGCACTTCCCCTTTAAAGGGTTTTTATTAAGCTGAGCGCTCAAGCTCGCCGCTTCATTTGCATTCCGGAATTCGTACGACCAACATATCTATAATACTCTATACACAGCCAATCCAGAATTCCACAAATTTCACTTATTGTACAGCTTCAGAATGCCGTAAATTTGACATCGTAAATAAACTGATTAATTACAGCACTGTAATTATTACCCAACTTGGTGTGTGTGTGTGTTTAATAGTAGATGATTGTCTAAGTCTGGGTGAGTGAGAGGTGTCCTACTGTGAAAGTGGTGTGGTGTATCTGGTGTGTAGGGTAGAGCTCTGCCATATAAATCATCACTAAAATAGTCACTGTCGATGAGTGCTATTAATTCCTTAAAGCACGAGGCAGCGTAGCTGCCTCGTGCTATAAGTCATACTAAATGTAAAAGAGCTAACCTCACTCTTTCGAGAGCTCTAGGATGGACGGCTCTTTTAAGAAGTGAAGTTCATTTTCTTTTCAAAGTGATTTTTCACTCTTTTCAGAGTGATTTTAACTCTTTTTAGAGTGAAAATCGCTCTATTAAGAGTGAACTTCAATCCCAAAAAGAGCTGTCCCTCCTAGAGCTCTCGAAAGAGTGAGTTTTAGCTCTTTTACATTTAGAGAGTTGCAACATGCCTGCTGAGAGTCCGTCCCGCGAACGGTTACCAGGCTGCATGTGGCCATTCGCAGCCCGTCACTAAGATGGTCGACGTCCGTTTGATATTCATAAGAACAAAGAGTTCTTACAGGTTGGAGGAATTACAAGTCTCACGAAGAGATCATTTTCTACCATTAACTACCTGACATACCTGATTGACTATTCTGAAGGTTGCACAAAGAAAAACTCATAATGAGTCAACACTGGCTTGACTTGTAACAACGAAAAGTTGAGGCTGATTAGCAGTATTCCAGTATGCCAAAGGCATACGAGTATAGCATGCAATACATTCGTGTTGTTATACACCATTTTCAAGCCTACACAAGTTTTAAAATATAGCTTACAATTTCATTTATACATGATATTACTGTAATATGTTCAGATATCATACATTGTTTTCCATTCTCAGTGTTTTAAAATCGTGCTCTGATAATTATCTAACCATAATATAATATACCAAACCCCTCGAAAAACGTGTAGGCCTAATTGTTTTTAAGATAATTTTCCGTTTCCGTTTCCAAAATCTCTCTCTGGCTTTGACCGCATCATGACAAAAGTGAAACAGATATTAATTATGATTTACTATATGTGTAGCTATGATTCAGAGCTATAATCATGACAAATATCATGAGGCTGTCATATTATTACCGATGTTATGAGTGAGTAGGTAGAACTTATTGAATGACCCTCGTGATAATTGGGCAAATTTATGACAAAAACCTTAGTTTAAACACCTCACACAAACAATTGCAACAAACGGTATGGTTATTCCCGGGGGTTCTACTTTATATCAGAAATGATCACATTAAGATCTACGAGAATATGACCACTGGAAAGTGGTTTTTTCAAGATGGCCGCCAAGATGACCGCCAATACTCTAAAATGGCCATAATATATTGTAGTTTATGTTTCATAAATGAAACAAACCCTAACGTTTGCCATCGCCCTATAAGAAAGAGGAATAACATGTATATAGGTTTTGTGTAACTTAAATGAAATCAACATCATGTATTAAAGCTCAATCGAAGCAATTCGATTCTACCCTCTAGTCAACTTTGATCAAACACTGGTCTATATCTGGTTGGAATGAAATGAACGCCATCCGAATGGTTATATTGATTTGGCTTATAGGCCTACAGGGTGTCCCAGAATTATTTATACCGGGTTTGAAAAAAATAATACAAATATCATTAATAAACATTGCAGTCCAAGTTTAATGCCTGCAATATAATGGGGAACATGTTTCTACTTACTCTATTAATTTCATCAAAATATCTCTTACGATTCTAAAGCGTGACATTATTGAAAATCGGTGAAACTTGTTTTCCACTTTCAGCGTATTTCAATTGATAATCAATCACGCTTAAGAAAATATGATATAAATCGCTCAAGCAGAATAATTTCCTCCCCCATTCAAATATTGCATTGCTTCATATAAACTTCACCAACTGTTGATATCTATATAAATGTTGTTGAAATTAAAAGAGGACACTGCCAAATTACCTGCATATCATTTAAATCAAGCTTTGTGCCAAACATGGTCAATGATTTTATGAGCCTCAAATTTTTTTCAAAATAGGTAATTTTGATCAAACTTGCATGGAATTTACCAGTTTCACAAATGAATCCATATTTTCTCTCAGAAGCGTCCAATTTTAACAATTCAAAATTCCTAAGAAAGCAAAATGTTGGAATCATCCACACTTTGACCAATAACAGTGGCATTCATAGCTAAATAAATAAATGCATCTTTCCCGGTATAATTCATTCTGGGACACCCTGTATTATAAGGCGACGACGAATCCCCTGTTCTACGGGAAAACGGACCTCTCAGGCAGGGTCGGTCAGGCGAGCGGGGGGGGGGGGGGGGGGGTGAATATGTCGGGCATTTGTTGGTGAATTTTCGATAATTTCATTTTGTTGTTGTTGAAATTCGAAGGCCTCGAATTTTTCCACCATGGTGTGATATTAAGGATCATTTGTTTGCGTAAGCTGTCCAACAAAATGCTATGCAATAAAAGGGCCACATTTTAGTTTGTGACGTAATCGATGTGATGTTTTTCAAGGCCAAGGGGAAAATGCATGCTTTTTCCAAAAACATGCCTGAAACAAGTTTGGGTATAACTCGATATTGAATAGACTTTAAAAACTTAAAATAGTCATTATATTAATCTGTATTTGGCGCAAGAAATGTTTCATTTAGACGTTATAGGCTACAATACAGTGAATGAGTCCAAACATGCCATTTTTTGTTGCTCATAAATTCAGCATATACGATGAGATCACCGTTGATTTTTTTAAATTTATTTGACCTAGGTCAACACTTCTGCAATATTGCTTTTGTCATTTGAACTTATTTAAAATTTGACCTATTTTGACCTTTGACCCCATAACCGTTGGGCGTACGTAAAAGGGAGTTTTTTCATGTTTGAGGACAATCGGGCAACTTTTGAAATTTGACCCCAGATGACCTTTGACCTTGGAAGACTTGAATGTGTTACCAAGGATTACAACTATAGAGATTAATCATTGGGCCTCTCAATATCGCGTTTTACCCAAACGTGTTTTATGCATTTTCACTTTGGCCTTGAAAAACATTACATCGATTACATCACAAACTAAAATGTGGCCCTTTTATTGCATAACATTTTGTTGGACAGCTTACGCAAACAAATGATCCTTAATATCACACCATGGTGGCAAAATTCGAGGCCACATTTGCACTTTTCAACAAGTGGTGCGATACTTTTTTCCATGTGTATATAGCCGATACTTTTTTCCATGTGTATATAGCAGTAGGCCTACACGAGTCCATTTTTATCAAATCGTTGTCCCTTGAGTGTCAACATTTTATTGGGACACACTGTAGTCTAAAGTCTGACATAAACGTCAAGGAAACACTACACTTATTGGCACTCAATCTGAACTTTGATTTTAGTAATCCTGATATATACATACACAGAATTATATAATTATTGGATAATCAACAAACAATAGTAAATCAAACATACGGCTAGAAATAAAAGGAATTAATTAATTTCCTATTAAAGGTCGAATAAGCTCGTAATGCTGTCAATCATTTTATACAAAATACTGCAGTGCGCCAAGTACATTTATACACATTTAAAACGTTACCATTTTTAGCCGAGCGCGGCGTATTTTTAAATTTCTTGAAAACTGACTGTAGGTTACATAATAATTAATTACATGTTAGATACGGATCTAATTAAATTCATAAATTAAACAAGTTCAGATAATGTTTATGAATAATAAGTTTACAATTTTGACTGAGAACATTTTATTTAAAGAAAATATTATGTGATCTTTTTCACATTTTTACACATATTTTGTTCTCTCTTATAATGAAATTTCAAATTTGACTAGTCAGGAAATATTTTCATGGACTCATATAATCTACTTTATCTACTCTATAAATTATATATGTATAATAATAATGACTAATTCGTTGTTGCTTTCATATAACAGATACATCTAAAAGGAAACAAGCAGCAAGGGTAGCGGGACGAGGATCCATATTCCGTAAAATTTTACAAAATGATTTAAAAATGTCAAATTATTGAATTTCGTCACCATATTTGGAATCACTATGAGAAATACATTAAAAATAGTACAAACATACCTAGTATTGGTTCAGTAGTTGTTGAAAGTTGGAAAAGGTTTTTGAAAAATCTGTGTTGTATAAAATCTGTGTTGTAAAACTAACAGCCGTGTGGAAAGTGCTTTTAGCAGTATTCGTGCGTTCTTTATCAGATCGCTCTGTTCCTTTATATAATCAAATTATGTAAGAAATGAAATGAAAATGGGTTGATGCTAACCATAGCTTGTTTCATTTTCCCAATGGGTTTATTTATGAATGTCTGTTTATTTGAACCTTCAAATAAACAGAGGGGGGGGGGGGTGTTCCAGGGGGCCCAGTCCCCCTGGCAATGCCTGGAATAACCCCGTCGGTAAACACGACCCTCCGTCGGTAGATTTGCGATTTTGAACATGCGATATTTTTTTTCTGCCGGTATTGTGAACAAACTCATCGCTATACGCCCCCCCCCCCCTCCCCCCTTATCAAGATTTCAGCTGCCGATGGGGAAAAACATTGTGCAAGTTTGACGATTTTTTTTGGGGAGTCTGTAAAAATAAATTGTCGGTACATCATGCCTTTCGTCGGTACAACCATGGTCGTGCCCCACCCCCCCCCCCCCCCCCACCCCCAGTTTCCAAAAGCTGGGTACGCCACTGCCTTACATCGTGAGTCGGATTCTTACAACAACAAAAAACAGTCGTTTGAAGATGTTATTAGGGCTCTATGAACAAAATATATATTCTGTTGACCCTTGATCCCAGGGGTAAATCGTACTTATCATCCAATTTGTTCAACTCTAATTGTAATAAGTCCCCCGATGATTCCTAAATGATACAAACAATCTTAATACACGAATCCAAGCTCAATGAAGCGTTCCTAAGTAAAGATAATTAGTTATGGCTCATTATTAAAGAAGCGATTTGTCAAAATGAACTCTCAGCGATTTGTTTCATTTTTGTCAAAAATAAGAAAAATGAAACGACAGTGATGTCCTGCGACTTATTTTACAAAGTTCATGATCAGGATGGATCTGGTTTAAATATAGATTTCAACATTTTACTGTAGTTTAATCGTTAATGTCACGATTTGAAAATCGAGGTTGAGCTTTACCATGTTTACAGTGATGTAGGCCTACATGTATAGCGCATTGAGCATTTGAGAAGCAGACTTGGCAGTTGAAGTCGGCGGCGGCGGAAGCCAACACATTTAAGGAGTGACGAACCCACATTTTGTCTTATAACGTGGAAGCATTTAGAAAGAAATCACGCGAAGCACGCAAACGTTTTCAGGTTGTTACTAAAATGATAATAAGAAATGTTCCTGAAGCAATTTTGTGTGATAAATTGAGCTTATTCAAGCTTATATTGATAAAACATTCTAAAAATTCGGTATTCGCGCGAAAATGTTCCAGTATACGTTTAATAAATTTATTTAGGGAGACGTGCCCGCCTCCTCCACATGGAAGGGAGAGAGCGTGGGGAGGGGGTGAGGAGAAAGCTTTTTCGAAAATGATTAAACAAATCTTCTCTTTTTTCTTTCCCGAAATTATACACATTTTTCTCAAATATGTGGTAGAACAGGTTTTTGTTCTTCCTTGGTTTGCTATACTTACATTTTTCAAAGGTTAAAGGGGCATTAAGAGATGTGATGGAGACAGCGCCCTCAATGACAAAAATATATGATAAAAACTGGGATTTGTATATTTTTACAATTGTATTACATGAACCTATAAGGATGTATGAACCTATAAGGATTAAGAAAAATCAGCCCTCTTTGTTACAACAAAACGTCGATTCAAAAATGCTGGCAGAGCTGCAACCAGCATTTTACATGGTTAAGAGTGGTATTCCAACACATTTAAAACATTGTTTTAATCAAGTTTTGCTGGGTTTGTTTTAGTAGAAACAACAATAATGGCAATTTGTTATGTTCATCTTGAATTTTGAAGTAAATTTATTAAAATTAAAAAAAATCAACATGACATTGTGTCCCTTTAAGGCTTGACAACTGTAAAGCATCGGAAAATAAAGATTTTATAAACTGCTTCACAGAATTCGAAAATGCGAACTCAAAAGAACTCGAAGATTTAGCGCTTCAGAATTGGCGCAATTCTTTTTCGCACACGTATGTGCAACCTGCGGAGTGAGGCCAAGCCGTCGAAGAATTCTAAAGCTTCTTCAGAATTATAGTTTCTGAAGGTTGTTTGTTTGTTTGTTTGTTTGTTTGTTTGTTTGTTAGGAACCAGTAGTAATGAGTAATAATTATGTCAATGCCTAAGCTAACCCCCTCTAGGCTCTAAACAACAGTTTAACATGTTTAAGAACGTCATAATCCTTTAAACATGCTTGTATGCGGCAAGTCCGGTCACTGGAAACAAACATGTTTTAATAAATAAGTTACCACTGTTGAAGACCAGGCCATAAAAGGATGAATGCCAAGGTGAGCCGAGCTGGAAGACAGCCAGACGGTCAGGGCGGCCTGAGCACTGCCAAGACGGCGGCGGAAGTAGACAAATTAAGGGATAAAAACTAGACGAAAAGACAGTTGGAAGAAACGAGAGTAGGAGAAGGGAGGAGGGACGTGTTAAAGAACGGAAGGAACGGGAAGAGAGAGGATTAGCGATTCAGAATAGATGGAAGAGGAGCAGCAGCAGCGGCTAATGTACACCTAGCACATAAAGTCCCTGACCAGGTGCTTTGAGGTTAGCTAATTCAAAAGAGATAATCGGTACCAAAAATCTGAGATATACATTGAATGAGCAAATTTCTTCTCCGCAGTTTGATACCTCATTCAACAAAATCGGATGGATACTTTTAAAGTTATGGCGATTTCAATGACCGCGCATGCAACAGAAAAGTTGCACTAGGTATAGGAAATCATTGATTTGTGTGTGATTACGCACTGAAAAAAATCACAGCTAATCAGCTAAGAATTGTATTCTTCACAGCCAGATACACCCTTTGTCCCGCACATTGCGGTTATCACTACAGACCCATTCATCTGTCTCGTTCAGATAGCACACAGTTATGACAGTAATCACACACAAATCAATGATTCCTATACCTAGTGCAACTTTTCTGTTGCATGCGCGGTCATTGAAATCGCCATAACTTTAAAAGTATCCATTCGATTTTGTTGAATGAGGTATCAAACTGCGGAAAAGAAATTTGCTCATTTAATGTATATCTCAGATTTTTTGTACCGATTATATATTTTGAATTAGCGACCTCAAAGCACCTGGTCAGGGACTTTATGTGCTAGGTGTATGTAGAGAAGCGTAGACATGGAGTAGGCGCTATGGGTGGGCCAAGAAATAGCAGAAGGAAAGAAGAAGGAAACTAAAAGGAAGGAGGTGGCAAAATAGAAGACTGAGAAGGCGAAAGAGGAGAGGAAGAAGAAGGGGGTGGCGGGGAAGATGACGGAAGTGGAAGAGGAGAAGAAGCAAAGAGGTCGCGAAAAGGAGGAGAGGACGCAGAAGGATCTGGCGTGTCGGAGACGGGCCGTTAAAACTCAGCAGAGCTTTGGTCAGCGAGTCGAGTTGTGAGGACGAAAAGAACAGACAGATGGAAAGCAGTGTGCCGAACAGGACATGCAGGAGGATAACATTTCAAACATGTCAAAAGTCGATAGAGCATCACTCTAGTTGTCAATGTATAAACACTTCATTATAGCCACGCGTTTTGAACTTGCCAAAAATGGTGGTTCAATTCAGATATTGTCAGTCACTTCTTAAGGCTGGGTTCACATAGGAGTATACGGTATACGGTACGGTATACGGTATTCGCTATACGCTGTTACGGGCACGGCGAGTCACATAGGGTATACGCGAGCCCTACTCGTAGTAGCCGAATTGCAGCCACATCCAAACAGGACGGTATACGGTGCACGGAAATCGAACACGCACGATTCCCGGTATACTATACTATACTACACTATACGCAGGTATACGGCCTTTTTGAATGGTGCCGTCTTATGTGACCGAATAGCGTATAGCGAATAGCGTATAGCGAATAGCGTATACCGTATACCGTATACTCCTATGTGAACCCAGCCTAAGGAGGCTGTTAATCCAAAAAGCATGACATTTATTAAGCGCTGTAACTTTCGAACTATTAATGTCGGACAACCCATTTTTTGTACCAAATTTTATTTTAAAATCCTGATTTTTTTGAATTTTGACCCAAAAACCCGTTTTTCCTCAATATAATAAATAATAATAATGGCATTTATAATGCGCCGTCAATCTAGGTAAAACTATTCCGAGGCGCAACATATAAAACAAAAATACAAATTAACATGAAAAATACATAAACAAGGATGATTTGCATATACATGTACATGTATATAATACAAAGAAATCAATTATAAACTGAGTCAAATAATCTTGTTTTTAACAAGTTCTTAAAAGAGTCAAGTGAATCACAGCATCTTAAATTATAAGGTAGTGAGTTCCAGAGAGTTGGTGCAGCAACCGAAAATGCACGATCTCCAAATGAAGAAGTAGTCCGTGGAACAACAAGTAAAAGTTTATCAGATGACCGGAGAGTACGTTTTGGATGATATGGAACAAGAAGATTAGCAATATAAGTTGGTGAAGTGCCATGCAAAGCGTTCCAAGTTAAAAGAAGAAGTTTGAAATGAATCCTTTCGCGAACAGGAAGCCAGTGGAGATCTTTCAAAATTGGAGTGATATGATCAAATTTCCTGGTCTTAGTGAGAATGCGAGCAGCTGCATTTTGAGCGAGTTGTAGTTTGTGAAGTAAGTGATCAGTGATGCCAAAAAGAAGAGAATTGCCATTGTCAATACGAGAAGTTATAAGAGCATGGACGATAGTAGCTGCGGTTTCAAATGTTAACATTATCCTTATGCTATTGACATTCCGTATATGATAATACACTGATTGGCATATCCGTCGAACTTGAACATCCATACATATTATCAAACACAATTCCTAAGTTCCGAGCAGATTTTGAAGCAAGAACAGAAGAAGTGTCAATATTGATATGATGATCACATATTTTACGTTGATTGAATCTGGAGGTCATAATTAAAAACTCTGTCTTATCATCATTCAATTTCAGCTTGTTTACAGACATCCACGACTTGATTTCTAAAATACAAGCTTCTGCGCGTTGACGGGCCGACATTTCATCATTGCGATCATTTAAATTAAAAGGCACATATAGTTGTGTATCGTCCGCGTAAGAATGAACATTTAATCCGTGTTTGCGAGCAATGCTAGCAATGGGAGAGGAATAGATGGTGAATAGTATAGGTCCAAGCACAGATCCTTGAGGAACGCCATATTTTAGCGGAACATGTGTAGAAATAGTTCCATTTATGTTTACTGCTTGAGTTCTGTTTTTGAGGTAGGACTGAAACCATTTCAGAGCTGAATCCTTGACACCAATTGACTCAAGACGCCTGAACAGAATATCATGGTCAATGGTGTCGAAGGCGGCGGAGAGGTCGAGAAGAATGAGGAAAATGCCACGCTTACCATCCAATTCACGTAAAATGTCATTGTGTACTTTAAGAAGAGCGGTCTCTGTACCATGATATTTTCTGTATGCTGATTGATGTTGTTCATATAAGTTGTTTAGACATAAATGAGCAGCAAGACGATGCGCTACAACCTTTTCAACAATTTTTGATACAAAACGCAGATTGGACACAGGACGAAAGTTTTTCAAAATGTCTGCGTCCAAAGAAGGCTTCTTTATGAGTGAGAAACAAGTGCATTTTTAAAATAGTCAGGAAATGTTGCATTTTCAAGAGAGAGATTTACAATCTTAGTAATGACGGGCACCATGATGTTAATGTGATCTTTCAACATCCATGTAGGAATTGGCAATTGGGTCCAATGTACACGATTTAGAGGGTGAAGACGACACAAGCTTATATATTTCATCGTTAGTGGCAGGCGTGAAAGACATCATGAATGTAGCAACATTATTCTCAGTAGGCAGAACAGGAGCAGTTGGAGCAATGGTATCAAGATCACGACGTATTTTAGAAATTTTGGAGACAAAATAATCATTGAATCGATGTGCAAGTTCCTTTTGACAAGCGTGCGAGGGTAGCTTGACATTGCCTTTCTGGTGTAAGAGACTCTCGACAACTTTGAAAATTTCTTTTTGGCTTTTACATTGCAGTATTTGCTGCAAACGTAGCAAAATCAGTTTTTGGTTAAAAAAAATGTTGAAATTGCACCCAAATCATCTAAAGACACTTCTCTAGGGGGATTTTTAATTTTGACATAAAAATGTTTAGTTTTCATAATTTTGTACCAAAAAGGTTTTTTTTTAGGTAGGTGGGGAAGTGGAGGTGGGGAAGTGCTACACAATTCTCCTCTGTATGGGCTACAAACATCATTTTGGTCTGTATTTAAAGGGGATGTTATATTTTTTTAAATATAAAATCCCCTTTAAATACAGACCAAAATGATGTTTGTAAGTCTCTGTTTCAACAAACGTGTCAACTATTATGTAACATACAACTGCTAAGCATGAAAAGATTGCATTGTCCTTGGCTTTCTCCCTATTCGCTACACAGTAAACTTGCCCTAATTCACGTTTTATATAAATGACTATAACTAGTAATAATAAAAAGTATGCAACCTATGATAGCAAAAGTATACATTTTTGGAAAGCTCTCAAATAAGGCAATTCAAATATCACGGGAGGGTGCGCATACCCCAACATTTTATTTGTAAACTCCACCAAGTTTGAAATTTTTAATTTAAAAACGTTCAGGCTCAGTCACTTCCCAGTATAGTATTATTTCAACAGAGTAACCCTCGACAACTTGGATCGGAGTCAAAATATTATTGAGCTTTAATCAAAATATGAAAATGTTGATATTTGTTTTAACATTGTCAGTCATAATATGTTAGCATTAATAGGCCGTCTAAATTTGAATGGCATATTTGGATTCCTTGTCAGATTTCCGTTCAGAAAATATATTCTTTTCATGTGGTAGAAATCTCAGATGGTGAAAAATGTTTAAATCTGAAGACGTAACGCGAAGGGTGGCGAGTTCAAAACACATGGCCTTAAAAATATGACAGAGTTGTTTTTTTAGCACAAAATAGTGGTGAATTTGGCACACTTTGATTGAGACCTCCAAGTGGCTGAGCACTGAAACAAGTGATGGCTACATATGTGATAACGTTTGCTGCCCAGATAGTTTTTCAACATTTCCTCCCAAAAGTGTTCTTGTTAAGCTTACTCCTCAGCACACAGCACTATTCCGTGTGCAATAATGGTATGTCATAGGAGATACAAGCAGATAATGCCAACAGTTATTCCGATTAAAGGGGCACTGAAAGATTGGCGAGAAAAATGAAATTTGGAAGAAGAAAAAATTGTTTCAATAGATTTAGTATAATCATTTATGGGAAAAGGGTTGAATGATGGCGGTAGATAGAATTCAGTTGAAGTAATTTATGTGGTGAGTGATGCTGATGATTTCCATGTTATCTACATCAAATTGACATATCATGACATTTTACATGATGGACGGCGAATTAAGGTAAATGGTTTCATATGGTAGTAAGTATATGCCCAAGTATTACGTAGGTGCAAAAAACCTGATTTCCAGGAAAATTGAGGGCGCACTCTCATACATATCTCTCAGTGCCCCTTTAGAAGTAATTGAAGAGAGATGAAAACACTACTAATACACATAACTTTAGTCAGTCATATTTTATGAATCATCATATTCATCTTTATTTCCAATGATATTCATTTACAAGAAATAGACCACAAAACACTAAATTGTGAGTTGGTTATATGTATCAGAATTCCCTTCATAAAAAGAAGTTGAAATTCAATAACATAAAAATATTTATTTCTCCAATCTTCTTTAAGATGAAATTATAAAACTAGTTTGTGTGATAAGTTGAAATAAATGAGCCCGTTGTATACCCTGTTATAATTATTCAATTATTACAATAATTCTCCAATAAATTCAAAGGAGTTTACCCAATTTTATTTATTTTATATCATCTTTGTACATTTTACATAACTACATTATGAGAACAATGTAAGACCACTGGCTATTTATTATATAACATAAGACCCATAAAACTGAAAAAACACTGAATCAGTGTTTCTATAAACAAAACAAAAAACAATATGGCTACTTACAAAGAGAGAATATGCATATTATAATTACGGTCAAATTCTTACATTCCCTATTCACAGGTCCACATACATTATGATTTCCTTATAAAGTTTTATTATCAATGCAACTTTTTAGTAACATCAAACATTGGAAGAGCTGTACACCACAAGAAAATCACAGTGTATATGAACGGGATTAAAGAATGTAAAATGTTGACAGCAGACGACGGCAGATTTCTCTGCTTATCTACACAGATAATAAGATAGATAGCCCATGAGAATCCCATTTTTTTCTTTCATTTTTTAATTAAATTACAAAACATTTAATACATAATACACACACATACATACATACATACATCTATAATTGCTCTTACTTAATGAAATACATAACATAATTTTGTACATAAAAAACACATTTTGCGTATATAATACTGCCCGTACATTCATAAACTCCTAAGGTAACACTCCACAAGTTTCACTATACTTATTTTGGTCACATAGTCATTGTATTAATATTGTTATCATAAACAATAGAACTCTAATCTTAAACCTAAAGGGATCAATGTTGGTATAAAGTGAACTCTGCTTTCAACTGGATAACCAAGGATTGTTTTCTGCTAACCAATCAATCTGGACATTTTGGTCGCCATTTTATTCAAAGCATTTTTCTTTCCAAAGAGTATTTCTACCAGCCAAATCAAACCAGATATTACTATAATATATTTATTTTCTTTCACCAAGACATTTGGGCAAAATTTAAAAAAAAGAAGAAACAACATTTTAGGAAAAAAATGGGAAAAAGGGCAAATAAAAATCATTGTGAATAATCCAGTTTTGAAGTACAATAATCTAACAAAACTTTAGTGGTAATTGATCAAATAACAAAGGTTTAAAGAGGCTGATCAGTATGCCGTGTCAAATCACTCAACTATGAAATTTATAAATAGATTTTACTATAAAAGTACAATTCTATTCCCTTCATTAGACGCTACCAAACCAGTTCCCATGATAAACTATTTATAGTCTATACAAATTTAACTTGAGGATAGCATTAATCACCTATCAAGCCTTGATTTGGGTCAAAAATGAAATAAACTTTGAAGGGTCTGTGTAATGTGTCTAATATAGTTTTACAATTATCATCACTCTGACGAAATTCCTATCTAGGTATGAAACACAAAAACACAATAGCAAAACACTTTTGCACCAACTGTGCATAGTATTTAAGCCGTATAATTGCTTGCGTAAGTATGAAACTCTCTTATACCCGTTGTCACAAAATTCTAAGGATCGGTCTTGTATATGACCAGGGTTGTGCCGCTGGAGGTTTGACACTTGACCCACGTTTAGGGGTGTTTTGACCTTTACAAAATGGCTGATTTGACAGCATTTGTTGTGATTTTTGCAATTTGGGCGCCATGTTGAGGGTTTTCCAGCACAAATCATACCCCATGTTTTGAGAATGTTTGCAAGAAAGTGACCTATTAAGGCGGCACATACATGTGTACCTTATATACACGAGTGTACCCCCCCCCCCCCCCCCCCCCACACACAAACTAAGCAAGTCAGTTATGGCTTAGGTACAATACCCTCTGGGTGAGGTTTGACCCTATTATCTCATGACAGGTTGCTAGGGGATAGACTCACACAGATAGTCTAAACACAGACCATATGGTTAAGGGCCTCAGGGTCATAGTAAACCTAAGTTATGTTTAATGGGATGGATGGGTAGATCCACAAGGGTCTGTCAATAACTGTTTTTCTTCCTCTGATAATTGTTGTTGTACATGGTGGGGGATGTCAGTGCCAATGGACTGAAGCATAACTAATAATAATGTCATTATCCAAAGCCTTAAAATGATATTTATAAGTTATGATTTATTCTGAAAGGACTATTGTCGGTGACAACAGTGATAACAGAGTCAGTTGAAGAATGTGATATTAGTTGCTTGTAAAGGAATGGGGGCACCAGTAAAAAAAAGCCCCTGGAAAATGCATCCCCCCTATGGTGTCAGACACCCTAGGTTATTCATTAAAAGAGTAACTAAAGATGATCAGCATTGAATGAATTATTGGATGTTTTACTGAAATATCTTTGAGATTAAATCCCCAAACCCAATGTTATGCCCATTCATGTTTACAACAAATCAATATGGCAACATCTGAAATAGGTTGCCAGACGTCTGTCAACAAGAGAAAGACTACAGAGATCATAACAGTTGATTTGTACTCTGTGGATTTGGTTAAATTAGGAAGGCCTGGGCACACAACATGTTAGGAATTGGAAACAGATTTGAGACAATTCAGTGCAGTTTAAAGAAAACCCCACCTTTGATATCAATATTAAAGACGTAGAAATTGTATATATTCAAAATTTGATGTTAACCCTTTGAACACGGGCGGCCGCTTTAGAGGCCTCAATTGCATTGAGTGTCAGGGTTCAGTGTTCAAAGGGTTAAGTATATTAAGTTTTGTGAAGTTTATTAACTGATGTTGTAAATGGAAAATATGTGGGTGCCATGTGTAGATACAACCTTTGACCTTTACCCATGTCTAATTCTGACTGGCTGAAACAAATTCTGGTAGAGATTGTGATCTTTTGTACCTACTAGCAAAGTTGGATCTTGGTATTGAACTTCACTTTTAGGCTTTTAAACATAATATTTCATACCTATGTAATATCAAATGGTTCTTTAATTGAATTCAGAGTTATGTTTGCATATTCAAACTTTTGGAGTGTTTCCTTACAATCTTATTTGTACATATTTGGACCACTTTTTGTGTCACATATAAAACAGTGGCAGAACATAAAGAACCAACAGGCATATGACTGGTTGGTTGGCGTAACACACTAAATAAATCAATTAGTTGTGTTATTGGTTTAAATCAAAACACAAAATAATCATAAAATTATGTAAAATCAGTGAAAACTGAAATATCTAAAATAACATTTTACCTGTTTTGAAGTCTGAAAAATACAAAACCTTATTTGGATTTTTGATGAAGAAGTGTATCACACATCAAAACTTTAAAATGCCATTTGCCTATTAGAAACCAAATCTTTTAGTCAGCATGTGTGAATTATTTACATTTGAATATTAATTTGTTTTTTATTTATTTCATCAACATTGGTTGATAGCATTACGCCAACCAAACAACATACACAGCCATTTTCTTATGCATCACATCATGGTTACCTTTTTCCAGTACTTGTGCAGGTACATCAGCATGCCCAGTAGGCCCCTACCTGTATATAGACTTATGAAACACCAATGAAGTACCACCAAAGTCAGCTGCACAGCACCAATATCTCTGCTACTGTGTGGCTACTCTGGTTGTACCGCACATAATTGAGCATAATGTATCAGTACAGGTGCCGGCAGCGGAATAACCATGAAGCCAGCATAAGACATTAATGGCAATATATTAGCCTTAATAACATTGAAATGAGCTCTAATCTGACTGTTTCCATGTTAATAGTAACAGATAGCAAATTATGCAGTAACCATGGAAACCTGCTGTGAATTGACACAATAAACACCAACATATCTACATTGCAATTCCATGGGAACACATGATAATTTACAAGCTGCTTTAACTCTGTGAAAGTTGTCGGGTAACGTAACAATGAAAGATGTCCATATAAGGATAGTTACCATGGAAACAGCCAGAATCTTTATCAGTGGAATTATTATTAGCACCATGGTATGGGAATAGATGCAAATGAAGGGAACGTAACACACAATTCTGATTGGCTAGGCATGGTTAAATACAGGTGTGTGATTGGATGGTTTATATCATAACAACCAGTTATATATAGACCGATGTAGATGGGGTTTCATAACAGTTTCAAATGAGGAGTGAATAGGCTAGTTTAATTATGTGCAGATTATATTTTACATGTTAAATAAACAATATACAAAATCAATTAAGTATTTATAATAACACATATTTCAACACCCATGACAAACCAATCACAGGTCACCAATATTGCTGCTGTTACAACGTGTGATTCAATATAGGATGGATTAAGCTTGAACATGTTAATCAGGAAGACCGTTCATTATCTGAAGAGGTCATAGCTCGATTGAAGTTAATTCTTATGGATTGGTGATTGGATAAGAGTAATATATATTTTGGAACACATATGTTATGCAGCCTTTGAACCGTACCTAATAACTGTAAAAATGACCCACTCAAACTTAACTGGTCATCTATTAACAGCCTGTATTGTGTTCCACTACCTAATCACTTTTATAATGGTGATTTAACCATTGGCCGGTCATAACTTCTCCAATTTGTAGATAAGGCAGGCCAGTGGTCAAATCCCACACCCTTGCTTAAAGTCAACAATGATAGCAGACTAACAGCCTGAAAACAAACACTTCATGACTTCAGGGTCTTTGGTCTGTAATACAAAAGTGCCAAGGCAGTGGAACATAATTTGGGTTTTGGACAACTGCTCTTTTAAACAGTGATTTTTTTATAAATTAACATTTTAAAATCTTTTAATTTTACTCTTACAAAACATATAAACATAACAGACAACGAAACCGTGCCAACCTAGACAATTTACATCATAAATTGTATGCTGTCCCTTTGCAGTGGATACATCAAACTTTCTAGGCATCTGTGCATTAAGTAAACTATGTAAGCTTATTTGATATCTAAGTAAGCTTATTAATCACACTGTACAGATTTCTATGTCACTGTCTCACACAAATAATTGATCATTAACTAAATATTCTTAAAGCCTACATGTATGAAATCATAGATCATAGTGCCTAAATATCCAAGGCTTTAGGCTGATAAACAATTAATAATTCTAAAGCCTTTGATATAATTGATCATAGTACCTCAATGCTACAGGCTGAAAATATAACACATTAATCATTAGCTGTCTAGCATGATATCTTCCCCCATTCATTCATCTGTCACTTTGACTTCCTGCCTATTGTTCCTCTGTCTATATATATGTTGTGTAATGTTGTATTCTGTCATTTTACCTTCGATAAAGATTCTGTTAGAATCGAAACGTCAGGTCCTCTTATATTTATTACATTTACTTACACAGGCTATTTTTGTGGATAAGCAGTTTGCATTCAGCTTTTACATTACATTAATCATTAGCTAAATATTTCCAATTTTTTTTGATACATTTGATATCAAAGTCTGCTTAGTGTTACCATATAATTGGCCCAAGTAGCCCAATATATGATAAAATCAGCCCAAATCATTTCTTAACCATTGGTTTCAAGAGGTGCCAATTGGGCTATTAATTGTGCGTTTAGTAACACTGTAGTCTGCTTCCTGTCAATACACCATTTACATGGAATAAATAATTTGAATACATCATTCTCCCATAATTCAATAGCATCCGATACATCCTTCACCTTATACGTCCCAAACTCTAATATATAAAAAACACTTGCAAAGGTCAAAGGTCATCGCTGTGTCAGGGATCAGACTCAGTGATCATTCCCCTAAACCTTGCGTATACACATTATACCAATCAAATTACCATTCATACATTTAAAAGCAAATAAATATTTCCTATTTAATACAGTATAAGTATATAATATTTAACACTGATTGTTGTGTGAGCAGTTTATGCTTTTGTGACAAGTGAAAAGCTCTGCAGGAGTAAATTCAGACCTAAAAGACAGACATAGCGTCTTTGTCTGTAATGACTTCAATCAGCATTTGTTACTCTTACCAATTTCAAGAAAGTTATTGGATATAGGATTTGATTTTCTAAACAGCAGCTTTGCAAAATTCCTGTTTGCCACCAGAGAGAGTTGCCAGTCTGGTGAAGCTGCTTACTGTAGCATTAAAATAAACTGTAATTTAAAGTTATGAGCGTAATAATAACTATAAATTGGATTTTTCTACAGCAAAATCAGATTATGGGTGAAATATATTAATTTGGTCCTTTCAATCACGGGAATGAACAATAATTAGTGCAAATCCTGAATTTCAACAAATAATAATAAAGTAAATATCATTATTTACTATGGCCATAAACCTGACATTGTATCACATTAGAGGGCGCTTTTCACTTGTCACACACATCCACTTCGTCACACCGTCTTGTGTATACGAACATAATTTGCTATAAATAACAACATGTTATCCATTGCAGGTAGTACTATAGAAAACTTAAATAGTATCAAATTATAATAAATGATAATAATAATAAACAATCACAATAATATCACCATGTCTGCATATACGGGTTTATCAAAAATAGGACTGTCATCATCATTGTGGTCATTGCATATCATTCTACGCTGGCACCAAATGTTGATAAAAGAAATGCAAAGTTGAGAATTTCTAAGGGTAATTTTACATAATTTACCAATTATGGAAATTGAGGAAAAGTCTTTTTATCTCAATACCAATTAATAGTTCAATTAGGCGACGATGATACAAGGGGTTTCATAGCATAATCCAACGACCCATATACACCATACTGAGAGATTGACCAATTGCTTTCTGGGTATTATTTATGATGCCCACGATACAAGGGTCTCATAGCATAATCCATTGACCCATGTTATATACACCAGTATTGACCTTTGGTTCCTGGGTATGATTGATACATCTTAATACAAGAACACAAGGGAGAGATACTGTTCCAATGAGCCATTCAAGTCACCTGTTTGCAGACCTTAATTTTCTAGGCCCATTGATGCGCAGTTCTGATTTCATTAATTACACACGGGTCATTTATTTGCATCATGAGGGAATTGCAACCATCACACAAAAGGGACTGTACTTCAATTAATCCCTAGCATTTGGACAAGTATCTTAATATTGAGACACATTGTCAGTAGTAACACATTCTTTCACAATTATAAAATATCAGAAGTAACTTCTTCTCATTGTGGAGAGGAAACATATCAAATTAATTTTGATAATAAAATCATTACATACAGCGATAATAACTTGATAAGCGGTGGAATTTGACAATAAAACACCTTAATGTAATTTCTGGAAGCAGAGTTAGTATATATTCGTTAAAATCTGACATTGCTAGATACTGGATTGAATTTTGTCACATGCTGCGAGAACCTCTTAGATTCTTGTCGGATAATTTTACAATAATTTTTAGATTCTCCTCCATTTACTTTGTGTATAAACCTAAAAAGTTGACCAGAATGTATTTAGATTCTCCTGAAATTGTTTCGGAAAATCTTTACAAGAATCTTTTCATGGATTCTTGTCAAATTAAGTCAAATACTGAATTTACCTAATTCAATCCTAGCAATGTATTCATACAGTATGGTATTAGTACAAATACATTAACACTTACTGCACCCCACATTTGTGGCCCGTCACATCAAAATGGACATGTTGGAGGCCAGAGTCAAATATGAGTTATTGGTATGACTTGAAAGAGCACATTTTAAGCTTTGAAATGATACCATGTTGAAGGTAACCAGACTTTGTAAACACAAGATATGATTTGAAGAAGCATAACTTTTTCTATTATTTTCTTTATATTTCACAAAATACATTGGCCTCTATCTCAAAACTGTGTGTGCCGACAACATGTCCTTTTCGACCCGACTGGTCACATTTATGCTCTTTGGCTATTATTGTGTATAATGAGGTGTTTTAGGCCTAGATTATTATGTAACCTCAAAATGTAGACATAACATTCAATTCAGATTGTAAGTTTAGTTATTTAAAGGTATTTAATATTGACTGAAACATAGTTGCATGTTTGCAAATTTCAATCATTCATTTTCATTTATTAAAGGCTGCAGAATTTTGCAGCACCGATTGCCGGCCATTTTGAATGGGCGCAGTAAGTGTTGATGCTCTACCTTTTTACAAACTCAAATGTTTGAGAAAATTAAAATGCACAAAAATGGCTTCCAAGTACACACTACTATGTGAAGTTAGGAACGGTATGGAAAATTTTAACTAAAAAATAACCATCTTTAACTTATTCCATTTTAAATAATGCACCATATATATTACAAATCCAGATCACTATGTTATTTCAACAGGTTATCATTGGTAGGTTGTATAAGCTATAGCTGCCATGTAAAATGCTATATAGCTGCAAGATGCCTTATTATGTGCGGTGCAACAATGCTCCATCCTTCCTTGTCAAGTTTAACTTATAGCAGCTATTACAGATAAAAGATGGGATAGCTGCCAGATGTGTTACACATGTGGAACAATAAAGCTGTGCCCTTGACAAAGGCTAAAGTAACATACAGCAGCTATAATGTATAAAACCTTCCAAGTACTACACCCACAAATATTACATTGAACTCTTACGACTTTTCATATTTCTTAATAAAATGGATAGCTCCCTTGTGTGAATAACTACAAATATACAGAGGCATATATAAAGTTCATATTTATATTCAATCACCCCACCCCACACATTCATCCGTTCATAATTACAAACATTCATAATTACACCGTTACCTGATTGGTTTGGTTTGGGTTGGTAAAGTTATGTTGCATTGTGGGTAGATACAATCACCTCATTTTCACGAGGCTGAGCTGCTTTAAATTATTGATGCAATTGTTGAACACGCCAGATCACATTACTTTAATACTGTAAAACAACTTGATTTCGCTACATGCAGCAATTTAATTTCGCTACTTTCGCTAGGAGATCCAATTCGCTAGGAGATCTAAATTAAGTAGCAGCCAATTATATTATTTATAATGGTTATAGGATAGGAAGATTATACAAATTAGTGAAATTAAATTGCCTAAATGCGAATTCGCTAAATGAAGTTGCTGTGAAATTAAACTGTTTTACAGTAGCGTCAAATCTTAGGCTAAGACTATAGTAATCCTATAAGAATTCACTTGTTGTAGTCCTATACCAAGCCCGTACGATGTCAAGTAGTATCTAAAATTGCTGCAAATCATTTTTTCTCTCTCTCCTTTTAGCATGATTTAACTCTTGGACTGAGAAGTCAATTTGTCAAAAATAAATATCCTATAAGTACTGACAAGCAGGATTAAGAAGGGACACATCCTTATTGCATTACCACTAGTAGGGCTAGAATATCATTGAGTATTCTCAAAGCAATTCTCACAAAGATGTTCATGAAGGAATCTATATGAATCAATATTCATTCTTGTAAACTAAACTTGCGAAAGGTTTCTTCATGACAATCAAGACAGATTTTGACCCTGCAAGAAATGAATTGTTGACACCACCAGCATGTCTTACTATTGCAAAATTGCAATTATATTTATGAATATTTGACTTATATCGAACAAAATATCCGAAAAGTCATACACTTTTTGATATTGATATTGAAGGTGGATAATTAACTTTCTGTTACCTTGAGAATGGAGTTTTGCTGTCACTCAACTAATACCAAATGATTGTAAAAGTGTATGAAAAGTTTGTTTCCAAAACTGGTAAAATTGCTTCCTGACAAATTTTGAATGAACAATATACTTTATATCCATATACATAATCGTAGTAATTACAACTTGTATAACATAATACACAGAGCAAACAAGTAATAATTACTAGAAACAATGATACGAATCCAATGTTGTTTTCATGAAACCTTTAGGCATCGATATAAATTGTGTTAATTTGTGAACTGTGTTCTGTCTCTACACACATTTGACAGATTAACACTTTCTACGTGGCTATTAGTTTTACCAAATACAAAACAGATTTATCAGAAACCTTTCTCAACTTTCAACGTCTATCTCAAGGATTACTGAACAAATATTAGGCATGTTTGTACTTCTTTCAATGCATTTCTCATGGTGATTCCAAATATGGTAATGACATTTAAGAATTTTGACATTTTTGAAAAAAAATTGTGCAATTTTGGAATGTCGTCTGCAGCTGCCTGCCGCGTGGAAAGTGTTAATCACTTTCAGAAACAAACTCTTCATATATAATTACACATCAGTATAGCATAGTTGTGGATTTGTCTTTCAACATTTCATTAAAAAACATTTTCTGGATACAAATAAATAAACATTTTTGAGGGTGAAAATAAATATGACAAATGTACAAGATCTTATCTAATGACATTGCAATAAGGACATTCCCATCACATTATCGGATTCACTTCATCAGTTAGCAGAAAGATGAATCCTGAACAAATAGTCAATATACACACTAACATTTGGCTTACATGATTGGACAATGTGATACTAACCATAAGTAATTTGAGCAAGATTCACCTTTCTGCCTCAGTATTCTATACCCTTTTTGGAAAACATATGGGAAAATATACCTAAAAAAATCTCTTCTTCCGAAGGGTACTAGAATAACAACAACTAAAAGTATAAAATCTTCTCTGCTATTTACATATTCATGAGTCATATGTCGGCGGGACAGAAATCTGTTGGTTGGTTGTCTATTGCGTGGTGATATAAATGAAGATCCCTTTCGTCTAATTTGACATCTTTTATGCACCCTTCAAATGAATGTCTGTATTGTTCATATACGTTGTTTGGATAATTTTCATAACCGCCTGAGAAGAGAAAGAGATTGGGAAGAGAGTTAATATGACATGAATATTCAGCATTATGCAAATGAGGAGTTCAGATAGCGACAATTATAAACAGAGACTTGGATATCAAAGCGACTTAAATATTTAGATTTAGATTTACCTGATATATGATTTGAACCCTAAACCTTTCACAAGAATTGGACTTTACCTACTCATAATACCCATCTGCATTACATTATGTTGCCTATGCTTTTGATTTAGCTGATACAGGATTTGAACCCTAAACCTTTTACAAGAATTGGAACTTACCTATCCATAATACTCCATCTGTATTTAGTTGCGATGCACCGTTTTCTGATTGACCTAATATGGGCATTTCATTATCCACTTGAAGACCAGCGTCTCTTTGTTGTCTGTGTAGAAAAAATGTATTATTTTCAATTATACATGAAATGTAAAGATGGACTTAAAGAAACAAGACTAAGTTCAAATGTGCTTCCAACAATTACAATTAGTCAATTATTCATAGACAATTATAGTTGTCACAAACATTGAAAATAAAAAGTCCGCAGTCAATTTATGGAGTTGGTTATATTATGTTGAGCAATTGGTATTAACTAAATGTAACTCAAAGCAGCTATTGCACATATGGTATTTTGTTCAGATAACTTGTGATGTGAATAGTCACTATCTATTATAGCTGCCATATGTTATACAAATCTGGTGCTGTATGATATACCCTTGTGAAAATCAAATTTTACACATGGCAGCCATTGTAGATAGGTTCCAAACCTTCATTATGATAATACAATTGATATACCTTTGAAAAATTATGCAAGCTACATTTCGATAACTGATTGGCTACAAAAGACTATATAAATCAACAAACATATTACTTTAAAATTTATGAACAAAATATGCAATTTCAAAAATCGTAAATTTTAACTGCAGGTGTGTGTGCTTTTCAATTTAATAATGGGACAGTGATTTACCTGGAGTGGCGATATACCTCCCACGACACAATGTGATGATCGTTAGGCCAAAAAAGAAGAAAAAAAAGTAATGTTGTCCTCCAAAGCTTTCAGAGAGGTGGGCGGGCGGGCGAATTTGTTTTCTTTTTTTCCTTCTTTTTTTTTCTTCTTCTTTTTCTTATACCAGCGGAAGCTCAAAGTTCAGGCAACAAGAAGTTGTAATCACTCTTAGAGTCGCACATATATGTTATAAACACTTAATTTAATAATCAATGCCATTTAAACTGTTTAAAAAAAACCCTGAAAAAAAAAAAAAAATCTTGAAAAAAAAAAAAAAAATCGGAGCGGCCCTAAATCTGACGAGCGAGCGATCGAGGAGAACATGGCCTTAAGATGCGATACACTTTGAAATGGATCAATCAGGTGTTTTGGTTTTGTGGAAAAAGATGACACTTTCGCTCAATTTGTGGATGTGTTACATTCCCATTCCCTTGTTTGATCCGGGTCCGCCACTTTTAAAGATGGCAGCCATGATACAGGGGGACATGCATGGGGATCCAGTCTACTCATCTTTTTATTTTAACTGTAAGCCATAGAGGGCCGTAGGGACCTAGTCTACCACTCACCTTGTTAATTTAACTGTATGCCATTCATCATCTGCTACAAATAGAGGTGATTCAATAGCCTTAAATCCTGCACCAAGATTATAACCAAATACTAGCTCCCCTTTTTTAATGGATAAGAACACAAAGTCTCCCATCTTATTAGGCGCTACGCCGTTATAAAAAATCATTCCTTCGTAATCTCTCGTGCGGAACGTCACTTCTATCATGTTGGTTGTTTGTGCTTTTTTCCTGCAAAATTATAAAATGATTAAAAAAAATGTAATTATGATTTTGTTCAATAAAAAGTAAGTTTTCATTTGAAGATTTGAAGAAAGGAAGAGAAAAATTCAAATGTGGAAAGATATGTAAGGCCACATGCTCAGTATAAAATTCAATGGAAGCAAATAAAGCTTTATTTATCACCAAAAAAATCCACATTTTTCTCATTATTTTACATACCTCAAAAAGTTTAACTTATAGATATTTTTAAATACATATCACATATCAAAGTAAACATGGTATTTTACCACATTATTTTGTTATATGAACAATTAAAATGTATGGATTATCTTTTGTTCCATATTCTGTTTCCTATTCTCCTAAATTGTCCCTTTCTTCCCAGCCCCATTAAAGGTGTATGTTCCAATCACTTTTTCGGGGCTATGATTTTTTTTTCACATCAAGATATTTTGATATCAGAAGAATCCCCATATTTTTCTCATTAGGTCTGTAAAATCTTAGGGGCCCAAAATGTTCCATTTAGAAATTATAGGCTAAATGTGGTGAATTACTGCCAAAGGTGGTTAACCACCAGCCAGCTTGTGTGCTTCTCAATGGGCGAATTTGTTGTGACCTTGTGCTTCTAAAATAAGAACCATTGGAGTTATGCAACTCAAACTTTGGAATGTGACAATTTTAAGGATGACCGTCCATTTAAAATAGAAAACATCAAGTTGAAAATCGGGCCAGAAATCGGAACATCTACCTTTAAATGTTGATAAATATATCACATGGTCAACTTACGTTTCAGTTACAACATTGGGATAGTTATAAAACTGCGTTCCGTCCAAAGATATAGGTGCATCTACATCAATCTCTGGTGCGACAGTCATGACTGGATCAGTGGTCATCCGCAAATCCTGTGGTGTTGTCTGTTTCATCGGTGTAGACTCTTTCACAGGTGTTTGTTGAGGGGTAGTCTTTCTCCCAGTTGTCATTTTAAGCGGCATTTTTGTTGACATTACAATCTGTGCTGATGTCATCTTGGGTGTGGTTTTGCCGTCCATCCTACGAGTCAACTCTCCCGGTGCTTGAGTTGCGTGTTTAGTACTATCAGGGATCATTTCATCTGTAATGATGTCTGGATCTATAAAGTTGCCATCTTGGCCTACAATAGAAAGAAGCAAATAGTTGTGGCATTATTATTGGATGAAAATAAGAAATAATGGTTAAATGGTCATTGCTTTTATGGATTGTCAGGTATTTCTTGGGTGTGCTGAATGGGAACAAAGTGGAGTGAGTGTTTTGGGGGATTTCATCAAGATGTATAGAGCCTCATGGTTCATAAGATACTATCTCTAATTCAGAATCGTTTGGACATGGCAGGAAATCCTTGCATAAAGTCATGAGGTTTAATTGTGTAATATTTGGGAATAAACACATACAATCTTCTTTTACCCAGCAAGTTACTCTCCTGCCAGTATCTGTAAGGGTCCTGCACGTATCTGTGCAAGTACTGTACAGCCAATACCTGTGTGGGTACTGTATAGGTACCAGTGAAGTATATGATCAAAATAGATTCACAATACCAATAATTCTGCTACTGTGCAGCTAAGTTGGTTGTACCACACAGGTACAGCGCAGTTCCCATACAGGTACTAATCATACACTACCTGTGTATAGGTGCTGGCAGCCAAGTAACCCTGTTGCCAGGCATAAGAATATAGCTGTGAATTGCAATGTCCAAGGGATTGTAAATTTGGTTCATACACAGTCATATTCTTATGCCTGGCTTCATGTTTACGCATGCAGCTTCCAATATCTGTGCAGGTATTGTATGCTTAGTACCTGTATGGGAATTACATGGTACCTGTGTGGTACAACCAAAGTAGCCACAAAGTAGCAGAGTCACTGGTACTGTGTGTGCAGCTACTTTGGTGGTTCTTCCCTGGTACTTTAAAAGTACCCATACAGGTACTGGGCATACGGTACCTGACCCATTCCGGTACTGTCAGCAGAGTAACCATGATTCCAGGCATAAGAAAATGGTTGTGTAGTGATTGAATGACCTATTCAGAATGGAATTGTTTATCTATAAATGGTCAACAACAATATTACACCACTATTAGACCACTAGGAGTAAGTATGCTTTTTGTTCCATCGGGGTGAAATCAGTCTTCTTGAAAATTTTAAATAATAAACAAAAGAAAAAGTTTGATTCCTCCACATATTCACACTCTGCCCATGTGAGTGAAAAAAGGACAATTTTGACAAAACATTTTTCTTTCATTCTATGCAAACCAAGGAATCTCACAACTGTTTTCTTACAGTCACTATTGTCAGCTGATTTGGTCATGACTGGTCAAGGGTCATGATAGGTCAAGGGTTATGAAGGGTCATGATAGGTCAAGGGTTATGATGGGTCAAAGTTCACCAATAGTTTCTTGCTACAAACATACATATTGTGAATTCAAACAGAACACAGTCAATGATACACTACATTAGTGTAGAAGTTTAAATGAATGAAAGCTGATTGGATATCAATATAAATTAACAAATTACTTTTTTTTTAAAGACAAATCCACTTTTTTTTCTATGACAGGATAAAATGTAATTAGCTGGAAGAATGTCTTATTTATCATGGGGATTCCATACTGAACTGAAAATGTACTAACAAATATACTTGTAATTTAAAAAAAATCATCAAAATGACAGTTAGCATTGTCACTACAATATTTTGTTCTTCAGTGTTAAGATCTGACATTTAGCCTTGCACAGTATATTTAAAAGCCAATCATTTAAAGCAATGTTCAAACTGCTTACTACACTAGTAGTGTGTATATGAACTGTGTCCTGAGGCATGAGTCATTAAGTTAATTTGTCCAATCCCAGGTTGATGATATACTAAGTTCTGTAAAAGTAACAACATTCTAAACAATCTTCATCGTAATCTGGAAAAGGTTCAATTTCTTCCAATACACTTTGAGATTTGTTTGCAGCACGTTGGAAAACCATGACTGTATTTTGGCCCTTGAACATGCTTAACATAAACCCTGTCAAGGAAACCTTTAGGAAATGTTGTTAAAACATGTTCTGTGGCCAATGACACATAGGTTTTCCTTGGCAATGTTATGTAGCAAGAAAAGGTGCACTTTTACAGACATAAGTAGGGTATATAATCACAAAAATGTCTTATTCTGTTTGCAACTCAAGATCCAAGACCAAAACATACCAAAACCTGACCCTTACCCTCAACCTGAACCTGATTGGCTTAGGGTTAATTAGGGTAAGGGTCCTCTTAGGGTAGCCATAGATCAGCATTATGATCCCAGGCCATAAAGTTGCATATGAGATTCAATATTTGTCAAATAGTCCTGTGGTCTGAGATATTCATGAATAATGTATGTATTATTGGTGGTATCTCCATAAGATTGGGGTTATTGAACAGATAGAGGGCAGTAGATAAGTGAACTCTTTCTCTCTGTTGGGGAGGAGAAGGGACGTATCAAAAAAGTAGCTTACATAACATACATACAGGTGCACTGATATAGCTCATACAACTATCGATCATAGAATATTAAAACAACAACTAAAAACTATTAGTAGTGTTTGCCATTGTATGTTTTATCAATAAAACCACAATTGTTTGACTGGGAAGCATCTATTCAAACATGGACACTTGTAATTTAACACTTTCCACGCGGCAGGCATCTGCAGAGGACAAAATTTCACAAAATATTTCAAAAATGTCAAAATTAATCAAGTCATTACCATATTTGAAATCACCATGAGAAATGCATTGCAATAAGTACAAACTTGCCTAGTATTGGTTCAGTAATCCTTGAGGTAAACTTTGAAAATTGGGAAAGGTTTCTGAAAATTCTGTTTTGTATATATATGGTAAAACTAATAGCCGCATGGAAAGTGTTAAGTGTTCACAGAATGGTCATACAATCTCTGACATCGTCCAATTTCGTAATAGTGGAATGGTTAACTAACAAATCTAAATGATCGTTGATAACAACACATTTAGGTGTGAATGATGATGTTTGAATATGGCAAAAACTACTACATTAGTCAATGTTATGTTATGATAGTGAAAGGTTATGGTGACAGCACAATTAAACAAGCAAGCAAGCAAGCAAGCAGTCAACAAACAATCAAGCAAATCAAGCAGGTAGTATACATAGCCATCCATAAACTAAAATAAAAATAAAATAGGACAACAAATTAGAGCTGCATATCATATCAAAATATCAAATTAACGAGTATCAGACACAATTATTCTCCTTTACAGAGGCAAAAGTTCCTTATACTATACAAACATGCATTCTATGGGCCTTGCCCTAATGGCAACATGCACTCTGGTTATCAATAGTGATACCTTTACCAGGTAGGACTTGGAAGAAAATATCAAACAATGTTTTGACAAGAGAACATTTCATATGCATCAGTGTAAAATGTGCACAATATTAATACATTTATATATCCAATAAAGTGATTGTCTAGAGAAGAAATAATTTGTATTAACTATTTGACAATACACTATTGCACAATGCCCTCATTTGTATAAGCCCCTATTTAACCCCCTGAGAACTACCGACCGATTGGCTAAAAAGATGGATACATAATTTATTGCACCAATGAGAGACATTGTTAGAATAATTGTATCCCTGATAAAGATGGGAGTAAAACATTTTACAAGCTGCATTTGAATTGGCTATTCATATGAGTACATCTTGTAATAAACCAATCAGAACCACTGTAAGATAGACAGATAGACCCCAGGGGGTTAAACTCCAAGATAACAAATGCCTCCTTCACATAACAACTCTTCGGAAAACTAAAAAAGAATCTATTCCAGCTTCCCATGCATAAGCTTTGAAATATTTATTTTCTACACATCATCAATCAATTAATGATCCATAACCAATTATTTAATACAGAAAACATCATTTTGTAAGACAACTGCACTCATAAAGTGTAAAAATGTTTGAAGCAGGACTTGGCATATTGAATCCAAGGCAAAAGGAGATGGATCCCACTTCATCCTTTCAAGTTCATTACAACACCTACAATCTTTCCCAGATGGAATATGACAGACTTCCCCTGCAGGTGTCTACTTTTTGTGTGACAAAGAGGCATTTGTTGACTTGGAATAAATTAGGTGCAAAATACAATGGGATTGTGGGCTGATACATTAATCAAAGAAATAACCCCTTGTCTTCCAGTAGATCAATCAAAGAAATAACCCCCTCGTCCTCCAGTAGAATTGTTAGAATGGCTTGACCTGATGAAGTTTAGATTATTTAAAAAAACACCTACATTTCAATCAACAGCTTCTTTGGTGATTTCCTTTGTTGTATTCAAATAATCCATTCCAATAGATATCTCATTACAGCATATGCTATGAACAAACTTGGGAGGGGATTATGGCTGAAATATATCTTTTCAAGTATACCGTTGCTAGGTCATACCACTGAGTAATAGGGGTTGGGATATGAGGGAGGGGCATGGACGGGGTGAGATAGCGCATGAATACATCAAACAGGTGTACATGCAGCCTGTCTTAAATAATAGATGGATTGGAATTCCTGTCAACTCTGTTGGGGGAGTGTAACAGAGGGCTTAGGATAGGAAAGACATGATTGGTAGGATTTGGAATTCCAGTGAATCTGGGAGCAATTCCTTAAGGATTGAAGCAGGGAGGGGTAGTCCTGTATGGAACAAAGCTGTACTGATATCAAATCAGACAGTCCGTTTTTACATTCACTTTTTTGGTAGGGATAATTCATAGGTTTTTGGATCAGGGGTAATCTCTGGATTGGTTCGGAGCACAGGATCATTGGAATCGCTAGCATTGGTTCAGAGCATAGGATCATTTGGAATCGCTAGCATTGGTAAGAGTTCAGGATCATAAACATGTAGAGACATTGTACGCTGTTGCACATTCGCAGCAAAGGGTCATTAGGGATGCCGCCCATAGTTGTAAATCCCCATTTATACCCTAATGCCTTTTTGATGCAATTCAAGTAAACCCCATACTAAGATTTGTTGATAGTATATTGTGGTGACTTTACTAGCACTATTATACTTATATCAAACCTCAACTTTAAAACCTATTGCACCATCACTTTCATCTTGCTATACCACCAGCTAAGTTGCCCATCTAACAATGACTACCTCTTTCACCAAACAATGTGTTACATGCCTGTTACTTGCTTTACCCGTGTGTTAAATTAAATATTGGTTAACTGTAACGGTTAAGTTTGTTATATCTCTACGTCAGAGTTTTGTTAAACCTCTGTGAATGAGTTTTGTTATAACTCTGTGAAAGAGTTTTGTTATAGCTCTGTACAAGAGTGTTGCTATAACTATGTGTAAGAGTGTTGTGATATGATATATCATTAATGTTTCAATGATTATGTTACCGGTGGTTTATCATCCACGTTAGAGTTATTTGTGTTGGTTAGAATTCAGTATAAGGATTAATTCTATAAATTGGTTAGCGATCCATCTCCTGTAATAGATTCCTTTTTGTTTAGAGTAATATTCTATCTGTGCAAAAACATAGATTAACTTATATAGAGTTAGATTAAATTTAGATTTAGTAATGGTTATGATTTCGACTATAATTAGGCTAAGCTTGAAGAAATAGTTTGTTTCTGTTCCTCTTCACAATCGGGGTCAAATTTGCTGTTGGAGAAATGGCGAGGTCAGAAGAAGTGAATAGACCCAATGCTCCACCTTTGATTGAAACCTAAGAGTTTAGTAGATAAGTCTATACATGTTCTTATGCTGTTTACACACAAGCTTGTGCTCAGGTAGTTCAATACTATGCCAAGTCTTATCAATAATGTTCTTTGCTCAATATGGTACTGCACCTAAACATGACTATCAACATCTTAAGGATGGAGGGCTAAACATATTTTGTAGTTTCTAGTTTCGGCTCAGAATTTGTATCTCATCAGTGATCACTCTTTTTTTCCCTTCAATTATAATTCTGTGGTTTCAGAATAGTCTGTTCTGTTTCCTATGTTGTTGTGATGTCAATGGTTTTTTTTTTTGTATCTTGGATAAGATAGTGTTCCTGGATAAATTGTAAGAGCTTATCCATAATTGTATTATTAACCAATAATTTGTCCAAAATTGAATTTCTTTCCCTATGCTTACAAACCATAACCAGATATATACACCATATATTCACAACAAAACCATCCCCCATCACCATGGATATTATCCCATAATCCTTATCACTTCGTGTGCAATGGTTTCATCCCAGTTCTATCAGTGTTGCCAATCCATGGGTGGTGTAGCCCAATGGATTACTTGTTTAGTCTTCAGTAGCCAATGAGAAAGCTATTATTTGAGACATTTGTGTGCTTTCTCACCAATTTGGGCTACCTGTACAACACTGACCGATCAATTTACCCCGTACCAACACCCGGTGCATGGAGGGAAAAGCTGTGCATGGTGTGCTGCCGGCTGGCTAGCACTATTTGGGTTGAAATTTGTTTGGATTTGAACCCCCTACCTATATATCTCCCATAAGGGAGCGGTACCATGGCTGCCTGAGGTTGAGGTATAAAATCCTCTGCGAGATTCAAGATAATAGAGAAAAACAAGCAATAGACTGATCAGTTAGTGTTTTGTAAATATAACATCTGAAGATAAGCAGGATTTACATTACTGTCTGTTATATTTTTAGTGTTGCTAGCTTACATACTAGAAACACCTAAATGTCATAAATACTAGAAACACCTAGATGTCATAAATACTAGAAACACCTAGATGTCATAAATACTAGAAACACCTAGATGTCATAAATACTAGAAACACCTAGATGTCATAAATACTAGGCACACTTGGGTAATAAACACAGCATGGGTAAGTTATTTCAAAACACTGGGAGGAAAATGAATACTGTGCTAGAAGTTAAACTTCTCGATGAGGCGGTTTTCATTTCTTGGCGTCTTGGGTCATCTGCGTGGCTGTGGAAAAAAGTTTGTTAAAGTTATACACTATTTGTACATTTTCCCCGCTAGATTTGTTTGGTGTTGTTTGGTGTTTAGTGTTGTCCATTATTCAAGTGAGATTCAATACCCTATTGTTTCATAACAACAAAACATGTATAAGGTGAAAAAATGGGGGAAACCACTATTCTACAGGCAGTGTCGGTCAAGCAGTTTGTTTGTTTGTTCCAAAATGTTGTTGAATTTTTGGTGAATTTTCAAAACATTTAAATAATAAATTGAAATTTCAACATTTTCCACACAAAAATCACACATTTTTCAAACGTTTAAAAAACAACTCAAATTTAAAAAAAGAAGAAAACAGGGTCGATCTTGCCCATTGACCAGGTTCCCTGATTGTTATCCTCCAGGAATTGCCCCCATACATCAGTACAGGTGTTGATTATGTTCCATTTCATTTTCATTTTCAAACTACAAATTAGCTAAAGACAACTAGTACAGCCAGTAGTTATGCGATAGTAATGGCAAGTATCTAAACAACTACTGCATTATTTGGGTTTAAAGAAATGCTAAAGATAAAAAGTAATTCTGCATAAACACACAATCCTACTTCAGCTGTATGCTAGTTCTAAATGCAAGTTTGGCATACAAGTTAAGACTAAGTAATTGCGTTGCTTAGGCTATATTAAAAAAATATTTTGTCTCAAAGCTCTTCAGTTTTCAAACCCTAATGCGGAATGCGTTTTTTTATAAAGTTTTTTTAATTTTAATTTTATAAATATAAAATATTGAAATCCTTGTAAAAGTGACCTTTTGTATTTAAAATGATGTGATCAATGAAAATCTGTAAATTCTGTGAAACTTTGGGATTTATTTTTCTTTTTAAAAAAGAAGAAAGAAAAAACTGTTTTTTCTTCTAATGTGCATCAATTAACTAACGCGCGCAGGAGCTTTGAGACAAAAGATTTTTTTAATAGAGCCTTATTAATCTGGCTAGAAAAAGGATCTGTCTCGGTATCATCAAGCAACATCGACTGAGTGATTCTCACATCCGTAAATAGATTAGATTCATCAGGTCTGTAGATAATCAGTAGTAAGTTTTGGCTAGACCAAAGTCAGGTAAAGTTAAAAAAATATTTTTGTACTAACAATTTCGATGGTCAAGGACCAGCTTTCTCAAAGCAAATGATCGGCTGTTGTTGATTTGCCGAGAAACTGACCGGAAATTGTGACATCCTTGATGATAGAAGGCTTGGATCATATACATGACTTAGATTGTAGAAACTATCGTCTCTGTTCATGGCCTCTGTGCCTCGTCTACTCATCCAAATGGATTCCTGTATCCAACTTGTATTTCTGTTCTTTTCTCTTCCTACCATCAAGGGCATCATGAAAACTGATTACTTCCCGTCAGTTTCTCGGCAAAACAATAAACACCAATCAGTTGCTTTAAGAAAGCTGGGCAATGAAACTGTCAACACAAAAATGTTAGTTTTTAACTTTTCTTGACTTGGTTTTGCCGATTAACTCGTTTGTCTATATGAGTGCTTCTCATTTGGCTTTGATTTGGTTTGTATCATTTTTGACCTCTACTGATATCGGATCCATTACCATTTATATTTAAAAAAATTGTCTTTCATTTGACACAATTTGGTAGTTTGATATCGGAAAAAGATGAAAATAGTAACCAGGCCTGCCTGAGTAAAACTATTGGAAATCTTTTCAAAATAATGAGAATGCAATGTGCAGACCTGGTTATTGCAAAAGCTATGCCCCAGGAACCGAGACAAAGCCTCTTTTTAGCCTGAGACAAAAAAATGTTGTTTGATTAAGAAATTAAAGTATATAAGTAAATATAAAGATTGCATATATGTATTTATAAATATTTATATAGAAAGAAAGAGTATGGTTTAGTAATTTAGCATTATTATCTAAAATAATATGTTTAGTTCATCATGTATTAAATTGGTCATTGGAGTTACTTGTGTTCTAACAATATGTATTCAATATTTTATATAATTATGGTGTGTAAATAAACAACTCAACCTGCAGAATATATTAATTTGATAGTGTTGTTTAAAAGTCTCACTAATTAATATTTTCTTATGTAATCAAATTTAATACTTGATTTTACATATTACAGTACTGTTTTCATGGGGGCCTGAGAACAGACCCTCACTCTTCAGTTGTTTCTGAGGAGTGAGGGTCTGTCTTCAGGCCCCCACAAAAACAGTACTGTAAATCACATGTAAAATTAAATCTGAAATGTTTTTACTATCGCTTAGGTTGAGCACTCTTTTATTCAATTGTTTTATACTCACTATGAATTATATTTTTATGTATATTTACTCTTATGTGAATAAAAATAACAAAATGGCATCTTAGAATCATTAAATTATTTGTATATTATCAAACATTTTACACTGCAAAGTGAGCATACAGCAATTACATACAGCGTCAAAACAAAAGTGCAATTCACTCATAAAAACAGCAACAATTACACACATATTTGAATGGGATAGTCAATTTTAACAATAAATTTGATTTGGTTTACATTTTCTTTAAAAGGAAAAAAAAAGCAACTTATTTTCAAATGAAACTAGGGTTTTGGTAAATTCACCTCCAAAACATGCTAATGTCAAAAACACCTTTCCTCAACAATGGCAACAAAATTTAGCAATAACAATTTCATGCAGACCAAATAAATGATTACACAAAATAATATAGAAAAAGAAAAAAATAACGGTCATGCGAATCCTGTCACCCTAAACATCAAACATAAAACAATCCTTTTAGATGACTACTTACAAATCTTGAATTTGACTATAAAAATATCTGTCTTTTAACAAATTAAACCATGCATGCATGCAATTTAACACAAAGACTTGATAATTGAAATTTGGGGAATTTGCAATTACAGCCGATGCCAAAGGATTGTGGGTCTCTCAAGAGGGAGCCAAACTAAACCAGGTATTGCGTTGGGTGACGTGCCATACTGCAAATGTGTCATCATGACTGTGCAGGTGGTTGGGGTTACAGGGGTCAAAGGTCATTCACTAAGCTGTGGGCTCACTTAGCAATGTTCAATGCTACATTTTATTATATGATTTAATGTTTTATGTTAAGTATATGTTAAAATCTATTGACTAGAATCAATCAAATTTTGTAAAATATAATTCATACCTATCTATATAAACTATTATACTCCCAATTCCTCTTTAACAAAATGCCTTTTCCTCTATTTTCAATATCCATAGAAACCCGTTCCTAAAAACATTATTCACTTAAATTCGCCATTTTAAATCTGATCGTTCAATAAGTAATTGCAATCGGTAATCCTAATTATATGCGTAATAACGACACATATTTGATTTGTTGTGAATGACACATTTGTCTTGAGAAATGACAATGTCCTATAATAGTTTCACAGAGCATAGTGCCAATTGCCTGTTTTATTTATGGCAGTGTGATCTATAGGATAGACAATGTACACCTAGCACATAAAGTCCCTGACCAGGTGCTTTGAGGTTGGCTGATTCCAAATATAAAATCGGTACCAAAAATCTGAGATATACATTAAATGAGCAAATTTCTTCTCCGCAGTTTGATACCTCATTTAACAAAATCGAATGGATACTTTAAAAGTTATGGCGATTTCAATGACCGCGCATAACAACAGCAAAGTTGCACTAGGTATAGGAAATCATTGATTTGTGTGGCAGTTATGACAGTAATCACACACAATTCAATGAATACCTAGTGCAACTTTGCTGTTGTTATGCGCGGTCATTGAAATCGCCATAACTTTTAAAGTATCCATTCGATTTTGTTGAATGAGGTATCAAACTGCGGAGAAGAAATTTGCTCATTTAATGTATATCTCAGATTTTTGGTACCAATTATATATTTTGAATCAGCCAACCTCAAAGTACCTGGGCAGGGACTTTATGTCCTAGGTGTATAGCAACAGCACGCAAAAGGGTAGCTTACCTATAGTAAACAAGTAAATAGTTGTAAATGTGAAATGCTTTGGTCATATTTGAAAAAGCATTATATAATAACCAACATTAATTTATATCTGAATTTTGATTCTAGAATTGCAATATAAAGTGAAAAATGAAATAATCGAGTTATTACTAAAGTTTTCTTTTGCAAATTTGAGCTCTTATGTGGAAATCAAGTAATAATGGAGGTACGGTCAAAAGAGCCTGCCAAAGTACAAATTACAAATATAAAATACCGAAGGGATCCAGGACCCACAGATTATTTTTGAGATTTGATATACTTGCCTCTATATCCCCTGATATTCAAAGCAACAGCGAGGCGTGGAATGTTTGTAGATAACATGGTAATCCTACCAAATTCAAGAATTGAATTTGTATTTTGTCATACTATTTCGTCCATATACCTCTATTATTACTTAACCAATTTCCACATACAAAAGCTCAAATTGAAGCGGAGAAATTCAGTTCATAGCACAGTACTTTTAATTTGTAAGTTAATTTTGTAATTTTGTAATTATTGCATTGTTTACTGATATGATAGGTAAGTTGATTTTTGAACAATGTATCCATGATTATATAACATTGTTTTGTTTTGCGATATATAATGGTCATAAAGCATGCGCACGCATATATGGGTGCAAGAACGGTAATATCCTCAAATAAGTCTCCAATATGGATAATATCGGAGGGCAGCAATTATTTTACAGTTGAATTCAATTGTAATTAATAGCTGCCTTATTTGAGGATATTGGCTGATGGACTGGGTTGTCTATGGATATGCAGGGGAGGAAGGCATTTTCTAACTGCACTACAAACATTCCTATTCTCATAACCTGAGGCCAAGTTCTTTGACCCCCATATGCATGTGTTCTTAAACCCCATGACCTTGTTACACTTAGATTGTGATGAAATATTTGTGAAAGCCCTTGATTTATAGATTTTACAAGACTGACATTCTTTGGCTATATAATTGAGTTGATGCGAATGTTCTCTTGAATTATTGATGTTTAGGAGTCGCTAAACCTTCTTCAGATCAAGTCTGTTACTTTTCTACTTATTCCATTCGTTTTATGCCACTTACACATACCATATCTTCAAAACAAGAATGGCAAATTCAAACAAATTTCAGCCTTAGATTACTTTAAGAGAATCGTCTACAACATATCAAAATCTGACGATATCTAAACTGTTGCCTCGGCAGGTAGGACCAAACATAGCCTACATGTGTCATTTTCATTTATAATCAGACAGCTTAGGGTTAATGTTTCAATGTGGGTCACCTTTACATGAAGGTCATTGAACTTGGTACCTTAAAGATGATGAGAATAGAAATGCTCGCTGCACAAAAGCACAGACTTACGCTGTGGGAATTCCGGTAATATAGGTGGCGCTTCCCCACAGTCACAAATCGGTGGTTTGTCAGTACTAGTATCACTCGTTGTTGGGGACGACTGAGAAGTCGTGCTTTTGTCGAGACCTTGTGCAGGGACTCGTGTTGCTGTTGACATTACGTGTGTGGTTACCATGGTTGCGTTTGTTACTATCGTGGTTGCATTTGTTACTACCGTGGTTGCTTTTGTTACTATCGTGGTTGCGTTTGTTACCATAGATACGTTCGTTACTGTGGTTGCATTTGTTACCATGGGTACGCTCGTTACCGTGGTGTCATTTGTTACCATGGGTACGCTCGTTACCATGGTTTCGTTTGTTACCATGGATTCGCTCGTTACCGTGGTAGCATTACTACAATTGCACAGTGGGCTGGGTGAAGGAGTAGTAGCAAGAAAATCTGATGGAGTAGTATCATCTGCAAATAAGTGGTGAGCAGTGTCTTTCAAATGAAAAAAATATATATGCCAGCCGAAAAAAATACAAGAACACGAAAGAAATCGGACTTAAAATATTATATATTGGAATGAAACATGCGGTAAATTGCATGCTTTAGTGGTTGTACGATAAAAACATCCTTACATGGTATTATTACTTTAGAAAAATGCAGGAAACATAAGCACTAGCAAGATTGCAGCGCAGATTACACTACAACTTTTTTATTCTGAGCAAAAATGTGAATTATTTTGACAAAATCTGCAAGAAAATATGGGTGCAGCTCTGAAATATTCACACAAACAACAACAGGAATAATTGTAGCCAGCTAAAACACACTGTTGATCAAATGTGTCAAATCTATAAAACAACAACAATGATATGCCAATGTTCACTGATTGGATGAATGATAAATGACACATGCAAATAATGACAAAGGTCAAAATGTGAAAGGTCGAATAATTTGGAACATGCTACAAAACAATTGATGTGAACAGGATGAATTCATGAGAAAATGGTTATTACAGCACTTTTCTGGCAAAAGTTGTATCATACATTAAGCCTGATCATATCGTTCCTTTTCTGTCATAAAAGTGGTTCTCTTACTTATTGATGACCAACTTGACAGAAAAGGAAGTAATAATTGAAGAAGTTATTTTGGCCAAATGCATAAAATTGCATACTGAAATTTGACGAAAGAGAAATCTATAATATTTTTTGTTTTCAGTTTCATCTTCTTCCTACAAGACAGTCACAACAAAAGTGATAATCAACACTATTGCAAAAGGAAGTATGTTGTGGTTAATGTAAATAAGAGATACAACTTTTCCCTTCGAAGAGGCTGACATGGGTTCCATGTTTAGTCTCTTTCTTGTTTATGGCTCTCATACTTTCAGTTTTTACCTCTGTCAGGGTAGCACGCTCTCAGAGATAAATGTTGGTTGTTTTTATGGCTCAAAATGAGTCCATATTCAACAAGATTATACCATCCTGGCAAATTTTCAAACTATTGAAATTTTGAAATTGTTATCGTTGAAAGTGGATAGTTGAGTTCTACTCAACTATGTTCTCCTTATTTTTTAAATAAAGGAAAATCAGAAACAAGAAATAGCCTTAATTGTCTAAAATGACAAATTTGTTATCTGGTCAAAGAAAATTGAACCAAAATATATATATTTTTTGCTTCCACAAACAAAACATGTTATCATTATAATTAAGGAAATGTTTTGTTTTAACAAATTTTCATTAACAAATGTGAATATTTTTCAAACATTTGCTGAATTGAGATTAGAAAAGTGAATGGTTTATGCCAAGAATGAACATGTTTGTTTGTTTGTGTATTTTACCTCCACTGCCTTCACCGCTATAGTCTCCATCCGTGACACACTCATTGTACAGATCAACGTATCCCTCGGGGCATTCACACACATACGATTGGCCTTCTGCGCGACAGTTGTACGTCTCCAAACATGGCTGAGCTTTGCATACGTCGTCTACATATTCTACGATGTTGACCTCGTTGATTGCACGTTTTACAAAGTCAAACATCTCTCGGTTGTTGATGGTGAGCTAACATCGGAGCAAAGTAAAATGTTATATCACATAGATGAGATGTATTAAAAGATTATTTCACATAGAAGAAAAACACAACAGGGAGATCAAAACAGTCTGCAAAGTCAACCTATTTTCACACACCCCGTACCATATGATATCCCTTGAGCCCCTCCACCATCATTACACTTTGTCCTCAATGCCTTTTCCAACTCCTTATAGTGCATTGGTAAATCTAGTGCTTACTTGACCCTAACGCAAAGGCCCCCTCCCTTAAAGCACTCCACATCATAAGACATCTCCTTACCCCAGAGCCTCTCCTTCTCATAACATAATTCTAATAAACTCACTCTTCAAATTCCACCCTGCAAACCATCTGCAATGTCAGCAGTTTTTTAGTCCCTCCCCCACCCCTAACAGAGCCCCACCCCTAACAGAGCCCCTCCCCAAAGCCTCTCCCTTCTCATAACATCATTCTAATAAACTCACTCTTCTAATTCCACCCTGTAGACCATCGGTAATGCCCGCTTTTCTTGAAACCATTGTAAAGTTGTTTACTCCACCAAGGAATAGACTTCTGTCAAGATTCAGTTCTGTGGCAACACCCTGAAATGCACAAACACACAAAATATTGGAAGTTATTAAAACATAATCGTTGAGATGGGAATTCTGTTTTTCCTCCAATTAATCAGAAATAATTCCACACCCATCAACCTGCAATTCTGTAGAAAACAGTACACAATAATATATAATCAACACACCATCAATCATTCCCCACTCTTGTGACCCCTAACCCCTATCCTTACTGTGACCATTTGTGACTGGTGTACCATCTATAACCACCATTCCCTCCCCTACTCCTACTTTACCCCTGATCTCACCAGTGACCTATTTGTAACTGGTGCACCGCTATCCATAATCATTTAAGGGTGCACACCATTATAACCATCAATGCACGGCCTAAACGAATCGCAATCCTGAAGGAAGGCCCTAATTGGGGAGATGCTTTTGTGAACTAGGATCCATTTTTTTGCCAAAATGTTCATCAAATTTGATGTTCGGAATGTATTAATTATACTTTAGGGAAAATGTGTTGATGTAATGGTATTTTGTGGGCGTATGAAAACACATTGTGCTTTTGCGCTAAGAGGTAGGATTTCAGTGTCGTAAATACAAATCTAATTGGAAAATGTGTCAAACAAGTCAGTTCAAACACAATCTCAATTTGGTATAATATGAACTGCAAGGTTGCTTGAAAAATAGACGATCTTCCAAAGCCATTTTTCCAAAAGGAAAGCATTGTGGAGCGTAATAGTAGCGTGACCCTCATATCATTCTTGCCCCCTAACACATACCTGACCTCTTGACCCCTGACCTTACCTGTGACCCATTTGTAACCGGTGTGCCACCATCTATGATCATCATACCGTCCTTTCCAACTCTAGTTACTTCAACTGTGTGCCACTCTTGCAATGAAAGTTTATCTTTACTCCTAAGATTTAAAAAATAAAAATAAATCAACACACAAAGCTCACAATTTACAGTCTTCGTATCCTATTTTAGAAAGGTTCATGCATATACAACATATCCTTACACGTACTAACAAAATAATGATTGATCTCATATTTTGGAGAAGGATACGGTGATCGAAGCAAACAATTCTCAATCAATTTGCCACATATGCATGTGTGCTGTGCATGTACAAGGCATAAATTCAGTAACAAAACCCTTCCAGTATTGTTAGACATATCTCATGAAAATCAATTTGAGACCAGATCTTAGAAAAATAGTTGTGTTAGTTTCATGTCAAGCATGATAGTCATTGACATATGCAATAGGCAAGACAAGCATTTGCATAACGCCAAGTCATGCATAATACTTTCTGTAGGCAGATATCAGCATCTTTCATCAAATCAATCTGTAAAAGAGAATTTCATATTTAAAAAATGTCACATATTTATGGCTCATTTTGCCGTATAATTATCATGACTGGTTAAAAGAATAGTTAGTGTGAGTTTTCACAATTGTTTGATTTATACACATGTTTGTCACTGAAACAATTTTTTTGTTGAAATTTGAACTAACTTTTGTCACAACGCTAAATGTATGGACATAATATAACCAATGTGTGCGTATGTGTGTAAACCTTGAAGCAATTACAGGAGGCATTACAAATTACTGCGCGTCCTGATTGGTCAATAGTGAGATCACCATGTGCATGCATGCATGGTTGTTCCTGCGTATTATGCTTTGACAATGTCTGGGATAGGATTGAACTGAAGTCCTATAGGTAAAAAATAAATGTTCTTCCCTGTCTGACTTATAAGCTCATTTGGCAAAGCTCCGTTCTAGTGTTCTGAAAGTGTTCTTGGATGGTCAGTAGAAATTTGTTCACTATGATGTGGTGTTATCAGAAGAAACTCAAGATATCTACTTACAAGATTCTTGATGGTCCTGAGCCAAGATCAAATCTATATTCCAAGAAACCATCCTTGAGATTTAGCGCGATGAAATCCCCATCCACCTCAGCACTATCTCCATTATAAAAGATTAATCCATTCGATGCTTTAGATAAGAACTCAACCTCTACTGTCGTTGTGTCTTCCCCTTCTATTGATGGAAGCTCTATGTAGGAGTTGGATGCGAATGACGGGATAAAGTCCATCTCAATCGCTGTCAAGCAGTAACAAATACAACAATTCAGATTATAACACTTTTAATCAGAAATTGTTTGAGCACACTGTAAACAAATTTCAATATTGCCTGCTGTGTGAGGAGATTCAATCAATATTCGAACACTTGGTTGGTTCAGTAAATCCATTATTTTGGTCTACCAATGGCAGTGCTTTTCTGCGTTTATGTTTTGTAACCAGATTCCTTTGCTTGACTGGGCAGCAGCTCTCTGCTTGCGGCATAATGTTCTGTGATTTCAATCGAAACGGTTATCAGTATTTCATAGCGCAAGGGAAGTTAAAAATGAAACCTTAATCCACCTTGTCAGAAACACTGGCTTACTTTGCGAAATTATGCTGCTTTGACATGAAATAAATGGCAGGTCTGTCTCTCGTTATCACTGTAACATCCGCAAATGTTTTTGGTCCTGTGTCAATCCCTTACGAGCGTCTGATGGCAATGCACTATGTTTGGGTTATGCTAACGAGCTACCTGGATTAAAGTTTCGGCCTTATAAATCAAGATGGCACAGAGTGTACATAAAGTGTGTATAGGCCTAATAAATAATCATCCATACTGAAATCTTACCCTTGTCACACCATGTCCCCTATTTTACCCAGGATCCAATCTTACCCTTGTCACACCATGTCCCCTATTTTACCCAGGATCCAATCTTACCTTTATCACACTTGTCTCCTTTTCTTCCCATGGGGCAATCACATCTATAACTTCCCTCTGCTAGTGGTACACATGTAGATGTATGGTGGCACATATTTCCTTCACATTGGTCAACAAATATATCACCACATAAGGGACCTGCAAAATTAAAACATATTTGTTGAAAACATGCTGTTGGATTCGCACGCACGCGTCACACATACAATTCACGATGCGGCATGTGAGCTTTTTTGCATATCAAGTTGTTGCTCTAAGTATGTTTGCTAATTTGAAACTGACTGAACTATAGTAGGGAAGACCATATGTCTCCATGCTACCCACTACGACAGACATTTTTAGCACTGTGTAAACAAAACAATTCAACATTGCCGCTTGCATGAGCTGAGGAAGTTTAACTTGTGTGGTCGGTTCAGTGAGTCCGTTATTTGTTCAGTTAATACGTTCACGTTTTGCACCGAGATCCTGTTTGCCGGGCATCAGTCCGTGACTCCACACTTCGTCATATTACTCCGTGGACCTAATCTGCTACATGGAGGATTTATACTCTAACAGCTCTTTCACAAGTTGCAAATGTAGGTGCATAAAAATAAGCCCATTAAAGAATAGCACATATCTCACCTATAAAGTTATTGATACAACTGCATGTGAAATCTACTGCCGTTGTTGATTCACATGTTCCATTATTAAGACATGGGTTACTAAGACATGGATCGCCTCCGCATTCCCCAACATCAGCTCCATAGAGGATGTCACCCCCGGGATAGGTAAGGACAAATGGTTCCTGATTGATCTCTAGGGTCCGGATGCAGCCGTGAAGACCCATGTCTACACCAGTTTGTTTTAATACTCTGTTGGCAAGGGGAGAACATTGAATGTTAATAGATATATTTATACAGCAACTGCTCTATTGCTAAATCTTAACACTTTCCACATGGCTATTAGATTTACCATATACAAAACAGATTTTTCAGAAACCTTTCGCAATTTTCAAAGTATATCTTAAGGATTACTGAACCAATACTAGGCATGTTTGAACTTATACGGTGATGAAATTCTATAATTTTGACATGGTTGAAATATGTTGTAACATTTTTGAACTGTCGTCTGCAGACGACTGCCGCATGTATAGCGTTTAACACTTATTACTGATCAGATAAAAGTTTGCTATATATGTTGATTGATCATAATGTAGGTTAACTAACTGTAACATATTAATTGAAATAGTTTCTATAACTTATTTAACATTTACAGCTTTCTTAAATAAAAAAGTGCAAAACTGTGATCTTCTCAGGTAGTGAAGGCCAGCCAGGCATATTGTTGGGTTTTGGGGGGTTCAAAAAGGTTTGTGAATATTTTGGTGGATTTCAAATAATTTTTCCCCAAACAATTTCATAAATTTGCGAACATTTATCAAAACTATTTTGTAAAACTTAACCAAATTTGAATTTAAAAAAAAATAGGTTGGTTGGACCCCTTAGAACAAGTGTTTTCTTTTCGTCGTCTAATCTCTATTTGTCACAAAACTACCTAATTGCCTTATATCCAGTTAAAATTTGGCAATGCCTGAAAAATCGCACAAAAATTACCTCTTTTAAAGTAGTCAAAAACCTAATGACATAAATTGAATGAAAACAAAACTAATGTGCTTACTTGTCTTTGAATTCTGGTGGTCCATTGCCGATGTGTAAGTCAGTAGAAAGACTGAGTCCAGAAGACGTTCCTATACTCTCACCCATGATCTCTGGCTCATCATCTACGCTTAGTGTACCTCTCCTTCTGTCTCGGATGGCTTTGATACGATGCATACCTTGAGGGCGTACTGGAACTGTACTACGTATTACCACTGTGTCATCCACTTGAGCTCCGAGGTCAAATCTATTGGAAGATAAATAAATAATAAACACATAACACTTAGTCTTCATCTACAGTAAATTAAAGGTAGATGTTTTGATTGCTGGCCGGATTTTAAACTTGAAGTTTTCTATTTTACATGAAAGGTCATCCTTAAAATTGTCGCATTCCAAAGTTTGAGTTGTATAACTCCAATGGTTATTATTTTAGAAGCACACGGTCACAAGAAATTTGCCCATTGAGAAGTACACAAACTGGCAGGTGGTTAACCACCTTTGGCAATAATTTACCACTTGTTAGCCTATAATATCTAAATGGAACATTTCTGGCCCTTATGATTTTACAGATATAATGAGAGAAATATGGGGATTCTTCTGCTATCAAAATCATTGATGTAAAAAAAAATCATATCCAAAAAAAAGGTGATCAGAACATACACCTTTAATAGATATTGGCCGATCGGTTCCAAATATGGACCTTTTATTTCATTTGACATCATAAGAACAACAATGGACCAATAATGACAATTGCGGCATCGTTTAGCCATTAGTTTTAGTGCGAGATACTGGACTTCAAAGACTTAAGGAACTATATTTTGAAAAGGTGAGAGACAAAAAGGAGGGAAATTACAACAACAACAAAACCTAAAAAACATAAATCAAAATCCATTTAATTAGGTAAAAAATGTTACAATATCAGCTCAAAATAAAATACTTTAGCTATGGCAAAAAATGAGGTGAAATCTGCTTAAAATCTGACACTTTACATGTCTACACTTGGAGGATTGTTTAGTATGATAATTACAAATTTACTTGTGCAAACAATCTACACGACAAAACCAACTCTACTTTATTCATCCAACTCTGTGCAAAGAGTCAAAGCATAGTCTAGTGAGCAACGATTAATTTGTGCATAAGGCTATGAACAAAAAACACTGTTGTACGGGCAAACTGACTGACTTCTCAGGCAGGGCCAGTCGGTCAGATGTCTTTTTGTTGGTTTCATTTGCTTTTTCTCTCGAAATGTCAGGACATTTTAGTGAATTTTCAGCAATTTTTGGAATTTAATGTTTCAAAAAATGTCAACAACAAAAAATGTCAACAACAAAAATATGCAAACAGTTTCCAACAAATTTCTATTTTTTTTAAATTGGAAATTCGAAGACAAAAATGTATCAGTCGGGCCTGTTTGTAACCTAAGTACCGGGAATCCTCTTTGATTGCATATGGGTTTTTATATAACCAATTCCCATCATGCGCATGAGGTGTGATCAATTGAATATGCCTTGATATCACTACACAGAGTTAGATGAATCAAGTATTATATAGAGGGCGCTCTTTCTTTACCTGAATTCCACAAATCCATCCACCACAGCTAATGAGATAAAATCGCCATTGTTTAACCCTCCTTGTCCATTCCATAACAATAGAGCATCCTCCTCATCTTCGGTCTGGAATTCTAACACAATTTCTACATCAAAGTAGGCGCTCATCTTGGGGAATGCCAAATATGAGCGCTTCATGAAAGACGGTAGCTCAAACGTCACATCTGTAATATCAAAAGAATATTTATAATTTTTCAATGTTTATTCATTATTCAACATGTTTATTCAAAAGCGCGGACATTTTGTCTGAAAATAACCCCCCTTTTATTTCTTAATAGTCCCCTTTTTTGCGCAAAAGCGAGGACACATCTGGTTCGAAATACCCCTTTTCCCTATTCCCAGGACAATTTGATATGACACATTCTAATTTTTTGTCTTCTTCGCGTACATATCCTCTCAAAAAACACACCTAATTTTTAAAAATAGCAGACATAGCTTCCAAAATGACCCCTTATTTTTTGAAATCGCAGATATAGCTTCAAAAAACACCCATAATTTTTTGAAACCACGGACATAGCTTCAAAAAACACCCCTACTTGCCTTCTTCACATACAGGACCTCCTTTACCAATAGGACATGAGCACAAGAATCCTGGCATAGCATCATGATTTACACAAGTACCGCCATGAAGACATGGATCACTAGCACATCCCAACACATTGAGTGGTGGTTCCTCAGTTGCTATGGGAACAAAACAATAGTAAATGTGAACAACAAACTGAAAAGATTGAGCTATTAGTTGAAATAAAGAAAAACTATACTATACTCTATTTGTCTTCCTCCAAACAGCGACGTAACTTTACAGGCGCAGTATTTACCCACACGTATGTATCTTCTGTTTTTCTACATTCGTGTGTATATGCCAGTGCCTTGAGTAGGCACGCACGTTATGTGCTGCAATAGTAGAATACGCAGTTAACGCCACTGTCTCGTGATGGATAAATAGACTATAGGTTTCCATGGGAGTATTATACCTGTCAAACAACATCATGTTTTTCCGGCTCTTCAGCATGTATAATGTAAATCTGCCCAACGTTAATGCATATGAAGTGGTGCTTTATACATGTTCAGGGGCAAGAGCACTTGCAAAATTTTGATTGATGTGTTTAAGATGTTAAGTGCGTACAGCCCAAAGGTTTATGGACCCTTTCATTTCATTCCAATGTAAGTCATTAACAATATATGATTTGTCTTACTTATTTAAAACAAAAATGTTTTCAAATACCAATTTAAGCATCATTATGAAAGTGAATTAACAGGTGTATATGATACAATCAAACCAACCCTGTCATAGCAATTAATGTTCAAACCCAATATAGAAACAGTCATGGACCAAAGTTTAATGACATATGTGATGCAGCACATCAAAAGAGGGGTCTTTGCTGGTGAAGTCAATTTTGAGTTTATTATGTGTGCTCTCAGAGACTTTTCTAAGCTTTAAATGACATCAAATTGATCAAAATTGATCAAGGCATTTGGATTTTGTGAGTGCAAATGACTCCTAAATTCTTATTATTTTCTTGATTTTATATCTTGAAAAACACACAGCCGCAAAGTCCCCTTTTGATGTGGTGCATTACATATTTTTAATAGGTCAGAAAGATAGCAAATAGCCAAGATGAAATGTAACAGTTTTGAGGACAACCAAGCTTAAACAAATAAGTATGCTTATAAAAATGGCAGAAAAAATAAAACCATTCCAAACATTTGTCCATGACATCAAAATGTCAATCAATATTCAAAACAACCAACACGAGCAACAGTCATTTAGAACTTGAAAACAAATAGATTCAAATTTAATTCAACAAAATTTCAACAAATACATTTTATGTTAGATTGAAATATGCCAAAATGTGCAGAGTTCCAACACCTAACATTCTAAAATTGCAAACACAAATACTGGTCATTATAAAACAGGTTGATTAATCATAGCCAATGCATTACCACTCATTATGATTAACCCCATGAGAGCTACCTGTCGATTGGTTGAAATTTAGGATGTGTCAAATATTGTGCCAATCAGAGACACTCTTAGAATAATTCAAAAATATTAGCATCAAATATTTATAAGCAAAATTGTAATTGGTTATCAAGATGATTATATCATGTAATTGACCAATGGGAATGCTTGTACGAATGACAGGAAGTCCCCAGGGGTTAAAGCCATCCATAACATAAATGCATATTCATTCATATCATTGTGCACTAACAGGCTCAGTTCTACTAATTCAATCAAAAAACAAACATTTCAATACAATGTGCAAATACTCACTGTGCAGTCAGTCACAGGCACACATTTCAAATTATTATAAGTTTCCAAACAACAAAACCACAACAAATATTGTAGCGATTTCATTGTCATTTTGCCAACACATACTTAGCCATGCAATGCAATAACATCAAACAGTATTGATTTCCAGATGAAAAATAGTTCTATGAAACTGAAAAGTAAAAGATAGTCTCCAATCAGCTATGGGCTCATGAGCAGAAAACAGACCTAAAGTCTGTTCACTACAAGTTATATGTTGACCTTATGATAAATTAGCGCTTACTAATGAGAATTTATCTGAGTTGAATGTGGAATAAACTTAGGGTTATTGTTAAGGCGAGATGGATTGTACTGATGAAGCCCTGGTGAATAAGGATAACTAAAAAGGTTTAAGAATGAGTATAGATTAAAACCCTGGAAAACCCTGGTGTGAAAATGTGTAAAATTTGGCAAAATCGGCCCAAAAACTGTTGAAATAAAAAGAAATGTGCAGACATTTTGAAGGGGAAAAAGATGAAGAAAGATAGAAAGCTTGAATTCAGTCATATCCTGAAAATTCTCATACCTGATTTGATTAACCTAAAAACAAATTGCCATTGCACCATTGGAATACCACTGACGATTGACAAATATAGTTCACACAGGTGCAGCTATCATCAAACATTGGTTCCAAACTAAATTCTGATAAAATATTCACTCTCAGGGTAAGGCCCCAAAAAGTCATTTTGTGCATATTTTGTAACAATGGATTAAAATTTGAAGAAAAACACACCATGAAGTTTGATTATGGTTCAAATTTGGTCCTTATGCCAATCACATTTAAGGTAAGATATTGGAAATGTTTTAAATAAAAATGTTAGACAAATTGTGATGAAAGTGTTATCTAGATTTGAAGGATGTAGTAATGAATTTTATGAGTCATGAAGCATTCTAACCACTGCCGAATAAAAGAAAAGATGAGAGTTTTAGTTTATTTTGTCTCTAGCAGACAAGATGGCTATACATACTTGGCGCTATTGTGGAGAGAGTCGATAGAACCTGCGTAGTCGTCGAAACGGGATCAGCTGTCGTTAACATCACTTGCTCAGTAGGCGTCACCATATCAGTGGATTCAGTCATTGAATCAGTCACCATCATGGTGTTATTTAACAATTCGGATGGCATTTTTGTTGTGTCGTTCATTGATGGCGTAGATTTCATAATTTCTGATATTTCATTTGTTGAATCAGTTACAGAATCTCCATCAGTCCTCTCTTGGTTAGACGCAGATGTTCCAGAAACTTCTGTTTCTATGGTTATCAGCGTATTCATGGCATCTGTTCCCATGCCGGGCTCAGGAGTTGCTTGCGGCGTTACCATGGAGACACCGTCAGTGGTTGTATCGGTGTTTATAGGGATGGGCGCTGAAGAAAAATGGTTGGTTTGGAAATGCAATAAAATACACAAAGCATGGAATCTACTACACTTGTTACCTGATGTCTAAGTTCATGCAATTCAGCTAGGTTATGAATATATATATGTTGCCAAAATAAGTAAGCATCTGCAATCTACTTGCTAATATATATACACTATTACAACTGCCAAGGAGCTTACATGAACTACAGATAAATATTAAGCCTTAATTATGGGAAATTATCATCCCAATTCAGACAATTTCCTTTTGAACATAAAACTCAAAAACAGGTCCATTGTCTTCTTCAGCGGAATGGTACAGGGACAATTTAATACAGTTAAAATAGTTACGACAGTTTAAGTAATCTCATTGGTTCTCAGAAATTGCTGACATTTATATGAGACAATATAACATGGTGTACATTAATTAAGAGACCGACGTTGCGCAGTGCGTGGTAACTATAGTTTTTTTCCATAACTCATACTTCTGCAGTACGCCGATCACGGGATTGGATGGAATGTTTGTGAGTTATTCGATACTAACCAGAGTAAAAGTTGGCAAATGTGGGCAATTAAATAAAGGCAATAATTTTATTATACAAATGTCAAAAGTGTGACTGTTTAAGAATGAGAATAAAGGTATTGTTTTTAGACCTGTGTTATATTGCCTGACATAAATGCATTTGGTAGTAGTATTGTTTTGCGTAGAACAACTCCGTCTGCATTAAAATAATACTATCGCCCACATTTAAGTCGGACTAATATAACCCAGGTAAAGTATAAAAACAATAGCTTTATTTTCTAATTGAAAGAACCCTCATTCTAAATTTCTATGAATGAAGACGAGGGAGCTGTTATACTAAGTCTTTTTTTACACTAAGAAAGACAACGGACCAGTTGTTGAAACCCATTTGAAAGCCTAGTTATAATTGTGTTCTGTATGTATCTATTAGGGTTAAACTGAATGCCAGCTTATGTATCCAAATGATGTGGTCTTGTGCTGTAACATTTTACTATTTAATGCCAATTTGAATCAATTTTACAAATAAAAAGGATTTTATTTATCATGTACTAGCCATAATTATATAAGGCCTAAATTTGTTTTTGTTTGGTTGCCCTTTCCCGACCGACCGTAAATATTGAAAAATCTCGGTCGCGGTTTTTTTTAATTTTTTTTAAATAAATAAATAAATAAATTCATGAATATAAATGCTTACGAGATGGTGAATTACGGTTGCTGTTCATTTAAAATGTATTGCAAACACATATTATTAGGCCATACATATTTTATTCCTCTCTAGGAGCTTCTAGGCTGATGCTAAAAGAGCAGGTACACGACAATCGTAAACATAACATTTCACCTCACATGTTTCGCTCGGGCAATTTTAATAAAACACCATATTATGCACTACATCAAGTTTATAGATATCTGATTTGTCTATTGTCTGAGTGTGATTTGTTTGTGTAAGAAAAGATTGGTAATGTATGCAAAAATCATGTAAAATCCCTTTCATCTTCCATTTTACATTTGTAAACACTTATATTTCCAAATAAAAACATATATAATTCACTTGAAAGTGTATTTTTGGCATTCTTTGACATCTAAAAAAATATATATATATCGACCTACCGACCCAAAAAACAAGGCGGTTCTCGAACCACTAGTCTCGCCTTCTTTCGCGACCGCTTTCTTGTGCGATCTATTGTAGGAATTAATTCTGAACTGCTCATATTTTATTTCATTTCATTTCAGTTTTTTTTTTTATATTTTATTTTAATTTAATTTGATTTGATATTTTTCAGTATTTAATTTAATGGAATGTAATTGAATTGAATTTAATTTAATTTAATTTTTAATTTTATTTATTTATTATTATTTTATTTTTTTATTTCTTATTTCATTGTATTTTATTTTATTTTATTTTTTATTGATTTGATGTTTCAGTATTTTATTTTATTTTATATTAATAAAACACCATATTATGCACTACATCAAGTTTATAGATATCTGATTTGTCTATTGTCTGAGTGTGATTTGTTTGTGTAAGAAAAGATTGGTAATGTATGCAAAAATCATGTAAAATCCCTTTCATCTTCCATTTTACATTTGTAAACACTTATATTTCCAAATAAAAACATATATAATTCACTTGAAAGTGTATTTTTGGCATTCTTTGACATCTAAAAAAATATATATATATCGACCTACCGACCCAAAAAACAAGGCGGTTCTCGAACCACTAGTCTCGCCTTCTTTCGCGACCGCTTTCTTGTGCGATCTATTGTAGGAATTAATTCTGAACTGCTCATATTTTATTTCATTTCATTTCAGTTTTTTTTTTTATATTTTATTTTAATTTAATTTGATTTGATATTTTTCAGTATTTAATTTAATGGAATGTAATTGAATTTAATTTAATTTAATTTAATTTTTAATTTTATTTATTTATTATTATTTTATTTTTTTATTTCTTATTTCATTGTATTTTATTTTATTTTATTTTTTATTGATTTGATGTTTCAGTATTTTATTTTATTTTATTTTATTTTATTTTATTTCATTTCATTTCTTATTTTATTTTATTTTATTTCTTATTTTATTTTATTTTTTATTTTATTTTATTTTTTAATTTATTTTATTTTATTTTTAATTTAATTTACTTTTATTTTATTTTATTTTTTTATTTTTAAATTTATTTTTTGGTGGTGTGCAACCTATTAATTTATTTATTTATTTATTTATTTAATTATTTATTTATTTATTTATTCATTTATGTATTAGTGTATTTATTTATTTATTTATTTTGATTTGATTTGATTTGATTTTATTTTTTGATTTTCACTTATTTTATTTTAATTTAATTTAATTTTTTTTTTTAATTTCTTATTTCATTTTTTTTTATTTTATTTTTTATTGATTTGATATGTTTCAGTATTTTATTTTATTTTATTTTATTTTATTTCATTTCATTTCTCATTTTATTTTATTTTTTATTTTATTTTAATTTAATTTTATTTTATTTTATTTCATTTCTTATTTTATTTCATTTCTTATTTTATTTCATTTCTCATTTTATTTCATTTCATTTCATTTCTCATTTTAATTTAATTTAATTTAATTTAAATTAAATTAAATTAAATTAAAAATTAAAAATTAAAAATTAAAAATTAAAAATTAAAAATTAAAAATTAAAAATTAAAAATTAAAAATTAAAAATTAAAAATTAAAAATTAAAAATTAAAAATTAAAAATTAAAAATTAAAAATTAAAAATTAAAAATTAAAAATTAAAAATTAAAAATTAAAAATTAAAAATTAAAAATTAAAAATTAAAAATTAAAAATTAAAAATTAAAAATTAAAAATTAAAAATTAAAAATTAAAAATTAAAAATTAAAAATTAAAAATTAAAAATTAAAAATTAAAAATTAAAAATTAAAAATTAAAAATTAAAAATTAAAAATTAAAAATTAAAAATTAAAAATTAAAAATTAAAAATTAAAAATTAAAAATTAAAAATTAAAAATTAAAAATTAAAAATTAAATTAAATTAAATTAAATTAAATTAAATTAAATTAAATTAAATTAAATTAATTTTATTTTATTTTATTTTATTTTATTTTATTTTATTTTAATTTAATTTTTATTTTATTTTATTTTATTTTATTTTATTTTATTTGAATTGAATTGAATTGAATTACATATTGAATTGAATTGAATTTAAATTGAATTGAATTGAATTGAATTGAATTGAATTGAATTGAATTGAAATTAAATTAAATTAAATTAAATTAAATTAAATTAAAATAAAATAAAATAAAATAAAATAAAATAAAATAAAATAAAATAAAATAAAATAAAATAAAATAATTTAATTTAATTTAATTTAATTTAATTTAATTTAATTTAATTTAATTTAATTTAATTTAATTTAATTTATTTTATTTTAATTAAATTAAATTTGTATTTAATTTAATTTTAATTTTTTTTTTTTTTTTAATTTTTTTTTAATTTTTTTTTTTTTTAATTAAATTTTTTTTTTTATTATTATTATTTTTATTTTATTTTATTTTATTTTTTATTTTTTAAACTTTTGAAATCAAGAAAAATTGAAGTTCCTACCTGGGCGCGAACTCACAACTTTCCATAACAACCAACTATTCTAAATCCAGCGCTTAGTCCACTAGGCCACCACGCCACACGAAAATTGGAGAGTGCAATATTACTTATAAAGTACACTGGTTCCCTGAGCCCTTTGCTCCGATCCGGAAAAATCTCCGCTAACCATTAGTGTCGGGCCGTGTGTGTGGAAGACCATAAGCGCAGGGAACCAGCGTACTTATAAAGCAAACAGATATTCTCCCATCATGCTTTGCGCCACGTAGTAGTTTTTATACATCGCGATCGTGGATTGAGTGAAATTTTCGGCCAGTTTTTCATGGATTTTTGTGATTTTTCGTGATTTTTGGTCATTGAAAATTTAATCAGCAAAGGAATACATCACTCCCTTTCCGTTCACCAATTCCCATCAAGATAGGCCTTATGGATCTCCAGATAACGTGTCTCGCAAGTCGGACAGACAGACAGACAGACAGACAGACAGACAAAATAGTGGTAACTAAGTCTCTTTCTGAACATAGTTCAGGCGAGACAAAAATTGAGGTGAAAGGGCAACCAAACAATTTTTTGTTGTTGGCCTAATCACAGTTTCATGTCTTATTTAATAGTTCATTCTGATGATCAAGTATGGTGCTAGGGAACCACTGAAATGATCTATGCAACACTATTAGAATGTATAGATGGTTGCCAGATTATATATTATTAGCATGAATTTATAGATTTGGTATATGATGGGCAACTACTGTTGATATCAACTACTACATATATTAATATGAATTGATGTTGCTTAAAATTTACATTTTAGTTTTTCAAAGAGGAAATACTTAAATTAACCCAACATTATATTTAATACCAAGATTAATCTACATCAAAGGTCGTGAGTTCTAGCCCCGCTGGTACCAATGTTTGTGTCCTTGGGCAAGGCACTTAGTCTACATTGCCTATTGGGGGGTTACTATATAGGGGTCATGTCTGTTTGTTCATGTTGGTTTATGTCGCAATTTGGCGCTGATTTAGCTGCTGCCTGAACGTTGCATTGTTTATTAATGTATTTTATGATTTGTAATGTTGTTACAATTCAGCCAGTTGGCTGCGATGACAATAAAATTTAGACCTTTATTATTATTATTATCAACGGGGTCACAATTGGCAAATGCTATTGGTAATAACACTTATAACATCAATAACAGACTTTGACTTTATCAATACAAACACATAGATTTTGTTCATGCTAGTAAGTCACTCAATTATACATCAATAAATACGATTTGGCAATTATCATGCACTTGAGGTGTCTGTCTGTTGTACGACTATAGACTCTATTCATGCGGCAGCCATTTTCCAAAATATGCCACCCAAGCCTTGTTCCCGTTTGGTCTATCTGCGCCTCGCGCTGCACAATAGAACTACGCGAGAAGCGTGGTACCAAAGCGTGCGGCGTACGCATCCTCACGCAAGCGCTGGTATACGTAACGAGAACGAGGCTTGGGTGGCAAATTTTAGAAAATGGCTGCCGCGTGAATATGGTCTATTGAGACACCACTCTCCATTTGAAATCCATAATTTTAAAGTTAAAAAGAGAGAATGGATTACAGTGCCATTTTAATCTTCACCCATAAAATATTCTGGTTTTTGAACAAGATAAAGAAGCCCCCTAGATTTTTTAAAATTAGACTTTATATGGCACTAACTATAGTTTGATCAGTTCCAAATTGGCGATGTCTTATCATAGCATCGAATGAATACAGAAGGATGCGGTTGTGCGTGAAGGCAACAAGCGCATTGTGTATCATATGCGTGACGCGTGCGTGTGTGCAGGCCAAAAATGTGTGTGTGTGGCCATAATCGCATGTGCAAAAGGTTGGATTATTTTTTGTGCGCGGAAAGATAAAACACAAATATTTCTCGCCAATTTAGAACTGATTTGATTTGATTTGATTTGATATTATTTGGGTCCTACGACCCTGGATAACCCAATAAGCTTATTAGCTTATTTCCATTGGGGTCTGTTAGATGTGTGAACAGATACAGACCGGGATGATTAAACTATAGTTACATTACAGGGACATGAATGAACATTATTCTCTTTTTTAACTTCTTCATACCAAACATGAAAAGGTTTATTTCTGGTTCTGTAAAATAACACATTTCATTTATTTGTCAATAAAATATAACAGGAAATACTTCTGGTTGAAGAGAAAACATATCATATTTTGGGTATCACATTTTTAACATCTTACCACCAGAAACAAACCCTCTATTTGGTCAAACCACTCACTTGATACACCTGGTATTGCTGTAGGGCATCCCCCACCCCCGAGGCTCATTGCCTCACTAACACCATTGGGACAACATCCAAATTTAGATGTCTCGCAGTCAACTGGTTCCATGGTTGGGGTTGGTATGGATGCTATGGGATAAGAGAGAAGAAGGAAACCATCCAAATTAGTAATACAAATCTCTCTGGTGATAGATAGTGAACCTCCAGTTGGTATTCATTGGCATATGTCTGTTCATATGAGCTGCAGACCTGCTGTATAAGTCACCCACCTCCTTCTTCCCTCCTCCAGTGTGATGGCTCCCCCCGTCCCCTCTGGGTTACACTACCCCTCAACTTACTTTCACATGTCTCTTGTGACATAATCCATATATCTTTCTGCAGACGGCAAGAGAACAACATCAACTGGCATTCACTGACTATCAGTCCTGTAGACCAGCTCAAAGGTGCCCTCCCCTTCCCCTCCTCTAGGTTACACTACCCCCTCAACTTACTTTCACATGCCCCTATGACATAATCCATATATCTTTCCGCAGACGGCAAGAGAACAACCTCAACTGGCATTCACTGACTATCAGTCCTGTAGTCCAGCTCAAAGTCGCCCTCCCCTTCCCCCTCTAGTTTGCTGTGTCTTCTTCCTCCTCTTGGTTACACTACCCCCCAACTTACTTTCACATGTCCCTTGTGACATATTCCAGATATCTTTCCGCAGAGAACAACCTCAACTGGCATTCACTGGCATATGTTTGACCATCTGAGCTGCAGACAGGTTCAAAGTCACTCCCTCCTTTTACCCTTCTCCAGTGCGATGCCCCCCCCCCCCCATCCCTTTGGGTTAAACTACCCCCTCAACTTACTTTCACATGTCCCTTGTGACATAATCCAGATATCTTTCCGTAGACGACAAGAGAACAACCTCAACTGGCATTCACTGGCATATGTTTGACCATCTGAACTGCAGACAGGCTCAAAGTCTGGTGGGCATTCTGATGGACACACGCATGTGGGTTCTGCATCTACCAATTGGCAATCACCATTGAATGGGCAGCCTGATTCCTCACAGGACGTTTCTGGCTCCAGATTTCCGTCAGTTTCACCTATGGATGGGGGTGATAAGTTACGGTAATGTGTTTAATGGTGATTGTTTGCATGTAGAACAGGTTTTTTTGTCGCCTTACTCATAGTTTTAGTAAGATTTTGTGACACATTGCCAAAAAAAAAAGACAATTACTAGATTCTGTTGAGATGCATTTTTATTAATAAAAAAAAACTTAAGAAAGAATGATCAGATTCTCATGGAAATTCAAACCCGGAGTTTCTATTTAATCACTTGGTTTGCTCAAGAGAATGCCTGACATTAAGTTCAGTACAGGTGTTGTTAGTTATAGATCATTAAATTGAAATGAACATTTTCTTTTAAAGCAACATCAAAATCGGTTCTTTTAATTAGCAATATCTACTGCATATAAACAAGCACTGAACATATCGATATTTACCTTTTTCACATCCAGTAGAAGTCATAACCATCCCATCAGGGCAGATATCACAATGGATACCTGCTATACCAGCCTTACATACACATTGGCCAAACATCTGCTCACAGTCATCTCGCATGGAACCACCCTTGGAACAAGCACAGGCTGTATGGGGGAATAGGGAATAATGGGTGAGGTGGGATGGTGGGGGTTAATGGAGGAATAGGAGAGAGAGTGACATATTAAGACATTATTATGACATATTTATTTCATCTGCTTCTATTGCAATGCCATAACTAACAAATGCCAACGGAGACCAATTTATTTCATATACAAATTTAAAAAAGAATGCTTATAGTGTTGATAATCTGATGTATAAAAATATAATTTTAGTCTATTTTAGAGCAGAAACCATTGAAGTTGGCTAAGGACCTCTTCACTGAGTTTAAAATCAAACAAGAAATCCTAGTCCTTCAGTTATTTCAAGCCCTGTAACTATATCACAACACTTACGTCTACATCCCATGTTGCCATCCATAATGCCGCGGATATCCCAGAAACCTGGTTCACACCTGTCGCATTTCTTGCCCCCTACCCCGGGTTTACAGGCGCACTGCTGACTAACAGGATCACAGATTGGTGTATAGGAACCCAGCTGATTGCAAGCACACATACCTGTGTTAAAACAATAGACAGTGTAAGTGATTATCAGGGTTTGTGTAAGAGATGATTTGATCATGACCTGTGATACATACATAGAGGAACTTTGGTGAAAGAAATTGCACAGACTAAAAATAATTTAGTTTGAAAATATTGTGCAATACGTTACTAAGTGCATTAAATTCCAGAAATATTATTCAAACACATCAATTTGTACTGTTTGAGGATTATATAAATGTATGGGTCTTCTGGGTCTTTCTTAGGTCAAAATGATGATAAACCTTATGCAATTTTGCTGAAATATGAACTATTGTACGGGTAACAGTATTTACATGCAAGGTTGCTGAATTTGACAGGTTTCACAACATCAAATTTGAATGGAGATTGGACACATGGGTACAAAGTACACGAGTGGAATATAATGTGACAATCATGCATGGAATTTCAATGGGATGAATCAAATAGGTGGTAATGGTGGCTTGAATTGCATTCTTATATGATGAATGGAAACAACGAGAACACACTAAGGTATAACATGGACATAAGGATGATCATTTTTGGTGGAAATGATGAATTCCAAAGGAAATCTAAATAAATGTGTAACATTTAGCTGAAGATTCAAAAAGGCCGAAAAATAATGAAAAAGTGATGATATGAAATTTGACTTTTGGAATTGATTTTGAACATTTTGCATGCTACAAACACATGGGGCTTATCACAGCTTTATCAGTCCAAAGTCATTATCCCTCTCAACCCAATCCCCACCCTAACCCAACATTCTACCTCCCATTGGAGTAGATTAACAAACATTTGCAACAAGCTGTATGGTGACATACTTCTATGGTTATAAGTTGGTGAATGCATACATTATTTTGTGTAAAACATTGATGTTACTAATGCTAATTGTTCTAAGTCCACTTGAGGAAGACTTCCCAACAAAATATCATACATGAATGCTGCCTTGGTTGGTGGTTTGGTTTAGGGTCAGGTTAAGGGTTAGGGAAAGTCTAGGAGTTTGGGTTAGGTGTGTTAGTGATATACTGGCAGACTCTTATTCACAATGACTTATGAATATGGTATATTGCACAACATGAGAAAGTGGTGTGTACTAAATTCAATCATGAGACATTTACAACAGTATTTGGATATCTACGTCTATATGGGATTGTGGAAAAATATGGGTGGATTTAAAACATCCAATCAATTCAAACAGTTGTTTAAACAAACACACTGCACAACTACTAATTCTATTGGCACACATATGTTATGTACAACATTGGCACACGTATGTTATGTACAACATTGGCACACGTATGTTATGTAAAACATTTGTAAAGTATTTGAAAAAGTTGCATTCAGTGCCAAAAATGATGAAGTTAACAAATCTAGGAGGAACAGCTCTTTTCAGAGGGCAAAGGACACCTAAACATATGTTATCCTACAGTTTCATGAAATCTTAGTTTTTAATAATAATTTTCAAATGTGATGTCATTGTGAATAGCATGTAAACATATTTGTTATGTTTGTTTTGTGATGGATGGGTGTTACTTATAGCCTATATCTGTCTGCCAAAAATACCAATTGATGTTTTACTATAATTCAAATGTGTTCACTTTGCAAATAATTTTACCTGAATAATGATCGCTCAATTTGGGAGATGATGTCCATGAGTATTCTATAAGTTGCATCATAATATATTGTATATAACATTGCTTTTTAGTGTTCTGTCAAAACTTTGAATGTTTTTCCAGCCCTTGAGCATGTATAAAGTATATCTGCCAAACATGATAGGGTGTGCTGCTTTATACATGTTCGGGAGCACTAGCTAAGTTTTGATAGATGTGTTTTTGGCCTTCGAACATTTTTAGAAGATTGCCCAAAAGTTATACATAGAAAGTATTACTTTATACATGCTGAAGGGCTGGATGAAGATACAAAGTTTGTACAGAAAAGCGACAATAATTATAATTCAAAGGCTTTTGGTACAGTTGTTTGCCCTTGCACGGTCAAAGAAGAATGCCTATCTTGAAATAGAAATGCTGCATTTATGATGAGAATACGCACGGACGTCAACTCGAGGTGTAACAGAGTATAGCTAATGATGTATAGAGCTATCTGACTTGGTGTCAAAAAGCTTTATTTAGCATTTATGTAGTGAACGTACACTGATGTGGTAATAGAATGAAAAAAAAGTAATCAAACTAAAAAGACAAGTGTTTATGTGTAAAACAGTCTTGAAACACAATATGATTATGACAAATGGTGAATATCACTGCAAAACAATGTGTAAATACTACTTACTTAAGTCTACTACCAAGATGGCACAGATTATATATGAAATAATAATAAATGACAGAAATGAGTTATGTGATCAGTAGAAACAAAGCGCCAACATATTAATCATTACAGGTAAAGCATAACCCATAAACAGAATGACATTATTTGAAGCCATGCATGTCACATGTACAGCACATGAATGTCACATGCACATTGCAACCATGTCACATGTAAACCACATGTACAGCACAAGTATGTCACATTTATGTGACAAAGACATCAAATCCATGTCACATGTACATCTTATGTACACTTCTTACTGAAAACCGATGCATAAAAAGGAAGTTTAACAAGATTATGAATAGCCCATGTATGAATGACATTATTCACGGCCATGCACTGCTATGGTGTACAGTGTTATACATCCAAATGCTAAAATTTGCAGTGAAATATCGAAATATTCAAACATTATATGAAAGGATGCACATTATAGTCCCTCCTAACACTACCAAAACCACATAATGCCAGGGTAAATCCTGAAAAACCATTCCGCTCTTATCCCTACTAATCACCCTGCAACGTAACAAGACATTTATTTCGAAGACGTTTTGGCCCAACTTTTTGGAGGGAAAAGTTGCTTTACAATGCATATGAGTTAGTTAGCAATATATAAAATTATGTTTATGTTGGATTAACACAATAAAACAACTTCTGAAAGTGATAAGACAAAAATGATAATCATTTGTTGTGATTGTTCCCAAGAATTTACTCAATCACACATTTTCAAACACAAAATGACTCTAGGAATAATTTAGATACCTTTTTCGAACCATTGTGTTTGAGCTCCGTAGCTTTCGAGGTCATCACGACCCCTTCATTCAGCGTAGTGTTTACTTCCCTCCGTTTGTCACATGACCACCTTTTGGGCTATCACATGACAGCAGGTCACATAAACCGACCTTCAACCGAGACACCGGCTACGACCTACCCGCCATCTACGATGACCTGCTGTCATGTGATCGCCCAAAAGGTGGTCATGTGACAAACGGAGGGAAGTAAACACTACGCTGAATGAAGGGGTTGTGATGACCTCGAAAACTACGGAGCTCAAACACAATGGTTCGACAAAAGGTATCTAAATTATTCCTAAAATCATGATCGAACCCAATATCAGTCTACATGCTTCTACAAAATGACTCATGTCTCAAAATGACTGAAGTGCATGAAAAGTGAGAAATGGCTGTCACCATTTTGTTGTAAGAACCAGACAATCACACAATTAACGGATCATACGCCTGAAGATCAACATTCACAAATTGATTTGAGAAACAGGTCATGGCGGGATTTTAGATGAGCCTAATCTCTTATTTGTTGCAATTGTTAGCTTAAAGGGGCGGTTAAGTTTTATTAACTGATTTTATTGTGCAAGCCAAAAGGTACACCTAAACCTAACAGAGTATTTAATGGAGCCTTGTGTGTGACCCCTATGATAAGTGGTAGCTCATAAATAGCGCCCTTGCTTGTTTTGGGGTCACATAGCAACTGTCATCATGGCTGTGTGCACAGAGGCTCCCTGAGTTTTGTCTAAAGAAAAAAATAGGACCAACATTCTTGTGAATTTCATCTATTTTCAAGAAGACATATAATATACCCTTAAGAACACCGCTACACTACACCAGAACACAGAATATCCAGTATCGGATCACAATTGGCACCAGAATTTTTTTCTATGGCGATGTAATTAACTTTCAAAGTCTCACAGCCACTATGCAAAATTGTGATTCAAGTTTTTGTAATTAAAGTTGTAACCAAATACAAATCGCACCCGTGCATAGAATTACACCCCAACTTGGAAAGTGCAATTAGGTGAGGTAAAAATCCACCCTTTTTGGGGGGGGGATGAAAATCTGGAGAATTTTTTTTTCACCATTTTTTTTTAAAAATCCTGATTTTTTGCAGATTTTGGTGAAAAATAACAATAAAAGAACTCGACCGACCGACCGTACTTGACAGGTCCATCCGCCCGTAAAACAGGGTGGGTTTTTCCCCCTTAGGCACCTCAAGGGATAAAAACAAACTTTAGACCTGCTACATACTATACTGCCTAAACTGTAACTTACTTGGACAACCAGCATCATTTCTTCCTTGTGCTGCCGTCATTCCATCAGGACAACATCCGTACGCAGTATCCTCACAAGAGGGCGGTGTTGTTTGCTCTGTCAAATCAACCAATCAGAAAACAGTTATCATATAATCATCATATTCAATTGGGTAAAGTGAATACATTTTTAAATGATATTGAAATATAGACTTTTCATTAGCTTTCTTAAACATTTCTTTCTCTTACTTAGCATGAATTCCAGTTTGAGATATAACTATGTAAATATAATTCATAATACAGCCTCTGCTATTACAATAATCAGAAATAAAGAAAATTATAATTTCTAAAAATGTGTGTACAAATCATAAAATATAAAAGATGAACATCTACATTTCTTTCTATCTACTATATGTGTGGTGGTATTGGAAAACCCGTCGGAAGTCGCTGGTGTTAATATTGAGATATCTGGGTCATACCAAAATATTCCTAACAAATGAGTTCCAAGTCAATTTTCCAACTTTGGTCCCAAGATAAGATTATACCTTGAACTTTAGTCTTTTTTGTTTTTTTATGCAAAATTCTAGTTGTTAAGTTTATTTAAGTACTTTTCTGAACCTTGATTATCAAATTGTATGTGTAAAATACTATGTGTAAAATGCTACGTAAAATGACATTGTTACAATGGTAACCACTTGTGAATTCCGACAAGACATTGTAAAGATTTTGAAAGTGAAGAACTTACAATTGTTAATAATATCGCAAAAAACTAGGTTCATATCAAAAGTCCTTTTCATATGACAAGCTATTCTGTGTGACATAACAATGTAGTTTTATTATTATTAGAGCATTTAAAAGATGTTGTGTACACCTTTGAATTGTCGGTTTCAATTTGTAGTGTTGCGTTTAAACTTGCTGACTTTAAAATACTATTACTGTAGTTCTAGATGGAATTTCTGAAAAATGTAAACAGTCCAATACTCAGTAGATTATGAGCTCTCCGCCATAGAAAAAAAAACCAAGTTGCAAGAAAATGACAATGTGAAAGGTTTTCCCATGCCACCACACATATATATTGGTGATAAGGAATTAGAGTATAATAATCAAAGGTTAAGTTGGTCAAATGTCAACTGTGAGGGCATTCTTCAACTGGCTACATTGAAATTATATAAATTTGGGTTCAACTTGACAAACTATCTAAACTCAACTTAAAACATTCTACATGCTCAAAACATGCACAACATGTGGATAATGGCCAATGAATAATACTATCGATGAACTTGGTAAAACGAATAATTGAAATAATAATTGTTATGAAAATTAATATGTAAATCAATCAAATGTGAATAAAAAATAACCAGATTGTGTGAAACATTTACAAATTAAAATATGAAGACAATTAAACGGGCAGTCAACCATTTCAAAATCTTAATAAAACCATAAAATAAATGTTAATCTATTGAAATCTCACTTCTACATGTAAGACATAAATCTTTTCCCATTATTACCATATATTTAACAACGCAAATCATCTCAAAGGTGAGTGACCCGATTTTATCATATGATGTTTATAATTCTACATGAAACCCAATCAAATATCCATATTCCAAAATGTGAGTTAAATTGTTCCAGTGGTTTTTATGAAATAAGCAATCATACACTTCCAAATTTCCCATCTAAACGGTAAACCATTTTTTGAGGTAATTCACCACTTTTTTTACTTAAAGCATCTAAACGAAATGTCTCTCTTGGCTAGCATTTTGCAGGGTAATGGGAAAAACATGGGATTTCTTCTGTTATAAAAATCTCAATTTTGAAGGAAAAGTGATTTTTATCGGATCATATTTAACATTTATTTATTTTTTAACAAAATGAGTTGACTGCCCCTTTAATGAATAAACATGGACAAACCTCCTCTTGTTACTATGGAACAGACAGCAACGACCCGCCAGTCAACAAATCACACACACGCACAAATCAGATGGAATCAATCAATTAATCAATCAATCAATCAATCAATGGATGATGTGTACATGGTAGATAAGAAGTTATGAGTGTATGAGACGAAAAGAAGGAAAGAACAAGAAGAAACAATAACATGTCATGTTAGTTATATCAATATGTGCTAAATAAATAGGTCTAAGTACTCAATGTTCACTCAAGTTGGGAGGAGATAAAAACCCTGTCTATGGGCTCAATTGAACCATTTCTTTTCAAATTGTTTGAAAAATGTCAAAAAGATATTTTTAATTTTTTTTAAAAAAAGTTAACACTTTTGGAAACAAATTGAATTTATTTGACAATTTTGAAAATTGTTCAAAATTCACCAAAATGTTCAATTTATTTGGGAGAAAAACCCTGTCTGACTGACCGACCGACCCTACCTGTGAGGTCAGTGTGGCAGTAGAACAGTGGTGGGTTTTTGGTCTTATCTCAGCATGGAACAATCGTGAATTAAATGTGATAGTAATGCTCTTGCACGATCAAAAATAATGTCGGCCATAGTGTTAATAGTCCATACTACAGGTGGAAAAAATGCAATTTATTTCCCTTCCCCACTTGAGTGTACATGGAGTTAGATTAATATAAATGGATTGAATCACAAAACTGTTTCAATGGATATCTAGATATAAAGATGTTACTAACTTGCTCAATTAAAAAACCTCTTATGGGTGGGGTGGGGGAGGGTGTGGGAGGGGGAGGGGGGAGGGCGAGAAAACACTCGCCACCATGTATCTCGATTTGAAAGGATGACAATGTGATATGACCACAGCCCATGTTTTGATATAAAGATTGGATGAGCATAAGGCACTGTACGCTATACATTGAAAGGATAACCACAGAAACCCAAGGGTGCTATCTGAAATAGTGTGGGTGCAAGATGGCATCAATAGTTACAAGTTTATGCTGGTGGTGAACCAAACATTACTCAAACAAAATGTTGGCAACTCAAATGTTGCCTTATTAGATGTTTGTCCATAACACAAATTTATTGAAACAGTTATGATCACTAGCTACAAATGTTTGTAGTAACTGTCTGTTGAATGATACTTCCACCTGTTTTTAACGAACAGATTTGAATATGGGATATGTTTTAACCCCTGAGATCTACCTGTCGATTGGTTGATATTTAGGATTTGTCACATAGTGTGCCAATCAAAGACATTGTAAGAATAAATACAATTTTCAAACAGATTGGCATAAAATATTTAAAAGGAAAATTGTAATTTGTTACCAAGATGATTATATCATGTCATTGACCAAAGGGAATTCTTGTACGGATAGTGGCCAGGGGATTAAGATTCATTGATTAACCAAATTATGCTAGCACAATATAAATTTGACCTCCTCTCCAGTGCTTTGTTAAGAAAATTAACATAGAGTCGTGCAAACTAAATACAATAGTCAATATCTTTTGGACAAACTTTTATTTGAACAATTTCATAGAACAATCGGGGTGGTTTCCCAATCCAAGATTTCTATTTGTTGTACTATTATTAATTATTCACACAATACAAATCTATAGGCCTATCAAACAATTGGGGAATCGGACAGGTACCATGCATACAATCATTAAATATGGTTATATTAAAACTGTGATTATATTCAAATTAATCAAGTATAATATCCAACTAACTAATAAACTAACTATACTATAAGTCATGGTTGAATAATACAGCACACATGCTATGATGTAATAATACCAATGAACGAATCCATGCAAGTACATAAAACTCTTGATATTGATGGATTTGATAACTACAAGACTTATAACCACAATGTTCTTCTTTGGTGAATTCTATGGTCTTGTAGCTTTAATGAATATTTAAAGTATATTTCCATTTTTAGAAATGGTTGGTTTCTCCTACTTTCCCTCCAGCCCAATAATGTGGAAACACACTAAGTGCAAGGTGCTACTATGTGAAATACAGAACCATGAAACCAAGTAGGTGCAATTAGGTAATTATGTGCTTCTGAAATATTTTCATAATTGACAACAAATTATTCCGAAATGAAAAACTGAACACAAATACATGAAGTTAAAGTTTCTTATTATTGTCAAATGACTTGCTGACCTTTGACCCATTCCTTACCTTGACAACAGACAGAGAATTTGCCCATAGGATGTATATGACAATAGCTTCCTGATGGACATCCTGTTGTCTCAGCATCCTCACTGCACATGTATTCTAATCCTTCCCCATCTGTGAGCGGAGTGTCGCCATCGCAAGGTTCCATCTCAACATCTGTCAATTTGAAATATTGAAAGATTAAATACAATGCATAACTTTTTTCAACCAAAGTTCATTCTAGCGCCATTATTAAACTATTTTCCCGTACATCATTACACTTCAGGATTCCTACGTACCTATGTATTGAAACGATTCCTTTTTTCCAAATTTCATTTTTCTCGGCAATCTCTCAATGCCTCCTAGGGCGAGTCAGTAAAAAAGGTTTACCAATGACAAACAGCAAATGAGATTGAATTCAATTGTTCACACTTTGTTACTAACAAATCTGTTATTCTTACAATGTTTAAAAAATCATTATGGTCTTGAAAACAAGATGGCTTTTTTGCACTATTGCAGTTTTTGACTCACCCTGTATTTATGTGCCTATTATTATAAGCTTTCAAGACACTCGTTTGTGTGAAACGATTTCAACTCACCTTCACATGATGCAAAGCTGACAGCACTGATAAATGACTGCTGCTCACACGCCGCCTCACGCATAATACACTCACTACCGTACGTCACGAGATCAGCACCGCATACCGGCTTGCGAGTAGCGCTACAATTCATAGAGCATGAGCAGTACGCCATACCGTTCGGTAGCTCTATGCACATGCCACCAAATCCACAGCTGCTTTCGTCACATTCTGTGAGTGGTTCGGGTGTACCTGAGCCTTCTAGTCCACTGTTTTCAGTATTATCTTCACCGGAACCTGACGTCATATCTCCATCTACGGGGGTCAAAGGTCATGGATGGAAGCTTGTAGATTTACATATGTTAAAAACATAGTTGATTATTCACTGTTCATGACAAATTTTAGCAATACTGATTGAGGATTTCAAAACAAACCAGTTGTCTCCAGATATGAAAATTGAGATATGAAATTCATGTTTAAGTATTATTTGGGTTCACCTTTAAATGACACCTGTTTAATGAGTATACCCATTCTAAGGTACAGTTGAGTTCTTAAAGCCCCAGGCAGCTACTAAATGTTGGACAATATGACTGTGAATCTTACTATATATTATTTACAAAATACAGAATCTATGGTGTTTTTTATTGAATTAAAATTCAATAAAAAAACAGGCATTATCAAAATTCCATTTTTACGTTTCTTATCGTTTATCTTTGTTATATCAACTGATGTATACAAACAATATTTGAAAATACATTTAACCATATTTTTTGGAAAGAAATCGGAGTCTACTGAACATGGATATCAAGAGTAAAAGGCATTTAAAACATTTGGTATTGCAGCTCCCTCTATTGCTCAAATGTGTCAGATTGGCTGGATTAAGCCACTGGTGGAATGAGTAGATGCCTGTGTCTTTAAACACCAAGGCTTGACAAAAACATATTTAAGACAAGACCATTATGCGAATATAATGCCTAACAAAAGAAACACCTAATCAAAATACTGAATATCTACATACCATCACATTCTCCAATATATAGTACATTGATCTTTGTTCGCTGGTTACACATGGCAGCCTGCAGGTAACATGGACTGCTATAGGTTTCCATATCTGTTCCGCATACAGGATCATAGATCTCAGCACAGGTTGGGCACATGCAGGAGCCACGATTACACATGGAACCAAACTCACACGTGACAAACTCACATTCGTCTGTAAAGGAATGGTTTATAAAAAGAGGGGGTAATAAAAATCTCTATTCAAACTGATGCGTAGTTGGATGCTGTTGGGTCGGCCCATCATTACTTTTATAACATTTCCTAGTATAAGGCAAAACAAAAAACAAAACAAAAACCTGTTCAACTGGCCTGAACGACCCTTTGTTTTTAATTTGAAAAAAAATTAAACAATATTTTTAAACAAATTTTTACAAATTTTTGAAACAATTTCAATTACAAAAAATGCAATTTTGTAATTTCTTTTAAAATGTTGGATTTTGTTGACATTTCTTTTTTAAAATTTCAAAAATTGTTGAAAATTCCCCTTCCATAACATAATTATAGCTATATCAATATATGAATTCCAAAACATTGATATCTTTTCTATTCCCTATAACATAATGACCACTCACCACATGATCCTTGCGATACCACATAGATCTGTTCCTGTTGCATACAAGCCTTCACGTTGAGTAAACACTCATTCTCGTAAGTTGTCCCGTCAGATCCGCAAACAGGTGATTCAAACTGAACACAACCTTCTGGGCACACACACTGTGGTCCACTGGAAGTCATCTCGCATATAGCACCAAATTCACAAGTTGTGGAGTCACATGTTTCTGTAAAGTATAGAATATGAATTGTCTTGTAACTTCTTTGTTCAAGTTTTTTGGTATCTGTCAATCTTTCTAACTGTCTATCACTTATCAATTCCTGGTATGGCATGTTGAATTCAACAGGTGGAATATAAATAAATCTTTAGGACTAACTTTTTTGGATCTAGTAACCTCACTTCCAAAACGGTGCAACGGACATCCGTGGTACACATTACGTAAGCTCGACCTCACGGCTCTGATTTGATACCAGCATTTGAGAGTTTTCAAGGATGCTCATTAAGCTGATTGAAAGTGCGCCCGCATATATCGGGCTGTGGCCATGAGAATATGTGCCTTAGGTCCATAAAACAGACCCTCTTCATAAGATATCATACCAAACCCCTTACCACATGGTCCTTGATACTCCACGGAAAGACTAAACTGTTGCTCACACGCCACCTGTTTAAGATGACATGCATTGCCATAAGTCATCCCATCAGATCCGCACACAGGTTCCACCTCCAATGTACACATCAGTTCACAAGAACACACAGGTTTCCCATTCTCCACCATACAGATTGAGCCGTATAGACACAGGGATTTGGCACAGGGGTCCTCAATGATTTCCTCAGCTGTAATGAGATGTAAATGAGATGTTAATGAGATTCAAATTAAACTTGATACTGTGCTAAGCAAGTACCAGTGTCAGGTCAGATTGGTCAAATGTCCTCTTCATCTGTAATGAGATGCAAATGAGATGTTAATGATATTATCAAATTAAATGTTATACTTGTTAAGCAAGAAACCAGTGACAGGCCAGATTGGACACATTTCTTCAGCTGTAATGAGCTGTAATGAGCTGCAAATGAGATGTTAATGAGATTCAAATCCAGCACACCCCATTTTATCTGTCATTATTTATCCCCTGTTTCCTGTTTCCCCCTGTTAGCTATATAGTGCAAAGTCTGGTTTAGGGTAAAAAATGAGAAATTGTAATGCGCATTAATGCCTGGACATTTTGAATCAACTCTGCCAGACTAAATTTACATCTCACGATTGTATTGTATAATTAATCTAATCCTTCATGCCAACATACAATGACTTTAGATCATTCACCCTATGTAATTATACTAGTATAGGAACACATATTGTCTGAACTTCAATACAGGAGTCAAACCGCAGACCTCTCATAGTCTCTGACAGAACACTGTTCTATGACTTTGGATCATTCACCTTGTGTTATTGTGCTGGTATAGTAACACACATTGTCTGAACTTCAATAAGGGTTTCTCTCATAGTCTCAACCAGTACAACTTTCTATATTTATCTTGATATTGATCTGACTGGTATCAATAGACCCTACTGTAATTACATCACCTTATAGCAAGTCAGACATGAGTCATGGAATCATGTTATACATTGTTGCTACATTATTGTTACAGTAGGTAATGGCACAAAGGGATATAATGGCGTATTAGCTAACAGGATATTGCAATGGTGTAACACTATCATAGGCCTATATGTTTACTTGGTACTAAAATGCACGGAAATCTGGATGTATGAGTTAACTGAAATCTTGTAACACCATATATTAACAAAATATCAATATTTCCAGATCTTGGAATAGCTTAACCCTAACTCCCACTGCTATGTTTTCATGTGGATTGGGGGGGGGGGGACAAAGATAATGACAATGAACTTTTTACACAACAAACCGCCGGAAAAAACACCGGATTTGATCCCTGGACCATCCACACAGTAGCGCAAAGTCCCTACACACTTAGCTACGCTCCCAACACTTGCCCGGGCAGTGATTTCGTACCCACATATCAGCTCAGACGATGACATCATCCAATCAATACCGTAGCATGCGCGTGGAGATAGTTACTGGCTGTATGATTTTTTTTGTAAGGCCTAGTAGTGTAAGGGTTAAAACCTATTATAATCTGATTCAGTATCCTTTCACATATGCATATGATCTGTCCAATTCATTCCTAATATATTGCTAAACAACATTAAAGTCAGATCAGAGGATGGTGTAGGCAATAAGCCATTTGTCATTTTATTGGACAAGATACTTGAATACATTTACAGCAAAAAAATGGTGCCTAAATGTGCCTAAATGTGTGCTCTCAGAGCATTTCTTAAGCTTAAGTTTATCAAAATTGATCAAGGCATTCAAATTTTACGAGTGAAAATGACTCCTAAATTCCTATTTTTTCTGTCCGTTTTCATCTATATCTTGAAAAACACACAGCCCCAAAGTTCCCCCTTTTGATGTGCTGCATGCATCACATATGGAACCAAGAAGGATCCTGGCCTAAGATGACATAAAGAGAGTATGGGTTCAAATTTAGCAACTTACGCAACTTACCGCACACGCCCATGTCAACAGGTTCGATAGTGATCTTCATTGTACAGCTTTGCGCCACCAAGTGACACATACTATCATATGTCATTCCATCATTACCGCATACAGGTTTGTAGACTTCTGGACAATCAGGACCGCATATACATGATGGCTCTCCGTCTTCATTGACAAGACACTCACCAAACTCACATAAGTAGGTTTCACATGGATCTGTAAAGTTACAAAATGAAGTAAAATTGGGTCGAAATTAAAGATAACAAATCAAACGTACACAAATGTTGTTACGGTTAGGGGGGGAAATGTTTGGTTGTCCTCCAGAGCTCTCAGAGAGGAGGGGTTGGCGTGCGGGCGGATTTTTTAATTTTTTAATTTTAATTTTAAATTTTCTTATTCCAGCGGCAGCTCAAAGTTCAGCCAACAAGAAGTTGAAATCACACTAAGAGTCGCACATATATTTTATAAACAATTTGTTTAATATTCAATGCCATTGAAACTGTTAAAAACAAAAGTGTTAATAAAAGAAATGTGAAGCAAAAAAAAGAATTGAAGCGGCCCTAAATCTGACGACATCACAATTCTTTTTTTTTGGCCTCATCTCTTGAACCATAGAAAACACTGATTTTAATCAGTATCTTAAAAGAGACAACTTTCCAAACATAAGTTAAATTTGCATACTTATATTACTGAAGCAATTATCTATTTTTTCCCCAAAATATGAAGAGAGGGAAATAGTCTACATATTACATAGCTATAAGGAGAATAGGGCAAACTATCTTATCCCAAATCATAAGTTTAAAGGGTGATGGTCCCGTAGCTTGTGCTAGAGACTATAGCATGCCTCCCCCCATTTAGACCAGGTAGTATGGGAATGAATAGATGAAACTGACTCTATTGTTAATTCTTCACCATGAACACCAACGGTTCTTAAACAGATTTGGGCTATTTATCAACACTTTTGGCAACACTATAGGGCGATTATGATTAGTAAAAGAGGCAGATGTTGGTGCATCTCTGACATTTCTTCAAGGAGTATCATCTCTAATACTCGGAAGTTAGTAACCGATAACTGTCAATGTTTAACCTGTGTGGTTAGATTGCGGAAAGATGGATATCCACACTGTATTCTATTACATACTTGTGTTTATTAAAGTGATATTTCAAGTTGTTTTTATTTGTTCTATTTACCGTCTCTGCATCATTACGATGTTCTGTTGATCAATGTTACACCCCAGTAAAAGTCATAGCCATAATTGAAGGAACATAATTATGTTGTATATGCCTTACACATGGGGTAAGAAATATTAGAAGAAAACATTGAGCTATAATTATTTGCAACATAGGCTTCGATTTCAGATGAGCTTAGGGGGTATTGCTTCCTAAAAATTGATAAATTTACATTCCAAATGTATCAATCTGCTGCAATCAGGGGTCGCATTCTGACGCGTCCTGGACCTCTCACTTTCTTGTAGTGACGCGTCAGGTTTCAAATTGGAAAGACTTGCGGGTCCCGATCAAAAGTGAAGGGACCCCTTAAATTTGACGATATATGAAAATGGAAACCTTAAGAAATTCTGTAAATTACGTATCCATCCTTTGCTCGCAATATAAATTCATTAAAACTGTCTGTAAAAAAGTAAAATTTGCAAATACCCAAACTTCAGGACCCCTATTTTCTTGGTTTTTGAAGTCCTACAGGGTCCTGAAAAATTGCATGGGACCTCTCACATTTTTGATCCAGTGCTATCCCTGGCTGCAATGCACCCGAATGTATAAACGTAATTCCTCTCAGATAATTTCTCACTTCAGAAATGGGTATGTAAACATTTAACCAACAATGATCAATAAATTTCAATATATAATTGGCAATAACAACACAGACATCCCACAGTATGCAATATAAGCTTGCCTCATGATTGCTATGGTTTGTCAGACCGAATATGAGACGTACAAGTCTGTTTCATCGGGGCAATTCCGCTATCATATTATGCTTACAAGTAAACCATACTACATTGGTGTATTACACAGGTTGTGTAGCTAGGTGAATGGCTGTTATAACATGGAGTATGATAATGTAGGAGTGGAGAGAGGTTATGAGTTGTAACGCGATAACTCACAAAATAACTTGGCAACTTAAACATGCACCTTGCAACTCGCAATTTAATAGCATACAGTTCAGACGGATCTCCCAACTCGCAGATTTGAACTCGCAACTCATAACTTGTAACTCTAACTCGCACCTACAATTTGCACTCGCAACTCATAACTCACAATATACCTCCACTTAATAGTATGTATAGTCTCGCATCACCCTACTTGCCCCTGATGATGGATTTAGTAAAGGGTTAAGTGCAGTCCTACATCGTGACAATTATGTGAGCTGTATGAAATATCTGACATACTCAACACATGATCATCTACTTAAGATATATAATTGGGATGGGTTGTAATTCAAGGTTACATTCAAGGATGATACATGTCTCAATGCTCAACATTAAAATATTAACATATGTGTAAGAGGATCTCGCTTTTAACAAACCCAAGTAATCATTGTTGCAAGAGGACTTCCCCTTTAACCTATAGTTTGATCAGTTCCAAATTGGCAGAGCCGCCTGACAGCAGTGAATGAATACAGTAGGACGCGGACGCATGTGAAGGCAACACACACATTGTGCATCATATGCGTGACGTGTGCGTGCAGCCATGATTACACGCTTCCACTTGGATTACTTTTGCGTGCGGAGATATAAAAACCGAACATTTTTTGCCAATTTGGAACTGATTAAACTATAGTAATCATTTTGTGGTAGGGATTTACTTGAGTCATCCATATACACATGCCTTCTGTAGAACCCCACTTTAGAATTAACTTGTCCCCCTTGTCTCGCTCTTACACCGACTAGGTCCAATTTTATTAGTATACGGGGGAAAAGGGTGGTTGGGAATACTGTCCCCTCACCAACTTCAAAGTATGTCTACAGGTCTATTAATTTAATTGCAATGTGTAGATTTTAAAGAGAGCACCACAATGCATTGCGATTTTGCAAAATGCCCTAATTCTAGTCTCCAATTTGTCATGGTTCCCATAAACACATGCACACAATCATGGCTTCATAGCACGTTCATCGTTGGAGCTCTTAGATTCTAGTTTACATTAATGAAGAAATAATAATGGTGAGGTAAATCAGCCTAACAATCATAATCATAACGGATCTCGAAAGATGCATTCCCATGAAGTAAAAATATATTGTTGAAGAAATAAGTTATCAGTGTTCCTTTTTCTTATTTCTAAAACTTAAGAGCTCGACAAATGCATCGTGTGAAAAAAGCTTTAGTTGGCTGGCGTTCGTGCAATGCATTGTAGGAAGACCTTGGTGTCAGTCAGTACCATCCAATTTCCAACAGTTTAGTCTGAAGAAAATAGACTCCCTCTAATACCCATTAACAGACAGCAAATTGGCATGTAATGAATAACATTAACAAGAACAGTGTTAAAGTTACCGCCTTAATAAGGCTAACCTCAACAACATGGAGGGAATTGACCTATTTCAAAATTCAGGAGTACGCCTTATTTATAACTGTAGCTGTATTTTGTTCCTTACTTTACTTTTATGCTTTAGGTTGTTGATGTAAATTTCAACATCTGACAGCTACATAGTTGGTTTTAGTGTATGCCTCAGCATACATTGGGTTTACAAATATCTTATACGCGATTGCAGATTGTTAACACTTTCAATGCGGCAGTTGTCTGCAGACGACAGTACAAAGATTTCACAAAAGGCTTCAAAAATGTAATAATTGTTGATTTTATCACTATATTTGGATTCACCGTGAGAAATGCATTAAAATAAGTACAATCATGCCTAGTATTGGTTCAGTAATTCTTGAGATAGACTTTGAAAGTTGGGAAAGGCTTTTAAAACATCTTTTTTGTAATATAGTAAAACTAATAGCTGCGTGGAAAGGGTTAAGGTACAAGCCCAGGGTAGCACATTTCGCAGAGACCTCATGGCCTATGTAATGACGTTAATGGAACTGAAATGTGACATGTTTATTGGGAGTGTTTCCAAGTGATAACATTAAAGACAAAATCTTCAGAACTATTTTAAGACCTAAATCTCCTTTTTAGCAAAATGAATTTCCATTGCAGAGCTGGACTTTGCTACCCACCTGCCTGCCCATGGCAGGTACATTTGGTATCGGGCTGGATTTGGTATCGGGCAGGTATTATGTTCTAAAGTACCTACCAAACTTACAGGTAACTTTTTCCAAACTGAAAGGGTAAGTTCCAATATGGTCATGTGTTTTAAGCTCGCCTCCTTTCGCGTTACACACGGATTTTGGCTTTCGCGACATGAATTTAACTTTACACATTTATATTTGCTTGTATGACCCCCTGAGGTAGTAAAAGTATACATTTTCTGAAGGGAAATTGCATGAGGAAACCAAATATGTCATTAAAATTATAGTACGACCAAGAACTAAACTGGTATGATCGGAAATGTTCGGAAAATATCAGAGTTTTTTAATTTTTAATTTGAGATCCATATATTTTGTATACCTATCTCTATCATTATTTTGTTTACATATTTGAATTCCTCATGAAATTACCCATTAGATGATATATATTTGTCAAAGTTACTACGTCGGTATGGTAATTATACCGGCTAGTGAATATCTCAAATTTTTATTTTATATATTTTTAGAATTTTCAGAAATATTTGTTTAAGGATGAACCCTTCCATGATATAAACTGCATTTCTGAATTCCTCTAGTTACAAGCTTTCCAAAAATGTATACTTTTGCTATCATAGGTTGAAAACTTTTTCTGTTATAGTCATTTTTATAAATCCAGTAAATTAAGGCTGATTATTCATGTTGACTGTGTAGCGAATAGGAAGAAAGCTGATGATCATTGTCTTATCCATAATTAATTAGTTGTTAATAATAGTTGACAAGTCTATGGAACCACATACTTAATGACTACTAAATATCCTTTGAAATGGGACCAAAATTGTGTTTTTAACATTAGGGGATGACTAGTTATTGTAAAAAGAACAAAGCATGGGATTATCCCCATTGAGTTTGTACAGGCAGCACCCCTTCCAGAAACACCCCTTCCAGCACCACCCCTGGTCCCCAAACATCAAACAGCTGTATCTCCCTTTCTGTATTAGCTATACCAATGCCATTTGGCAGGCAGATAGCTTGTTATTAGGGCTTTAAAATGATACCAAATTTGTTGAGATAGCTTTTGTGGTTTTAAAAATATTTGAGGAAAATGACAGCATGAAGCTAAAAAATGTAACGGCACCACCCTATTGGGAGGCGAGTTCATAACGCGTGACCATATAGAAAGATTCCTTAATCTAGATTTGGGCAGGTCGATTTCTTGTTTAAAAAAGGTATACAGTCCAACCTTGGTTATCTGGACATGATGGACCAAGCAATGGCTGGACAAGTGAACAATCTGGATAAGCGAACTATGTGTAAATCTGCATTGACTGTCCTGAAGTGCTCAATTGGGACAATATCAGGCTACTGAATGAGGGGTAATTACAGTGACAATGTATTATTAAAGCACTAAACAGCACTACCAACATCAAAAGACAGCCTTCAAATGCTTCAGAGTGTGAAAATAAGGTGATTAGGCTGTAAAAATTGTATTTCCCTTTTCGATTATTCAGCCAGATAATCCGGAGTTATCGGAGTTATCGGATAAAAGGGGGTCCGAGGTTGGACTGTACTACAAGATCCAGCCCTGCTTCCAAGCCTATTAATTTCAGTGCTATATCACTGATGAATATAGGTACATGACAGACAGATGTATGTTAACTCATCAATATTGGTTGATGTGGGAAAGGTGTTAATGTCACATATGATTATGACATTGCGTCTGACTTAACGATCAATCAATGCCATCATTATAACAAATGCCATTATTTTCTCATCAAAGGTTAAAACATCATATTGATGATTTGGCCCCAGATTGTTAATGACACTTGTCTAGGCTTGCAATGGTATCACAAATGACTCATAAGCATGAGACATGAACTTAATGAATTAATTGATGGATGGTTTCTATGTTTGAAGCATGGTTTTCTTACAGCCTCATTACCAAGCCTCAATCCCCCTTGAGGCTAGCCTCTGCTACCATAATCATCAAGTTCAATCCATCTAGGTGGGAGGGGCTTGTTCATTTCTAAGAATCACCCATTCCAACTAATTGTTCCTCCAAATGCATCCATGTTAATGTATATAATATCAATACGAACTGTGCATCCTGGGATTGATGCTATACCTAATTCAATGGCACTGTACAAATGAGGTTATTTTTAGGTGATTAATTTGTAAAATTGTAAAATTGTAGACTTTAAACAGTTATGTGTGTTGAAAAAAAATGCCTTTTGTGTTACTTCACATAAATCGATATACTTAGAGAAACATTTTTCTACCTTTTTCTTTTGAACAAATTCTATTTTTACAGTACCAAGGGTTTTATGGTTAACCTACTGACCAATCAATGAACAGTTTTCTGACAGAGCTTTGGTAATAATTTCCCCAACCACACATTGTATGCTTCATTACCACACAATCAACATTCCTGATTTGTCACACAAAAGCAGACCAAATCGCCATGCCCTTGCGCAACCTCTGAACCCTCGAGGGCGTTGCAGTCTTTTCATTGCGCACACTGCAACCACTGAGAAACAATCAGCGGTATAGTTTCTTGACAGGTCTGGGTTCAGGCTTCTAAACAAAGTATTTAGTTCCCCTTTGCTCCGAGGTGAAAGCTAAGCATAGGGCTACAAAGGTGATTTTGCTTGTACCATTCTATGTGTGTTCCCCAGAGGTGCTCCGCCTTTTGTGGATAGTCCCTGCCACAATTTGATCAGGAATTATAATGTAAGAGTAAACCTCATGATCATGCTACATGAATACCTAGACCTAGATAATAACTGTGTTACATCCCTAAAGTACATGGATGTCAACATAGACCAACTATTGTTATTTCAAAGCTCTTTTTCTCTTCCTTTTTCATTTGATTAGATTTTATCATAAACGTATTGAACATTCATGTACTTCACATATAATTTCTGTCATTGTAACACATATTTGTATTTGTTTGTTTGTTTTAACCATCACTTTAAAAATATAGTAATCAAATGGTAAATCATTTTAAAGGGGCACTGAGAGATTGCAGAGAAAAATGAATTGTTACAATAGATAAAGTAGGTAGGAACCCTCAAGTGTAATAATTTATGGGAAAAGGGTTCAATGCTGGCGCGGAGATAGAAATTTGGTTGAAGCAATATATGTGGTGAGTGATGCTGATAATTTCGATGTGATCTACATCAAAATTACCAAATCGTGAAATTTTACATGATAGACGACGAATTAAGGTAAACGGTTTCAGATGGTCGTTAGTATATTGCCTAAGTATTACGTAGATGAAGCAACCTGATTTCCAGGAAAATTGAGGGCCTAAAGCCACAACCGCAGCCTTATTTCACCTCTATGAAGATAATTAAACACTCCAATAATCATTCTGTGGAGGTAGCTTGGGGAAATCTTCAAACAACATGTCGTCTCTGTGTCTTGGTTTTAATCAGATAACCTATAATTATCTAACCCGGTGTCTGTGCTAATCTCTCAATTATGGTCTGATTAGACACAATCAATCACAGCTATGTACTTGTAGCTTGATTTCTGTACCACTGAATCTAGGTTCGGGTTCAGTTTAATTGTAGATGTAACGGTTCAATATAGACTGATTGATATTCACAGAGGCGACTAGGTTGAATTATTTCAAGCCTCTATAATAATGATGAATTTAAAGGCGGTAGTTTGGTAGGATTCAGTTGAATTTCAATGGCGTAAAGATGGACAAAGATCCTTCGTACAATAACTAAAGTATTCCTTTAACATCTACCACTGTGCAGTGATGTCAGAATGATTTTATGATATCATTGTGAATAATTATCCAATCAGCTAGCAAAGGCTCCACCCAATCAAATTGAATTCTAGCCACAGATATACAAACTACAATCTCGGCCAATATTGTTGGAACACTTTTATACGTGTGTTTAAAAACTCCCCCTCTCCCCCTGGATCAATGTTGAAACATGATTTTTGGGTTACGGGATACTGGGAAGGGCCAACATTGCCCAGTGGGGAGGGGGGAGTTATTATAGTTTAGGAAAGGCTTTAAGCCTTCCGTCAAAGACAGCAATGTTTTGATAGTGTACGTTTTGCGCAAACGGGAACGCACGAAAGGGTCATTATTACATGGATGTTCCAACTAATTATGGCCGCGATTGTAGATCCGATGCACCGCCATTTTGTTTTTCCACTTGGCTGACAAATTTGGAGGTAGGTCAATATTTTTTTCAGAAAATGCATGTGACCATCCAGAAAGCGTTCCCCTTGTTTCAAACCTGGTAACGTGGAGAGAGACATAGCTCCAGTACACGAACACGGTTGCCCTCGTACTTTTTCGTGTAGATCCAACAAATACTGACATACCTCCAAATTTCCCCCCCAATGGAAATTAAAACTGGCGCCCATTACATGTAAAGAGATAAGGCAATACGTTTAGTACCAGATCTAGTTTTAGATTCCAGCACTCTTATCAATCGAAGAGGTAAACTTCATTCACCTTCCTCTGTATAGTAACATTAGAAGGTATTCCACCAACCCAGGCAGCATTCATGCGCAAGGGTTAGTGTTGGCTCTGATCACATGTCAACAAGTAATGCCAATGCATCAAAATCACATGCTATACTCTATTTTGGCTTCCTCTGGACAGTGATGTAACTTAACAGGCGCAGCTTTTACACGCGCCTATATATCTTCTGCCTTTCATCGCTCGTGTGCATACGCCAGCGCCGCGAATAGGTGTGTGCGTTATGTGCTGCAATGAGTAGAATACGCGGTTAGGTCACTGTCTCGTGATGGCCAAATAGGGTAAAGATAATAAGCTTTGTAAATATATGTGAGATCATAAGCTTCATTCACTAGAATACACTCTAACATCACTACACAGAGCACAGAGGTAAAAGAACGGAGTACAGACCACCGGAGTAGGAATACTTACGTTCTCCGAGCCCACACTCTCCAAGTTTATACACCGATAATTCCACACCACGTATACATGCCGCCCTCTGCATTGAGCAATCATTGTCGTACGTATTACCATCAGATGCACACAGTAGGGAGACATCCTCGTCTTCGCACGTCATGAAACAGTTGGCTGTGGCTCTGCGTTGTTGGTCTAATATGCAAATGGCGGAATCAAATTCTACTCCGTCACATGGATCTGTAGTAGGGGAGAAAGACGGACAAAGATGAATTTGAATCAAAGCCTTGAGATTTTTCCCACCCCCTTTAATTTTGTTTTGCCCTATACGATGTAAAGTATATCATGTCATTTAGTGTATATTACCAAAAGTATATTAAGTATGCAAGTCTTACCAATACCAAACGTATTTATCATACTAATATCAGTGCATCTTACCTTCATAAATTTCATATTCATACACTGTGTAAGTGGGTTTGGATGTACCAACATATCTCAATTAACTTCAGATTAAGACAAATTGGGCATTACTTTGTTTTTTAAAACAAACCATGCCCAATTTAACAATTGTTTTTAGTCTAGATTATTTCCATAGGCACTATAACATTTCCTGATTTGTTGCTGGCAAAAATAAAAACTCTCACAATTAACATTGATACTGTCTGTAAAATGTCTACATCTCATTTCACTCATTTACTCATCACATATCTCATTTGCCACATTCATCCTGTAAGTTTATATTCAAAAGGAATGCAAGCAAGCAAGTGTTGATACATGTACAGTAGAAACTGTGAAACAGGGATGGGATAATACATCAGCAGTTTAGTAATTGGATCTTAAAGTATGAGGAGAGAGGGGCACGGAGGGGGAAAGGAGCAAGAGAGAGTGGAGGAAGAGAGGGCAGATCTCCTGCTAGGCCTAACTCACATTGTGACCCATTCCAAAACAAATATTGCCATTTTAAAGGTCTTTAGTTATCTTAACTTCATGCCACAATCATATAGTGATGAACCATCATGAAATTTAAAATTAGGCACCATACCTCTGCATAAAACCCTAGAAAGGACCACAGAAACTATCCTCAACTCTGTAACTGAACAAACAATTGTCTCCTCTTTCCAATGACACTGACACGGAAACCCGAGGTTCATACTCAAATTGCTTGTGGGATACTATCTCCCAAGATGGAAACAATATTTTGATCCCATGATGCTTAGGGGTCAGATTTATCCCATCATGCAAAGGGGTCAGATAAACCTATTGAACCTATAAATCTATTCCTAATACAATGGAACAAACAAGATAAGAACTATTAATACCATGTGCTGTTTAGGAATTATTTCAATTCTACGATGAACCCGATGATGGAAGTCACTATCTTGAGACTTGATCCCACAAAACATGGAAACAGAGCATTTAGGAAAATTACGATTTGGTTTAAACAAAGTGCCAAGTTTGTCCTTTTCAAAATGAGTTCGAAATTATTCCAAGTTTAGAAGGTGTGAAGTTCATGTTAGTGGTTAATGGAGTGAAAATTGGGTAACTTTGACCAACAGTATACTATTTTCCCATTCATAAAATACTCTTTAAACTCTGCCACAAAAAGACCTATTTAGCAACAAATTCATTCACTATTTTGCCAGCCAGTGAACAAAAGTGTCTTATTACACATCAAAGACTGGCCGCCGCTCAAGCAAAGTTCTTGTGTAGTCTCTTAACACAAATCCATTGAGATCATTGTGATCTAATAAAGTTGGCTACTCAATATGTAATTTGCCAGAGTTAATGGTGATAAAATGGCTCAACTGTGTCCCACAGGCAAACCTTAAAGGGCGCACCTATCGGTTAGTGTTGAATTTGAAATGTTTAACAAAGCTTCTCCCACGCTACTAAAGTAGGGTTTTTGGTGCCATATTACTTTACGTTCTGCAAATTGAAACAATTTCAAATGTTGGTATATTTGTGATTTTATTTTTGAGTCGTACATTTTGTGCTTCAGAAATATAATTTGCATAATTTTTCTTTGCATAAAAAACGGTGCCTTGAGAAATCTTGGGAATTCAAGTAGTTCCAAACTATCAACCCTTGAGCACTACCTGGTTTCTTACAGTGTCTCTGAATGGCTCATTACAGGATATATTAAATGTGATACCCATGTGAGAAACCAATCAAAAAGTGCTATTTTATCTCTTTATCAACCATACCACCGTTCTTACAGGATCTCTGATTAATTCTCAAACATTATTATAAGTGCACCTTATCCCTTATCCATACTCACAATGAACTGGTAACCTATATTTTAATTAAACATTGTAATAACATAACCTAGAAATTTAACCTCCTTATTAAGCGAGGCTTTTACATCGCCACAAGTTGGTCCAAGCCAGTACATCATATACCATTACCCTACATACAGCATAACTTCACATGCGGCAAACGAGGACATTTTAACCGCCCGACTTCTATCTATACCCAATGGGTGTTATGTTTGACAGCCGTCTTAAATAGGCCTGTAAACATAGTATGGCGGGCAATTGAGCGGTATATGAACCAATCTGTAATACGCACCCATGAGCATGTCAACAAAACTCAATGCTAGGTAACCATGGAGTACTATGGCATGTGTACTTGTAGTTTGGTCGTGGTGACAATTTGCTCACTTTGGTAATTATTTTAGGTTTAGCGGTAATATGAAAACAAAATTTGGTTTCCGGTAGTAGACCGCGCACAAATATACCTTAGAGCTAGAGCAGGGTTAGTCGTTTGACATTTGCGATGCAGAGAGGCATACAAAGTTCTTATGGTGCTTTTAAGGAAAGTGGTAAACACCTAATTCACCAATATTAATTGAATACATCAAAGCTATATTCCACTATTCATGAAGAACTATGACAACCTTTGCAATTGCTCTAAAAAATGGCATCAGTAAGAGTTAACTATTTTATTAAAGACCTGATCATTAACAGGATGATTCTTTTGCTAAAATCAATATAAATTAACTGATGTTTTTGACTGTTTCGAGTGTCATGGTCCCGGGGGGGGGGGGGGGGGGGGGGGGCACTCAACTTTTTCTCAAAAAGGGGGGCTACAGAACTGAACTGAGTGGATTTTATGACGAAAAATAGGGTCTTAGGAACTGATTTTTTCAAAAAAGTAGGTCTTGAGAACTGGCCTATAATTCAATTTTGATTAGCAAAAACGCACATTTTTGATTTTTTTTGGGGGTTTTAGAACGCACATTTTTCGAAGAATTGGGGCTTTGGAACGCAAAATTTCGCGATTTTTGAATTTTTAATAAAATTTGGGTCTTAAGAACTGATGTAGACTCAAAAGGGGGTCATAAGAGCTAGCAGCAGAGGGTGAAAAAGGGGGTCTTCAGCGCGGCACATACCTATACCCTTTTCCAATGTCAGTGCCCCCCCCCCCCCCCCCCCCCCCCCCCGGGGTCATGGTCCTCAGAAATGATGATGGTTATTGACCCAACCTTGCTTTCCTAGGGTCCTATCTTATTCCGTACCATTGGCAAAAGCCTACAACTATACCAATAGTCATAACTCTAACACGTAAATATATACAATATTTTAGTTTGCCTATGACAGGTACCAATATAATGTAGTGTTATCAAATACCGTATGTTTCCAGGCTGAACTGGCTGACTTACGTTATTGAATTACTATATATAACTGCCAAAATATAATATTATATTCATTATTGACAGCTTGTAAACTTACTGTTCACATCAATCAAAATCAAAATTGATAAATTCATTGGTACATGAGTATGGTGCCTAAACACCAACACAAAGCAAGTTGTAAAGGTTCCCATTCATCAGGTACAAGACCTTGTGTGTAGGAATGAAATATGTGAATGAGAATCTGCTCTGACAAATGTAATTTTCTCCAGAAAGAATCTGTTTTTGTTCTTCAAAAACAAATATTTCCTCCAAGTTATAGTTTGTTGTTATATTTTCTGAGCTACAAATTGCCCTCCACATGCTCCCAATAGTGAGAACTCAAGTTTAAAGGTAGATGACCCGATCACATTTTCGTAACACAGAATTATTTCAAACATACGGAGATTTTCATATCATATGAAAGCTCTTATTTTTCTCATCATCATACTGAAATTTGACGGCCTAATTCGGTATAATGACAGAGAAATCGATGAAATAGCGTTGAATTACCGCGAATGGTGGTTACCACCAATATAGTTTGTGTACTACTCAATGGGTGCAGTTCACAGCATCTTGTGCGTCTAAAATAAGAACCATAATTATAGCTATGCATCTCAAATTTTGGGACACGACGTTTTTCAGGATGACCTTTCATGTAGAATAGAAAACTTAAAGTTGAAAATCGGAACATCTACCTTTAACAGCAATTGACAATTCATGAACTCAAGTTACAACTCATGAATCTCATTTGCTCACTCCTTTAAAGACCCAGCTTCCTCAATCCCCCATTTTCTAGTCCAGTGTAAATACTCAGTGTAATCCAAGATAAGCTTATACCAAATCTATTATCTCATAAGAATTACTACATTATAGTCTAATCTTATCAAATCACACAATTGTGCAGGTATTTTAAAAGACTCAAAATACATGTTATCTTCAGTACCATAATGCTTTGGCAAATAATATAAACTATAAAATTCCATAATTATATAAAGTCTGGTCTTTAAGGAAATAAACAGCAAAATGTTGGATTGTATAGTGATAAATATCTTAAGATATTGTCACAAATATTCTAAAGTCTTGGACAAGCCAAAGGATCACAAGACTGATGAAAATAAAAATCCAGTCATCAATTATTAGGCAAAATAAAAAATAAACATGCTTAGCATCCCCTCCATCCCGCTTCCTTTTTGGGTCCACTTCAAAAAACAAAAAAAATCTTCTTTATTTCAGTCAACTCCCGCTTCCTTTTTTGGGTCCTTTTCTATTTTATTTTATTCTTTATTTCAGTCATAACCTTTGTGTTAATGTGTTTCAGAGTTTGAGATGTTTGTAACAGCTTTGTTTCTTTCTTATGTATTTTCAACAAGTTTTGTGGGGACCAACCCTCAGAACCATGAACTAACAACAAGTTTAAGATGCCTCCTCCTCTTTAAGGCTTACAAAATGTTTCGCTAATAGGGGCAATTTTGCGTTAAGAAGAATAAAAAAGGAGAAAAAAGGGCCACCTCCTTCCTTTTTTTTGTAAAGGTCCAGACGATAAACATGATCTTTTTAATTTGCCTTAACCATTTGACTGGTTGAAAAGATTTTCGCAAAAGTTGAACCAATGACACTGTACGTGGAAATAGGTCATAAAGCAATATCAATTATGTATATATATGATTGATACATTGATGTTCAAAGCTGTCATATAGTTGCTGCTAGTGAGTCATCGGAATCAGAACTACATCATTTATTGAGCTTTATGAGGTATATGGTTAATGGATTTTTTTTTCTTCTAATTTTTTTCTTCTTTTTTCAAAATTGTCCATGTATGATTTTATTAACCCTAACCATCCTCAATGCCACAAATGTCCACGGTAAAGTCTGTCTGTGCCAGCTGGCGTGGCACTTTTTCGATGAAATAATGGCCCCAGGCTACATAGTCGGGCCAATATACTGGCCCGAGTATGGTTGGCCCCGTGGCGCACTGGTAGAGCGTTCGTCTCGCAACCGAGAGGTTGTGGGTTCGAGCCCCGGTTGCAGCGCCACTCTTTTTGTCCGTGTTTTTGTCGTTGAAAAAAGAATTCTTAAAAAAGGTGACTTGGGAGGTTAGGGTTAATAGAATTTAGAATGAAACATCTACTTTTTTGAGATAATAATAATAATAATTTATATACACACTTATATAGAGCCGTCTATCTAGTTACCTAATACAAGGTGCTGATATTAACAAACATCCATTAAATAATATAGGAAGAGCTATTCTTAATTCTTCTTGAGCCAGGTTAAAAAGACCTCTCTTTGAATTGAACTTGAACTATGAATAAGGGCCATGTTCAAAAGACATAACATTACCTATGTTATGTTAATATCTAGGTGATGTTTATGTTATCTAGGTAATGTTTATAACAAACATCCAAATAGATAATATTAGTAGCTTCCCAAAGCTGGAAATTGAACATGGGTCAAATTGGTGTCAGGTGTGGGATCTAACTGTATGCCAATCATTATATACCTGTGTAATGTAGTTTGATCATTTCCAAATTGGCCAAGCCTCCTTACAGTAGCGAATAAATACAGAAGGACGCGGGCACGCATAAAAGTTAACAAGCTCATATTACATCATATACGTGTACATACGTGTGGCCATACTCATGTGTGTGCGTGCAATTGGATTACTTTCGCACACAGAGAGATAAAACCCGAATATTTCTCGCCAATTTGGAACTGATTGAACTATATATGCGATCAAAGAAGAACTTTGGTATTGAGGTGCAACTGATGCGTCTATCACTGGCATCGCTGACATGAAATTGCAGTGTAGTACTTCAGGTGGCATAAATATTCAAATCTCCCCCACAGGGAGGGTGAATTTCAAAAGGGTTAATTCCATGGGTGATTCCATTTGAAATCTACACTCCCTATGGGGAAGATTAAGGTAATGTCTTCCATTTTTCCTATTTTGTACTTTACAGACTATGATATAGACTATATAGTGCTTATAAACAAACTAAACTCAACTTACCACACATTCCTTCAAAGACAATGTCTATATTCCGTCTCTCCACACACATCGCTCGTCTAAACTCGCAATCATTTGTATAATCCACACCGTCGCTGCCGCAGATCGGGCTTAGCTCCATTCCTTCGCAGTCCTGCGGACACACACATTTAGCCATCGTCCTATCTGGCGTCAGCATGCACTCTGCGCCAAACCCGCAATCCTTAGTGTCACATGGATTGCTGGAGTCTGAATAGAGAAGACAAAGAGTGGTTAGCATGTTGACCATTAGTGCCATGATGCTGATTTATAACAAAATCCACGTAATTAGTACAAAATAAGTAATCTGAGGTCTCTGGTTCCAATCTGCCAATAGAGGCTTTGTAATTAGATACTAAAGTTAGTTCTGTATAGATGAAATATGGGTATATTCTTCGAGTTGATTGTTACAGGTCATTGGTTCCAATTTGTCAACAGAGCACTAAGTAATTGAAGATATGTTAGTACAGAACAGATGAATCTAATATCATGTATATATTCCTCACAGGTTCATAACAAGTCCAGGTCGCTGGTTCAAATCTCTATTCAAAATATAGTGGAGAAGAATATCAAACTAATGTGTATATTCCTTTCAGAAGATCTGCTCAAAATTCTGGTTCCAATCTTTGTATTGATGCATTCAATACCTGTAGATCATCAGACATAACGCCTCATATGCAACTTTGATATCACACATTCATATTCAGTAATTCCACTTGTCTATGTTCTCATTGGTTCAAATCCAGTATGAACTTGATCTAACACCTATCCAATATGCAATTCTATCACCAAATCAGTTAAATTTCAGGAGACAGCAATTTCACCATTTGTCGACTATTCAATTTCTATTCTCAAATCAAATAACACATCTGGTCCAAGTTCAAATAAGCATTCAAGCAATTAAGTGTCATTTGTTGATCACATCAGGTATGAAAAGTTCACCATGGATACAAGTCTCTTGAGGTAGGTATCCTTGTGTTCTATACTATCTCCAAATTGATCACATAATCAATAACAAAGCAGTTCATTGCTATCGTTCGCAATCAACACACCACATTCAAACACATTATCAATTCCACCAACTCATGTATGTATCCGTAATGTAACACATCCGTCCCACATACCAGCATGTCAACATGTACGCAGCGGTTCCTCACTCACAGTAATACAACAACTCCTGAAGTATCGTGTATTCAATACCTAACTAAACCAAGCGTGGCTAATGCTGACACTGGGTGGTGGTGGTGTACAGAGTAGAAGTCTCAACACACTTAGTATTTATATAATAAGTCAGTCATGTCAGTTAGCTCAGCGGTCCATTTGACTCACACACAAACAAATTGTCCACATTGCTCATGTTCTTGCATTACTCATTAATTGCAAAATCGCGGAACAATTGCCGATTTGTTGTGCATTTCCCGATTAATATTTCAATCATCTGTAGCAACAAAGAGCAGAGAAAAGTGAAGTTGACATTTGATTCAAAACTGACTAATTGATCAATCAAATTGGAAAACAAGTGCCTAGTTGTTGTGCATTTCCGTATTAAAAATGTCAATCATCTGTAGCTAAGTGGTATATAGACCAAAAGAAGTTGAACCGACTCCTTGATTAATCAAATTGGAAAACAAGTGCTAAGTTGTTGTGTTTTTCCACACAGAATATTTCAATCATTCATAGCTTTGCTGGTAGCCTATGCACCAGACTAAAGTCAAATTGTGATTCATAGAACGGACTCATTAATTTGGAATCACAAAACAAGTGCCGAGCTGTTGTGCATCCGCATTGAGAATTTCAATCATCTGTACCGTACTGGTATCTGTACCAGACTATTAAAGTCAAAATATGATATTGATATAGTCTTGTGAAGGAGGCCTCTTTTCATTCCTTACAACACAGGTAAACATATGGGATGTATCATCAATTGAATAATATTAGCAAGCTATTGCTGCTGTATTAAGATGAAAGAACTGGTACACATCTGTGAAGCCCAGTCATAGATTGTTTTATATATTCAATATGTCTCATAAGCCTCGGAGGCAAAGTATGTAGAAAGAAACCGGATGTGTCTCCTCTTCTTAAAGTCCAATACCGGAGACAAGCTTTTCTTGCTCTGTTAGCATTATATTCCACTAGAGGTGCAGTAGACAGGCAACAGCGCTAGGTAACTTATTACACATCACATGAATTTAGTCTGAGATTCATAACAAGTATCCACTGATCGCATTTACAAGTGCAGTTTCATCAAAATGTCCCCAATGTGGGTAATGTTTGAGTAAGTTCCCTGACAAGCAGTTGGACCAACCACTTCAACTTAAAAATGTTTGCAATCAGTCAGTCCCCAAGAAGCAGCACAATAGAAACACAAGCATTCTCTTCACAAAACGGTATAATTTGTCAGTATTTCCAAACAACCAATCCCAAACCAAGCAGCTTGACAAGTTCAAATCCGCAGTGCACTAGGATGTTTTGAGCAGTTCAACAATGGTGAATCAAACAGAATTAGGGTTACTCCCATCTGCGCCGACAACTGCAACAGTTTACAAATCTATTCACTTTAAGTCACTGTTACAACTTCCAAGTCCCCATACTCTACAAAAGTATGTCATAGTGAACACGAGACACACATCACGCCAGAAGTATGCATAGAAATTGTCAAATCACTTGAGAGAGAACTTTAAATCTGTGGCTGTCAAAAGCTATTGGCATAAGAACGGTTTTGTTCGATTTTCGAACAGAATTTTACCAATGACATTATTGGCATTCAAACCACATGAGATTTGCTACAGGGCTAGTTTTATTACCCCACCACGACGATGCCAGTTAAACAAAACTCATACCAGAAGCAGAAGATGGAGTCAAAATTCAAAAGTCCAGGCAAGAATATAGGCTAACAATCCAAACATAGGGTAATAATACCAAACGGCTCAAGGAAATACAGCGTAAAGAAGGAGAAAACACTATCCGATGACAAAACTAACTCAAAATAGTTCAACTCTCAATTTAGCAAATTGTCATGGTAACCAGAACTTTCTTTTTACTTTTCTTAGTTAGATTTGGCGGGATAAGGTGGTAAATGAGCGATAAAGAGCGAGTAAAATGGCTCAGATTTCTTGCGGAGAATGGCCCTGTCATTGTGTAAGTGACGTGAATAGTTTAGAAGAGTATTGTGATTTGTTGACAATAGCGCAAGATTTCCCATGCCAATATACAGGTTGTACACTGATTGTGAGCATTCTGGGAGCTTCTTTTAAGGGTTATTTGCAGATAAAGGGATGAAGCATGTAGGAATGTTGGTCCAGGGCAGATTGAGTTACTAAGTAAAACATAATGAGCTAGTTGAAGGGAGAAGAAAGTATACAGAACATACAAAATCATATGGGTGGCGCTGCTAAGACATATTTCAATTCATTTCAAACTGCTCATCAAAAGGGGGGACTTTGCGACTGTGTTTTTCCAAGATATCGATGAAAACAGACAGAATAAATAAAGAAAATAATATGAATTAAGGAGTCATTTCACTTGAAAAATCTGAATGCTTTGATTAACTTTGATAGATTTGGAATATTTTAAAGCTTTGAAATACGCTGAGAGCCCAGATAATAAACTCAAAATGGACTTCACCTGCAAAGTCCCCTCTTTTGATGTGCTGCATCACATTTATTTTGTCGAAAATAAATCACATTTCACTCTTTTCTGAATGGGATGTGGCACTTTTGTGGGAGCATTTTGGGATTATATGAGCGAAATTATGTAACAATATGGTTTACTCTGATTTGCATTAAAACATTCTGTAGAAGGGTAGTGCAAGGAAAGCCTGTTTCATTTTCATGAACCTCTTTCCAGTAAAGAGACACTCGAAACTTACTTTAAAGGGGCATTGAGAGATTGCAGAGAAAAATGAAATTTGGAAAAAAAGGGATTGTTTCAATGGATAAGGTACGTAGAAACCCTGAAGTGTAATGAATAATGGTGCAAGATTGAAATTTGGTTGAAGCGAGTTATGTGGTGATTGATGCTGATAATTTCGATGTGATCTAAATTACCAAATCGTGAAATTTTACATGATAGACAGCGAATTAAGGTAAAAGGTTTCAGATGGTAGTTATGTATGTATATATGCCGTAGGTGCAAAAAACCTGATTTCCAGAAAAACTGAGGGCGCACTCCCATGCGCATTTCTCAGTGTATCTTTAATGTAACTTTACCAGTGTGTGCCGAGGAACTGATTTTATTTGTATACAATTTTAAAATGTTATTTCTTCTAAAAATATGGTGATTTAGAGCGGAAAATTTGAGTTTTTCAACTTTCTTGGAAGAAACTAAACAGGTAATTAATAGAGCTATTTCAAACAGAAAATAGTAATTTATAGAAAACAATAACGGAAGTATGGTGTGGAAGGAATGTCATAGCTTTCAATTCCAATGCCCCCTCCCTTAGGAAAACCCTTACAAAAGTGTGCCATGTAAGAGTATGCTGTTATTGCAGCTTAAACTATGCCAATGATTATTTAGTCGCATAGTATGTGCTGTTTAGGTGTTTACATATATATTTAACATCGGAAAATTGTTAAAAGAGGGGGTTGGCATTTTGTAAAGAGCTAAATATTCCAGCAGATTTATATATGTTTAAGATATAACAGCCACTAACAATTGAGTTGAACAGGTCCGATTGCCTGGAGTAATATAAGTGGTTGGCGACAACTTAAAAGGGCTTAAATATTAATCTTAAAACATCAATCAAGTTTTCTTTCTTTGTCACTGGCATAAAGACTTTGGGTCTAGTCTAAAATCTTGAGTATACTAGATGCAAACTTTATTAACAATTGTATAAATAATAACAGCACAAGGATTGGTCCATTATCTCTTTATTTTGTGACAAGATTGGTCCATTATCTCTTTATTTTGTAACATATCGCATGTCACAAAACACACATAAACTGTGCTCAATTTCACAAATAAAATCAAGATTCATAAGACAATTATATTTAAATAAAATACTTGTTTTTTTACACTTTTCAGTTCAACTCCTAAATTGGGCTGGTACATTCGAACCCAATCCATGCCTGAATCTTAAAACCTTTTTATTCCGGAATTTTTGTTGATGGATAATCTTGTAACCAAAGTTGTTCAATACGTGTGTGGGTTTGTCTCATTTCAGTAAACCAATATTTCTCTTATCCTCAAGATATGTATTTTGGCAGAGGCTGAAAGCTTTCAAAATGAAAAGAGGTAGTAGTCCGCCTTCCCCAGCCATACAGGTAGCCTTTGACTGCAGCTTGTCCGACCATACCACTCTGTTTGAAAACCATGAATCATAAAAAGATCTACATGTACAACAGTTTCAGGCTTACATGACAAGAAGATTAAAAGGGGGAAAAAGAAACTTTCCTTATATCCTCTCTTTCTTATTACTTAGCCATCAGCAATTTAAATAGTAACAATATTATGCTTTGATTATCGCCTTGATGTGGTGCATTCTGGGAGTTGGTAGCTCCGACCAGCTGTCGCCCATTCCTTTCATGGTTGGTTACAAGAAATTTAAGGTGGGTGTACCCTATGGCAATCCTTATCAAAAGTCTGAATAGCTGTACAGGAATCTAAATCTGTATTGAAACCAGCTTTATACTGTGGACCAGAATTTGCTAGGTTGGGATTCTAAGCTTGTTTGGAGGGAAATGATTAAATCTGTTATATTAAACCTTCACTATTGCAGAGCTCTAAATACAGAACCAGATTTATCCTGATTCCCTATAAAAATGTAATTTAATGGATACCAGCAATACCTGTAGTCCATTTCACTTCCTCAAGACAGTGATGTTACCGTGATATTGAATGATCAAATACAAAATTATACTTATACACAGTATGCAGACAGCAGGTCTACAGGGCATGTTGCACCTTAAAGATGGTGTCCCTCTCCCGCAGGTAAAGTAAAGTTTCAAATGCAGTCAAACACGCTTAACACTTTCCACACGGCTATTGCTTTTACCAAATACAAAACAGATTTTTTTTCAGAAAGCTTTCCCAACTTTCAAGGTCTATCTCAAGTATTACTGAACCAATACTAGGCATGCTTGTACTTATTTCAATGTATTTCAGATGGTGATTCCAAATATGGAAATGACATTCAATAATGTTGACATTTTTTTAAACATTTTGTAAACATTTGATATTGTCGTCAGGAGACGACTGCCGCGTGGAAAGTGTTAAATTCAGATTGCACCCCTTCAAAATTAATCAGGGTAATCTCACTTGATGTCTCCCATCTTCAGAATAAATATCAGACACCTTCTTGATTTGACTGACCCCCATTGGTCTAGACAATTATGACTCAATGCCGAAAGCCCTCATCTCGTTTCACATTTCATCTATCCAGACGATACCCATAAGTACTAAAGTTGGCTTTATTGTGCACATATGTATAGGGGGTCATTGAATAACACCCTGGGTATGAGAATATAATTGAATAAAAGGTGTGATCTCGTTAATCCAATGCTATATTTGCCATAATCAATTTGATATTAGAGATGACAATTGTCTGTTTAATTATCTGTGAAATTTCAACATTAATCATGTAACCATACGTTAAGGATAAGATGTCAGGCGCATAGGCTGATTTTGGATGATTGATGAATTAGTTACTGTACAACCCGAAATGTTCGCGTACTCACGAAAATGTCATGCTGCAAATATTTCCAATCTACCTTGTAGCAGTGCATTGCAAAGTTATACAATGTAACTCAAAAGTTTACATTCACAAAATGTTCATGCAGTAAATTAGGCCGGTAATGCTGATTCGTGAAAATTGTAAACTCTCAAACATTTCTGGTTTTGCAGTATATCACCCATCATAGCACATATTTTCATCAAAACCGGCCCAAAAACGCTTTACAAAGGGGTACAGTGCTTTACAAAGGGGGTACAAAAGGTACAGTGTGTACACAAAAAAGGTACATTGATAAATTTTACAGGGGGGCGCCCGCCCCCTCTGCCATCCCCCTGTATCCGCCACTGACGTCACTGTCTCGTGGAAAGAAAACCGACTATAAGAAAGTATAAATGCATAATCTATACCCCAATGCAATTGGGATACAAGTAGTGCTAATTGCAATACAATCATGTTCATAATTTCAGGGAATGAAGTATAGATGTTTGTATTTATCGGCCCACATAAACGGCATGTAACACCTGATCTCATTGGTTGCAAAGAGTACTACATCATTTATTGAGCCAATTGGGGTCACAGTACCAAAGACAGCCAATAGGGTCACAGTACCAAAGCCATATTGGCTGAAATTTGGCTGGGATTGGTTATTGTTAAAAGAGTAGCCCATTTGGAAGCTTGCCAACATACTGAAAGCCAATTCAATCATTCAATCCAAACTAGCAGGAATGCATGCAACCTGTATTTTACCACTATAGAGGGCAGTGTTTATAGTTGATTCAGGTACAGAGAGCAGCAGGCGACAGGTGTATTTTGTATCAAGTTCATTAGCATACTATTGAAGAAACAAATCCTTAGGATAAAAAGGATGATAAAATGATGCACAAAATCATTATCTAGAATCACTGGAATATGTTCTGATGTAAGCATGTCACTATGCACAGGAATACCATGCATACAGATTGGAACTCAGTACTTCTAGAAATATGCTCTGGTGTCACTATGTAAAGGCAATAGAACATAATTGTTTCAATTGTTTCTTTAATAATTTATCAAGCAAATCAATTTCAAACCAGTACTCACCACAAGGCCCTTCCATCTCTACCATTATTCTTTTCATCTGCGTACATGATGCTGATTTTAGATAGCATTCATTCATATAGGTAATATCATCACTACCACATACTGGTGAGAAGACATCGGTACACATTTCTGGACAGACGCACAAAGCCTTACGCTGGGCAGTCTCTTGGCATATAGCTCCAAAGGCACAAAGATGAACTGAACATGGACCTGTGTAAAGAATGAGAGAAGAGGAACAATAGATTATATGATCACATATGAATGTTTAAGTTTACAGAACACAATGTCATATGCAATGAAATTTGCCTTTGCTAACTATCTACTAAAATATAGTCTCATTATAACCAGAAGTGATTACTAGCTATCTACAGAAGATAGCAGATCAGCTATCTACTGAAGATAGCAGATCATTATAGTCGGATTTGAACTGCTCTGCTGAAGATGCCAAGTCATTCATATTTCGATATTATTTACTGAAAATAGCATGTCTTGATCTGCTATCTACTGAAGATAGCATGCCATAAAGATTTTAAATAAATCTTAACATAGCATGTTATATAATATCTGTTACTGATTGAAGTTACAGTGTTCATTATAATACTGATTTTCAATGCTATCTACTGAAGATAGCATAAGCTATCTACTGAAGATAGCATAAGCTTGTGACATTCAAAATGCTATCTGCACTTTGTACATGGAGATATCATGTCATACACATTTTCTACTAAGTTGAAGGTGGAAATGCTTTCTACTGAAGATGGCATTTCATTGAAATTTGGATTGCTATCTTCTGAGGATATTCAAGATAGATGTCATCAAACTGAGCATTTCCATGCTATCTACTGAAGATAGCATGTCACTATATCAAGTTTAATGCTATCTAAAGATACACTTCCTCTGAGAGATATGAGATTTAGTTTACTGACGATAGCAATTATGATATCTACTGAAGATAGCACATTAATATTTCATTTTAAATTTCACATCTACTGAAAAAGCTTGTCATGATATAGACCCTAAAATGCCATCTAATGAAGATTGCATATTAAAGTCAGTTTTCCCATGCTGTGTAGCCTGTGTACTCAAGGTGGACTCTAACAGACAGATTGTATCTACTGAAGATTCAATATCATTGGCATAACAGGTACACCATGTATGCTTATTGGGTAGTGAATAGAATATAAACACAATACTGTTAAAAGCAGCAAGCGATTTCAATGAGATGCAACCCTGGCATAAATTGGCCTTGTGATGGGGCTATAACAGATTTGAAGTCTTGTATGCATAATTCAGTAAGTAAGTAATGTAGAGGGGGCAATCACTTTGAAGTTGTCATGCGTGCAGTTACTTTAAAGTTGTCATGCGTGCAGTCACTTTGGTCGGTCACAAGTGGACGGCAATCGCTGTATTGCCCCTCATAGTGCTATAAAATGAAGTAATGCAGCGTGATACCAGATCTAGATATTTCTGTTAAAAACTATACTAACCATGAGTGCTTTGTAACTCATTTCTCAGACCAGGGTTCCTGTAAAGGCCTTCTTTGTTTTATATGATTCACTGATCAAAGAGGAAAGGCTACAGTTCACGATTAGCCCAAGCAGACGGTAAACAAGGGCTTAAATTTGAAAATTCCCAGGCCCCCAATTTTACCCGTAAAAAAATTACTTTTCCCTCCTTGCTCCCCCACCCTCATTTCTCCACTCATCAGATGTTACTACACCACTTGGCCTTCATTAAATCTCTTTGAATTTGCCAAAATTTTGACTTTTATACAAATACCAATTTTATCCCTGAGAGTTACTCTAGGTGTTAGCCCTGTTACATATTATACAACTGAATATAATGGTTAGTGTTGGACTAAGCTTAACACCTGTTGGGCGGTCGGCTCTTTGGTAGATGGTCAGCAGCGTTAGTCTACTGTTGGGTCTGGCTTAACACCTTGACTGACCTTAACTTTACACTAACCCATTTAGCTAGGTGTGGATACGAAAACCTCTTACTTCCACACCGTAGTATTTTGTAATAGGATCAAATCTTGAAATCCAATGGAGCTGAAAAAGTCCAAGATTGGAATGGCTTTGCGGCAAAGGCCAGATTTTGCAACCTTTTTAATAGATTGTTTCTGGAATCACAATTCATAGGAATTTCTTTCTCTTTTAGAAGATTTTGAATAAAAAATATCAAGTGAATCGAGAAAGGTTCAACAATATGCTTATGAAGAGCAATTTGAGCAGGATAAAAATTTAGTGCAAAATTTCGATGGATATAGCCGGCAAAGTTTACAAAATATGATACTAAAGGAATTTTGTAATCAAATGTGGTGAAATCTTACAGCAATGTTTTAAAGAGCTGTGAATATTGTCTGTGTAATGCTGAAAACATACTAGCCGGTCGCTGGTCGCAACAGGTCGCGTAGTACTCGCTAGCTCAAAAGTATCTTGGTGCGACCAAAAGTCGCATCGAGCTACTAAATCGCCGGAAGTCGCAGGTATTTCCCGAACACGCAGACGACAACAAACCTGCTGATTGGTTATGCTAATTTCGAAGCAAAATAACCTCCCCCCATTGGTTGAAAAAGTATGGTGTTCATTACGTCATGAGCGACCGATCTTTCGAGTTGAACTGAAGTCAACTGGTTGCGACTGGTCGTTTCCAGTCAAGCGATCTCTTGATCGATGTATCGGGGTTTTTTTATGTGACGTAAAACTCGTCATAGGAGCGATTTAATCGCAAAGCGACCTTAGTATGTTTTCAGCATTATACTGTAAAAGTGGACATTTTCGCGCGACATTTATTCTTGCACTTTTCGCGCTAATATTAGCAAGTGCAAAAATAAAAACATGCAAATATATTCATTTTGTATGTAGGTATATGTAGGGAAGCTCACATTCGTGAAAATAAAAACAAGCAAAATTGTTTAAAATGTGCAAAGAGCGAAAAATCCCACGCACAAAAATGTCCACTTTTACAGAACCCCTTTCGGTATAATTTGAAACATGACCCATTTGTACCCTTCATGTAACAATGTCAGCAAATGGTCTGTGGATAGCAAATGCATGTCATACCAAATATCAAGCTTAGGTTGCAAAGGGAAATGGATAAGTAGTGCTTCCATTAAAATCTTAAGATTTTCTTTAGCATTATGATCACCTGCCTGATCGTGCCACGAGACTGAGGAATCATGCCCTACCAGCACATAATAATGTGGTGTAGTGTTTTGTAGTGTTAAGGAAGGTTAGGGTTAATGATGGAGGTGAAAGATATAACCATTCTTATACAGTTTTTAAAAATGTGTACAGCATTTCAGAAAAGGGTCCGTAGTATTTAATTATTTTATTTAGTTCTCTTTTCCCTAAGATATCAAGATTATAGCCCTGTAAGATTAGACACACCCATACAGAAGGTCATAAGTCTACACATCCATACAGAAGGTCATAAGTCTACACCTCTTTCAATGAAATACTTTTGACTTGTTCTGAATGGACCATAATGCAACAATTACTAATAATTATGATAATTGGCCACATCTTGAAAAGAGTAAAGGTCATATATTGAATTGTGGTAACACTTTCTTGTATTGTTACCACTGAATTATCCCAAATTATCTCAAAAGATACACATTTAGCAATTCTTAATATAAAATATAACTCTTTATTGAACATTGTATTTTTTATTTGGAGCTCTTATTTTACAAGTGATTTAAAGAAATAATTAGGTCCATTTATAAATTTGTAATCATTTTGAAGTGCGAAGAAAAGTCAAAAAGTAATTTGATTTAATACTGATAAAGACAGAATATAGGACCCAGCTGATATTACCTAAGATGTTTTAGGTGGGTGTTCCATAAAACATTACATAGAAGTGTAGTCCAACTACAACACACATATTGCTGTAACTCTAAACTCCTGCGGCTATGTTTTCGTGTGGATCGAGGGAGGGGGACAAAGTATGAACTTTTTATCTAACAAACCGCTGTGAACCCCCCCACCCCCCCCCCCCCCCCCCCCCCCCCCCGATTCGATCCTGGACCATCCGCTCCCCAGCGCCGGGTCCCTACATACTGAGCTAAGCTCCCAACGCTTGCCCGGCCAGCGATTTTGTACCCACATATCAGCTCAGACGATGACGTCATCCAATCAAGGCTGTAGCATGCACATGGAGATAGTTCCTGGCTGTATGATTTTGTTTGGTGTAGTGGCATAAGGGTTAAACAGTATTTCTAACATTTTATTTCACAGGTGTAATCACATCCATGGATATTACATTCAGCACTCAAATTCTATTTATATCATTATTATTAATTTTTGAAAATAAAATTATGCCTTTTTTGGTAAAAATATTAAAATCATTTGAAAGTCCTTGCGTCATCTTAGACCCTGCGAAATCCATCTACCACGTTATGGTATAGCTAACAATGGCATTGTGCGACCATGTAGCAACCTATTACATTCGCATCACCAATTCACCAAGAGGTCGTGCTAGTTTCACGCCTTCTGCTGTACCTTTTCACAACACTGATTCTAATGGTACTTTTGTTAGTCATATTAAAGCTAAATGACAAAAAATATAACCATGAGAACCATTAGGGAACACAAAAAAGAAAATTTAAAATCTTCGATGAAATTCAGTTTCAAAAGTTGTCCCATAATTTTCAATAATGTCTCAAACATTTTCAAAATAGTGTTGGAAAATGTTATTATTAATTGGAAAATTCTGAAAAATAAATATAAACAATTTTGCAGATTTGAAAAATATGAGCCTATCGCAGAACTGAGTTTTGTCCCCTTTTGGGCTTACTAAACTAAGGTAAAAATCTGCTGATTTTGCTGCTTGCACCCCTATGGTAAAATGGTACAATCCAAATCAAAATACTTTGCCAGACAAAAGGTATACACCACAACAATAAAGGTTCCTGTAAGTGAACAAGTCACCCTAAAATAGGGGTGCCCCCAGGTACAGGGTGTCCGAATAATGACATGGCTTTTATTGATGTAGTCGGACAGCCAATCACTCTAAACTAAACCATGGCCACAGGAGGTGTGGATGCTTTCAAACTATATAGTGCATAGGGGTTACCTTTTAGCATTTCTATTTGAAGTCCAGCCTCCTTACACTTAAAAAATAACACAGGTTTTCATAGTTGAGCACAGGTTTTCAAACATGTAAATAATAAATGCATTGCCGTGCAATATAAGTAAAATGTTGGACACAAAAATGGCCACATACTTCATTCTTAAGAGTCTGTCGAGTGTCCCCGAATCTCTTGGCTTCGGAAGATTCAAAGTACCAGGGTACTTTAATAAAAAATAAAAAATAAGCCTATTTTTGATCAATTCAATTTTACTAATTCCACCCTTATCACCAGAGAAGAAGTTGACTTTTCTATTCTAATACAACTTCACCCATTTTTTTCTCCAAAATTTAGAAAAAACACAACAATCTTTGCAAATTTGGTTTGTTAATTTATTTATTTTAATTTAATTATTTGAATGTCAACAATTGATGAAAATTCACCAAAATGTCCCGACATTTTTTGGAGGAAAGACATTACCTTAATTTTCCGCACGAGTGTAGATTTTAAATGGGATCACGCATGAAGATAACCTTATTTGAAATTCACACTTGCTTGCTTTATGATTTTGCTATGAGCTGAAGTCATCTCTCAACATGGAAATGATACATTTTAGTGGCCCTCAAATACATACAAATTTACTCAAATAAGGAGGGAATTTACCATTAATTCAATAGAAAGAAGTTCTCCAGCACAAAAGTGTTTAGTAAATATCATTTGAAACCTTTGCTGCACCTTGCGTTTCTACAAGTCATTCCCTTCCCCCAATTACAAGCTTCTGTACGCCACAATAGTTGTATCAATATTTTATTAACACAATTCATTATTTCAAAACTCAATACCATAATATTTATGAATTTATTCTGATTTTATTTAGGGCACTGTTCCGTAATTTTACAGCCGATAAGACAGACATTCCCTTTGTTATCTCCTATACATGACATGGGTTTTGAGGCTACATAAAGGGCTACCAACAGGCCTTTTGTGAGAAATATTGGTTTATTTGTGAGAACCAAGTTTATGTTATTTACTTAGCTTTTTCTATGTTGTCATTCTTCTTACAAATGTATGTGAGTGCCAAGTTTAGCTGTTGTTTTTTCTCTTTATTCTTGTGTTGTTCTTTCTTTCTTTACTTTTTTTCATTCTTCTATTCTTTAATGTCAATACGATGCTTTATTTACGGACAATAGCCACATTCCCGTTCTCTCCCATGATATCATTCTTTTATCAAATGCTTCAATTCTTATCTCTGTATATAAACTTGAAAGTAAAATTTAGCCCCAAGCATTACATAGATTGGAAGAAGAAAGTGTTCCACGTGAAAGGAACAATGATGCACTTTTTTCATCAATGACTTGAAACATTATCTTTGCCCTAATGTGCTCGAGTAAATATAATTAATTATATTATTTACGTCAGATACAATGCTAGTTTTCTGGAGGAGAAAAAAAAATCCACAACCTTATTTGAAAATAAATAAATTAGTAATTATGTCCCTTCATAGAATTCAGATAAACATTGATTTGGTAAAAAAAAAATATGAAGGATAAAACTGAAAGCAGGATTATGCCATAAAATTAGATCATTTGATCAACATTTTCTTATTCTTGCTAGTATGTCTTAACCCTAACCCTACCAGTCTGTTTTTAACAAATTCAATCCAGCACATCAAGCGCTATCCGCATAGGCAAGCCACAGCTATCAGCTTCCCGTTCGTGCAGAATATTGTGCTCACTATAGAGGCTCGGTCGATTACGTCATGGAAAATCATCCATGCATGCGCTAGGAGATAGGCTGGGTCGTGGTATTTTGTGGTATTTGGTCATGTTAGGGTTAATGCAAAACTTAGAAAAACAGAAATTGTTTGTTAACCCCTAACCCTACCAGCCTGTTTTTTTAACCAAAACGAGGATTTCTGAGAAGTTTGAACAAATAAATCACCGCATAGGCAAGCCACGGCTATCAACACACGTTCGCGCAGTATATTGCGCTCACTATATAGCCTGGGTTGATTACGTCATAGAAAATAGTCCACGCATGAGCTGGATCGTGGTATTTTATGGTCTTTGGTGTTAGGGTTAAAGGAGAGAGAAAGGCAAATCAAGCAGGGAGATGAAATTGATTAAATTGATTGATAGATATATTGATTGACTCAATTGATTATATTGACATTGAACAAACAGAAGATATAAGGAATCTTTAAATTGTATCTTGTACTAAACAAATAAGTTGTGAAAAGAGTTATGTCAATTTGACAAGACCCTTTATATAGAATAAGCAAATACATGTACAATGCATTACCTATATTGGTTGGTTAACTTGTCAAAATCAATTATGATTCTCAACAAAAAGTCCAATGTAAACTTTACACTTAAGAGTTTGATGGGAATAATAGTTGCATTTCAGATGTTCATTTTAACTTTATCCCATTAAAATCAATGAAACACACATTGTGAACCATGAATTTGTGTGTGTATGATAATTTTTTAAACATTTGACTTGCAAGGATTTCAAAATTGTTCTGCTCACTAACTTACTATTAAAACAGACTTCAGAAGAAATGTCTTACGTCACAAAAATTGCATGCTTCAAAAAATGTGTGTTCCTTAAAAGTTTGCGAACATTTTCATGCCGCGAAAAAACAATGTGCCAAAAGTCAAATATTCAAAACTCCTTAAAATCAGCTTTTGAAAATGAACAATTACATGACACCTCTGTAGCCGCTTGATTGTGGATAGAATAACACCAACCTATTTGGGGAATTATTGATACAAAAAAGATAAACTGTATCTCACATGAACTGATTGACAGGTGTCTATCAAAGGTGCTGGGTATCCCATAATGCAATATGACTATAGTGTCCCATGATGCAATGGGATTATGAGTATGGTTTTCCATCATGAAATGTGGTTCTGAAATGTCACAAAAATTGGACCATATTGCCATGTACAACGACCCATTTGTAGTGAATAACCGCAACTGCATTGGCGTATAAAGTTGTAATTTTGTTTACAAAATGCATGTTGCAGTCAGTCTAAATTCCCCTTAACCCTATCCGTGCTACACACTACAAATCACTAAAGTGCTAGCGGCTGGTATCGCATGCTTCTTAGGTCTATCTTGTGGCACGATCCGGCGGGCTATTAAATGTTGAAGAAAAACTGAAGTTTATCGAGCTGACCAGTTGGCAAGGTGTCTGACTCAGTGGCCCAGGTTCGATCCCTGGTGCATTCAGAGGCAAGGTGTCTGACTTGGCCCAGGTTCGATCCCCGGTGCATGCAGAGGCAAGGTGTCTGACTTGGCCCAGGTTCGATCCCCGGTGCATGCAGAGGCAAGGTGTCTGACTTGGCCCAGGTTCGATCCCTGGTGCATGCAGAGACTGAATTTTCACCCTCCTAATTTGACCTGTTTTTCTCCCCTGCTGAGTTCTCTTCTCTTACCCAATTCACAACATCCATGGTGATCGTGAGTTGAGTACAACATTCAATTTAACCCGGATATTGCAACACATTGTTTCGCCGCAAACACAAACGTTTCGCTGGATTTAAACATGTTAAAAGCACCCTGTCCTTGGGTAGGCATTAATTTCATACACAGTTTCCCTTGAAATATTCCAACCTAAATCCTCATTAAGGAAGTCAGCCTTAGGGATATTTTCTGGTCAATTAGAGGATTTATTGTTCACAATATTTGCCAAACAATTTGTGCAGAGAGTGGAAATATGGATATCCCAAGTTCAACGCTATTGTCCAAGAACTTCTCACAACTGTATACAGGATATGGGCAAAATAGAAATCAATTATCACCAGAAAAGGGGGAGTGGAGGGTTATTTCAAGCTTGTACATGTAAGAAATCGCTGTTTTGCAAATACCTTCTTTTTTGTATAATTTCATCCTACGTACCAGGATTGTACTTTGTTCTTCGTTACTCTATCTATCCCTCATTTGAACACTTTCCATGCGGCTGTCGTCTGGACGACATACCAAAATTTCACAAAATGTTTCAAAAATGTCAAAATTGTTAAATTTCATAACTATATTTTGGAATCACCATGTACAATGCATTGAAATAAGTACAAACATGCCTAGTATTGATTCAGTAATCCTTTGGATAGACCTTGAAAGTTGGGAAAGGTTTCTGAACAATCTGTTTTGTATATGGTCAAACCAATAGCTGTGTAGAAAGTGTTAAAATTTCAACCCCCACACCAATGATTGCTAATGCCTGTCCAATCGTGGTCCAATCAACCCCTCACAATTTTATCGCACTATAACCCCTTCCCCTGAACAGTAATGATCTATGATGCACAAGTGAAAGTCCATGTTGTCACAATAATGATTAAAAAAGATAAGTAAGATGGATCAATTTGTGACAAAAATTACTTTTTGTTTTGCATGATGTTTCTCACTATCAACCCTATGTCAATTTCATGTACTCATTGACCAGTCGTGAGTTATTCAATTTTATTACACCAATTTAATTACAGAATTAAACTTTGTACTTGCACTGATGCAAGCAAAGTAGATCGTTGTCATTAGATCACACATTTTAATCAAGTGGACAATTTAATTTGTTGAGATCACATCTATATTTCACTGACCTTTGATCGCTGTTTGTTGTATTGACACTTTGATCATTTCAATTTATACAGCATGGCATGAGTAATGATAATAATAATAATGGGACATACATCGCATGGTTTGCATACATGTGTGCACTCCATAACCACGTGCATCTTGAGCGTTTTTGTTGTACCTAAAACATCTTTGCTGAAAGTTGAACCTATTACCCATAAAGCCACATTTTCTCACCCAACTCATAAACATGGCGAGTCAAAAAACTTATAATAGCATGAATAGTGGAAAGAAGCCATTTTATTTTCAAAACAAAGTTGAAGTTTGAAACTTTTTAAATGTTGCAAGAATGGCATATTCGTTCCTAACTTTGTGTGACAAAATGAAATCGATCACATTTTCTGTTCGTCTTTGGTGAACCTTTTTGCTGCACAACCCATTATACATGTTTGTCCACAAGCAGAGTGATTTTCAATGGAAATTGCGCACATTACATTTTCATATTTGAATTTGTCAACAAAATTGGAATATTTATTTTTTATTCAAATTTAGAACATTATAAGCAATTCATAGCATGGGTTAGGTACATTGAATATGTTAACTCCTATGTAAACAGGAAAGGATGGATTAAAATTCCAATTACATCACAAATTACTCAAGTTTCCAAATTTGAATGAGAGATGCGTTTTGCGATCTTATGCATGTTTTGGGTATTTATGGAGAAACAGTGAAATGGGTGCATGGGTAAAAGGGTTCACTAAAGGCAAATGGAAAATGATATTGACTTATATATCCACATAAAGTTAGTAACAAATAAGGTTTTCTTATAATGTTTTAAAAAAAGGTAAAGGCAGTCGATCCTGTAATACCAGGAGCGGAGTGCCCATCTCCCTTGGGCCAGACTCACTCCTTTTTATAATGTTGCTGTGTGGGGCTCGCTACACCTACTCCACAGTGAGTCTGTTACCTTCCCAGCACTGAAGAATGCCGGTACCCATTTAAATACACCTGGGTAGAGAAGAGTAATTGCGGTGAAGTGCCTTACTCAAGAGCACAACATGTTGACCACAGCGGGACTCGAACCCACAACCTTTAGATCATGAATCCAGTGCTCTACCCACTGCGCCACACGTTTACAAAAATTCAAAATTCAACTTTCAACGATTTTGAAAACAAGATGGCTTTTGACTCTCCTTGTATTTCCCCACCCCCACTATATTTGGTTTTGAATATGCAGGCCTAACATTTCTGTGGCACCTTCGCCAAAAAAGTGCCCATTCTTTCCCACTCACCCTGTACATTCCACTTAATGATACAACATATCAGTACTTACCCTCAGTAACAGGTTCCCTTGTAATATATGGTATATCTGAAATGAGATCAAATGTAAGAACAAATATAGGTTTAGACTTGGAAGTGAGACCATTATCATTATTCATCAAAACTGTATTAAACATAATATACAGCGTTCGACATAAGCGGTAATCCGGGCGTTTTTACGCCCAAAATGGCCGCCGGAAAACCTAAAATTCAATGCTGGTTATCCGTCGGACGCCCAAAAAAAAAAAAAAAAAAAAGATTTTTTTTTTTTTTTTTTTTTTTTTACAATTTTTTTTCAAAGCCCAAAAGTATATAAAACATGACCTTATGATCCAGATTTGACCCGAAATAATTCACTTAATACCACATGACCCACACCATTATAGCTATGGTAATTTATAACTTAAGATCCTACCTTTTATAAAAGTACATTGGTAGGTATTTCATAATATTCTGATTAAAAGTATGACTTTTGAGAACCGTTTTCAGTGTAAAAAATACCATTTATTTATTTATGAGTAACAACATCTACAATGTAACTAAATTTAGTAAACTATACATGTACATTTTGCTTGTTATGGCAATAGAAGTGTTGCCTGTAACATGATGCAGCATTAAAAAGATGTATAATGTTAGAATAAATTATTTCATTTTTTTTTAAATTAATTTTTAATTTGACATCAACAAAATTATAACTTTATTTCTTATGCATGTGATCTGGTCAAAAAAGATGTTTCATGTATGTATGATGGAAATAATAACACATAAGTTTTGAATGCATTGTAATATCTTTAATACACAGATTTACCATTTTGCATTACCACATCACATGCATATGAACCACAAAAATAATTTTTCTAACGTCAATTTGCAAATAAATTTAATATTATTTTATTGTTATATATCATGTAACAGGCAACACTTCTCTTCGCATATTAAATGGAAATATACTAAATTTAGGTATTTTTCAATGTTAAATAATTTGCTATCATGTAGACTCTTAACCTGTTCGGAACTCTGGCCATTTTTCTAGGAAAGCTGTATTTTAAAGCGTACTACCATATGGACCATGTCGTTTATTCGTACGATGCTTCGTTAATAAATTACAAGCAACACTTCTCTTCCCAAGAAGTTTCAAGCAACACTTCTCTTCCCATATTAAATGTTAATTTACTGAATTTAAATATTTTTAGAATGTGTCGTGTGGTATAAGATTAAATTGCAGAAAATGTGCTTTTTCGTTGTTTATAAAGGTCTCTGAAATTCCTGAGAAATCTTGACTTTGGCGGATAACCAAAAATGTTGGCTGATAACCTGATTTTATATCATGGTTATCCGCCGGATAACCTGATTTTTTTCCTTAATTCGAACACTGATAATATATAGATACATTAAGTTAAATTATAAATCAAATAATGAAACATCATAGACATTTGTTAAAATGAAACATTTTTGATCACATCATCTAATTTGAAAATAATGGAAAGCAAAAGCATGCCTTCCTAATACTATAAATTGGTGCTACAGATCATAAACGGAGGGACGCTATTCTTTGCGAAAGTCATAAAATTCAACCCAAATAGTTGTAGCGGCAACAAAATTTGTGTCCGCAAAATGGAGTATATCCCGGGCTTTACCGGTGTTAAACTCCCAACTCGGTATCAGTTCAGGGTAGGTCGATAAGTCTGCACAAACAAAAGTCATGAGTGGATGCTTGCGCTATCTACCTATTGAGGTTCTGTGTGCGAGCCTTGGTAACACCTATTTGTATACAGGGTAGTAACCTGCCATCGTCAATATATATGATACAAATAATGCGTGCTTAGAAACTCTATATTTTGTTTCCGGTGCGATATTAAAGGGTAATTTTTTTTGTATTTTATTTTTACTGTATCCTCCTTCGAATAAAACAAAACTTGAATCACCATTTTGGTGACCTTTAGACGTCGCAAAAACGAGAAAGTAGTGAATTATCCCAAAATGTGGTATACCATACCTGAAGTTTGCATTGTTCTAGGGACAAATCTAAGACGAATATACCTGAGGTATATTCGTCTCAGGAAACATTTTGAGTCATTTTTTGCTTCTACATTCTAAACAAGACTGTTTTTATGTTAACAAGTCTTGTGCAACTTGTTTGAGGGCTTGTTATAAAGTGAGATTGTAATAATAACACAGAATAAAACAAACACACTTGCTAAAAATAGCTCCCTGGACATCCAGGCTCAGTGCATTGATCCTAATCCATTACAACTATAGCGTTTAACACCCTAAACTATCAGTATTGATCCCAAATCAATACCAGATACATTGGTTTTCAAAAAGTAACAACCTACATTTGATTAAGACTACAATGGAGAAGATCAAACAGATCGCTGAGAAGATAACCACCCATATATGAATCCTTCTGTAAGGGCGCGCTTTTGGCCTTCTGTATTCCCACACGATAGACTCCGGCGTTGCTTTAATCATGGTTGATGATCCACCTGCCAGGTTATTGATAGTTTCAAAATGTATCTCTCTACAAAGGCACAAATTATATGTATATCCACTCAGATTCAGCTTTTTGTAAATGATCTTAACAAATGATGGCGCTTTCAGAACAAGACACTTGATATTTCCTCCTCAATAGCATCCGATCATCCTGGAAACAAAATGTGAAGTTGCAGCGTGAACTTACGCGGAATTCCAGAATCCAGACCAGTATATTCCATGGCAAATATATAATAGTGTCACAAGTTTACCTCAAAGTAACATGTATTTTTGGACAATAACAAAAAACTCCAATTATAGCCCAAGTCTGCCTCATTGAGAACTGCGAGACCCCTGCGGCCTTTTTTTTTAAGCAAAGTTGCTATCCCTGGATCAAAAACATATAGTACTCAATGGCAGATCCATAGTAGATTTCCTCTGCCCTGGAACCGTATTGGACTGAACTGAACTTTTGCACTGTATTAAACATTGACAAGGACAAGTCTATTTTGTTATGGGGATTTGGTATAACTTGGAGGGGCTTGGTATAGATCAATAATGCACGGGTCTCCTGATCCAGTACATTTTGATATTGTGTCTATTGTTTAGTGCAAGAAGCCAAAAATTAAATAGCTGCTCTTTATTGAAATTGGCGATTTTATCAATGGCTCTATATACACTAATAACATATGGCAGCTTATCCGTACAGGCCTTTACTTTTGTATACTTTTATTAAATCTTTAAAGACACTATTTGATACTTTCTTAATAAACCCCTCAAAAAAAATTGGAAATATTTTCAAGTTGCCTAAATTGTGAATATTACGTTATCGTACGTTTGTACATCGATGGAAAGTTGAAGTGTTTATCTTTCCATCGATACCAAATTTGTAGTAATCACTTGTTTCATTGCTCAGACATTTGCTTGAGAATTGAGGGAGACTTTAATATCAATGTGCCAAAATCATCACTATCATACTCAAAAGTCAATAGAGCATAATGCACTTATCAATTGCAGTCCCGGCCCCGGGGGACCCGGGGCATGGCGGGGACTATGCGGGGACCGTACGCCAACGTACAAAAAACATGGCCCGGCTATGCGGGGACGTATACATGGGGCGTACAAAACGTGCCCCCGCTAGCCGGGGCATAGCGGGGACGTACATTACTGAAAAAAAAGGCCGGGCATTGTAGCGGGGGCGTACGCTAGGGTACACAAATGTACACCCCGGGGCATAGCCGGGGCGTACACACACATAGCGGGGACGTACGCTAAGGTACAAAAAATGTACACCCCGGGGTATAGCCGGGGTGTAAAAACTGTGTACGCACACATAGCGGGGATGTACGCTAAGGTACATATCATCCACACCGGTGCATAGAGATATAAAATACAGACATGCACTATATTAAACTTTAAAATTAGTCACCTCGATTGATCAATGCCTGGATTTTCACTACCATGACTACGGTCAACTTAGTACAATTTGACCATATAGTGCTTTTGCCTGGAATAATGTACACGGTAGGGCCCGGACAGATAGACAACACCTACCTACTTGCAGGCCCGTAAGTCAGGGAGGGGGAGCCCCCATCCTCAATTCCCCCTCCCAAGTCCCCAAGAAGGTCCAAAATACCCCTCCCAAGTCAATTAGCTAGACCAATCATCATGTTTTCGATTCATTTTTAAAACTTAAATAGGCCTACTGTTTGTTCATAATAAATAAATTGGATCAAAACTTTCCAATGTTGCCATTGGGTACGCATGATCTATCAAAAATAAAGCTACACAATATGACATCCATAAAGTGATTTTTTGACTCGATTCATTTCATGTTGACAACAAACTGAGATAGATCATGCCAACATTATTGTATTTTTAGTTTTAGGCCTCTGGTAAGTTTTGTTCTGGAGCACTGTATAATTTAAAACTATTCACAAAACCATAGAAGTCAACGGTAAATCATGAAACCGTGTAACATAATAACGATTCGCTAATATTGGCCCGGCTGTCTGAGGCCGGGCGTAGCCGGGGCGTACACTATGCCCCGGCTATGGGGGCCGGGACCGTACGCCGTCGTACACTTTGTCCCGGCTATGGGGGGCCGGGACCGTACGCCGGCGTACACTTTGTCCCGGCCATGGGGGGCCGGGACTGTAGCGGGGGCGTACAAAAAGTGGTGCCCCGCCCTGCGGGGACCGTACACGACTGTAGCCGGGACGTCACATCGGCAATTTGTACGTCCCGGCCCTAATCCCCGCTATCCCCGGGTCCCCTGGGGCCGGGGCTGCAATTGATAAGTGCATAACTCTACACTGTAACATTTCATTGAACAGACTACAGATATAGTTGTGAATTTGGCACATTATGATTGAGACCTCCCCACATTCACAACCAAATGGATGAGCACTGAAAGAATTGATTGTTACAAATGTGATATCGTTGGAAAGAGGAACACATCAGCTTGCCATGTAACACAATATGACTATATCAAAAAATATTGGCAATTGAAGTGTTTTTTTGAGGAGTTAATTTATTGAGAGCTCCACACAGACTATAGCATAAACACAAGGCAGCTATAACAGCATGTGTCACTAAACCCTCGCTATAAATACTGTAAAACCAGAAATGTTTGCGAGTTTAAAATTTGACCAATCAGCAATACTGGCCTAATTCACTGCATGAACATTTCGTAAATGTAAACTTTGGAGTTACATTGTGTAACTTTGCAACGAGCTGCTACAAGGTAGATTGGAAATATTTACGGCATGAAATGTTCGTGAGTAAGTGCTTCTCCCGAAATCGAAACGCACGCGAACATTTCTGGTTTTACAGTACCTGGTATGTCAATAGTTAAGACATAGCAGGTAAATTATTATCAAGATTAATAGATAAAACAATACATCAAATTAAACAGGTTGATCTCTCTCTGGGCATGCCATCTTAGTGCCATATTATTATTATCAACAGTATAGTGGATAATAATAATACATGTGTTGAATAACAAATCGTCATGGGATGCAAGACCATCGTAAGTGGTCATTTTGCAGGAGAAACTTTTTTTGTGTGCAATTTTGTCAACTTAATTATTATTGTTTTAACAAGCTTAATTTGATTGAAATTAATTAATTCCAATTTTGAGGACTGGTAATATGGATTAAAATGTGTATATTTGCCTATATTTTGTGTAAATACCTAATAACTCAAATTGACTGAAAATGTCACTTACGATGTTCTTGCATTCTTTCACACTATGAAATTAATAGTTTAAATTTAGTTAAATACAAAAAAAATCCTTTCTAAAATCAAAAACTTTTTGAGTATCATTAAACCATCAACAATGTTTTAAAAGGTCAAACATTGTTTTATTTTCATCCAAGTATTTTTGGGGCTTTGCAAGATATCTACAATGCTATGTGCATGTCAAAATAATTTGTGTAATAATATTTTTCCTGAGAAAACCTACTCAAATTTGTAGAAATTGTGACAAATCCTTGAATTGGCTATTTTCTGAAGATATCAATAATTCACTATCTTCTGAAGGTAGATAAATTGCTATCTTCTGAAAGATATAAGAAATTGCTATATTCTGAATATGGACACATTTGTTATATTCTGAACATAAAAGAATTTGTTATCTTCTGAAGATAGGAGAATTTGCTATATTCTGAGGATACAAGAATTTGCTATATTCTGAATGAAGATAGCAGGAATGAATTTGCTATCTACTGAAGAAAGCAAATTCTTTGCTATCTTCTAAAGATAGAAGAATGTCCTATCGTCTGAAGATAATAGAATTTTGCTATAACAATAATTTGATGGATTCTGAAGACATCAATAATTAATTTGCTATCTTCTGAAGATAGCAAGGATGAAGATAGAAGAATTTCCTATATTCTGAAGATGGAAGTATTTGCTATCTTCTGAAGATAGCAAGAATTTGCTACATTCTAAAGTTTGCAAGAATTTGCTATATTTTGAACATTTCTACATTTCTGATCTTCTGCAGATTGCAAGAATTTGTTAACATCTGAAGATAGCAAGAATTTGCTATCTTTGGAAGATTCACAATAAAGTCTTATTTTTTCAATACATACTTTTTTCTTTGGAACTCAATGCCAATATCATGACCTGGCACCACATATAGCAGTTAAATAACTTAAAAGTCAACTGATGTCCTGTCATTTCTTTATTAATATTATCTATAATTCAAACTTCAAAGTGATACCAACCAAACATGTCTTATTGCACATTTTGATACTTATAAATATTGTTGTGTAAAAATAATTATATTTCCAACAATGAGCGACTTTAGGCTTATTTTATTGTGCCAAGTACAGTCACTAAAGGCTATAGAGCAACCATTACATTGAGGGAGTTTCATTTGGTACTTTTGTGTAGTAACTAATAATTGAATAACTATGTCAAATGAGGGCAGTAGACCACTTTCAATATCACCATGAAAATGGAGCAGGAATTAGTATATAGCAAGAGGGCAGTATACAAGTTTTATGGGAAGTTCCCACTTTAAATATATATATATATATAATGATAATGTATTATATATAAATTATTATACTCTAAAAATCAAGTTTCCAAAACAAACAAAAATAGGGTAATTAAATTGATAAGTTAAATTTGTCAACATCCCCAACAAATGAGTGAGGCAAATATATTTTTAATTGTGGCCTTACTAGCTCCAAATAATTATAAATCATTGGTTATGATATACTACTTAGAACCAGTTTGATGACCCTGTATTTTCTGTATTTCTAATCTTGATTTTGAAATTGTTTATCGTGTGACAATTGTTTGTGTGACAACTATGCTCAGTACAAGAGGGAACAATTATTGTGCTTTCAACCGCCAAATTTTACACTTACATTTCAACCATGTCAGGCACACAACATTTCTGGTTATTTTGTAACCGGAGAATGTAATTTCCACATAAGAGTGGCAAACGCAAACACAATTTTCGGCTACTGTCATCAGAGAATACTCTCAACACAAAAGTTCACTTTTTCCATATACTTACATTCCCTTTCCCAATATAATATATGCTACAAGAAAATGACTAGTAGAACTATAGTGTATCACATAAAATGAGAACATAATCTTCAATACAGTACAAACAATTACGAACCCAATCCAACCAAACACTGGGCAATCGTGACAAAATGATCTGCCTCTATTCTCCTATCCTCAATACAACTGCCCTCCCCTTAGAGTTGTTTAACATTATATCATTAGGCTATATTAAAAACATCTTTTGTCTCAAAGCTCTTCAGTTTTTCAAAACCTAATGCGGAAAAATCTGTGAAATGCTGGGACAAATGATTTTTTAATATAGCCTTATATGACTCTTCCATCGTACTCTTCAAAATATCCTCACAACAAAATAGCTAGCATCATTAACTTCCATCACTCTCTTATATTTCATGTATTAACATTTACAACATTATGTGGTTGAAAGTAAGACTTTCACAACTGACAATTTCATCTGGCAAATTAATTGTGAGTGAATCTTTCATCCTGCTCCTCATACAGTACATCTATCATACCATATCACACTCTTGGGACAACAACACTTATTTCATACTGAGTGATTTGTCAATGAGTCTATCATCATGTCCATTGAAATCCTATTAGTATGTGTGTGATGGATACAGGATTGGTATGGGCAGTTACTATCTGGTCTAGGATGAGAGAAGTCTATCATCAAAAGGTCAATATCAATATAGGGCAGTCTGGATGATGTGATAATTTGCTGGTCAAATAGACAACACATTTTTTTGTATAAAAGATGAGGCACAGGGGCAAGCTCTACCGGATAATAAAATATGCCTTGGTAAAACATAGCAGTCTGAGCCCGAAAGTAGTGACAGGTAGTTTTTTTGGCACCTAAGCATAAGCCTATTTTTGTCAGAGTCATAGACTCCGTTTACACAGAGCAAAATCAACTTCATATTTGACACCAAATTTTGCGCTAGGTGCGCTCCTCTTGTACCATTGAAGAATCAATAACCATCCGTTTAAAGTGTTTACCGGCACATTGCTTAGTTATAGTAAAGTGAGTTAATACGAGGTCACTAGCTGTCCTTTCACATACAAATAAAGTCAATTTCTAGTTATGTATTTGTTTATACTGCAAATTTGCAAATTAGAATTCGAAAAAAAAGTCTAGTTTGAATTCCAAAAATGTTGCTCTAAGCCGTCATTACAACTCAACTTCTGAAGATGACTTAAAAAACCGGAGACCCTGTTTACACACAAAAATAATTTAACCTTCAAATTGGAGTGAAGTCAAATTCAGGCTCTGTAATACGAGGTGATAGTTGAAGTAAATCATAGTTTACAAGACTAAACAATACATTGCAGAGAGTGACAAGTGGAGTGCATTGAGAGCAAGTGCTGTTAAAGTGGAAATTTGCGCACTACATTTATTTTTGCGCTTAATAATAATAATAATAAACCATGCTTATTAAGCGCACTCCGTCGCTAGACCCAGTGCGCTAAAATCAGCAAGCACAGAAATAAAAACACGTGCAAATATATTAATTTTGTATACATGTAGGTCTAATGTAAGGAAGCTCAAAATCGCAAAAATAAAAAACAAGCAGTATTGTTCAAAATTTGCAAAGTGCAAAAAATTACACAAGCGAAAATATCCACTTTGACAGCACCCAAAGCAATAATATGCATTTCTCTAACCTTACAACATAAATAAACAACGATTAGCCCATCATTGGCAGAAATATTTGCTCTGTAAGTTTAGAAACTTTTCTACCAGCAATTCATCACAGTTTGTCATATATCAACAAACAGTACACTGGCGAAAATACTTCTGGGAATAGTTTAGTTGGCTGGTTTTAACAACTAGTATTACATTGGTGCTGGTTTAAGTTAGGTTCATGACCTATACACTAAAAAAAGGAAGCTGGTAAACATATTTTGAAAGAGAAAGATAGGGCTTCATGGCTGATAAACCAAAGTGTATAATGTGATACATCTGATGATTATTGGTGCATTCCAAGACACCTTCCACAGATATTAAGATCAACCTAAAACAAGCAAAATGCACACCCATATAGTTATGCTTTACCACAGGAAGGCCAACTAGTCCAGTCAATCTATCGCCAATGATAGCATGACCCACCACAAATTGCAACACAAGGTTTTTCTTCATATTCTTCATTAGAAAGGTCTTTGGAACAACATATCAAAAATCTAATAAAATCTAAGCAGGCGAAAATCATTTTTTCCGTAAATCCAAAATGGCCGCCAAAAAACCCTATTTTTGACAATATCTTGACTTCTCATTATTATTTTACAAATATTTTAACTGCAAAAGTATGGTTTTTAATATCAATGAATCCATTGAAACACATTTTAATATAATTAGCATGTAACTTGCTTTGTTAACATGCCTAAATCCAAGATGGCCGCCAAAATGGCCGCCAAAAATGGTAAAAACTCCATATATTGGCATATATAAACCAACATGTATGACCAGAGTACAGTTTTAACACTGGGATGTATGGGTTAGACCACTAGAAACTCATATCTAGTATTTTTGCTGCGTTAACATACTTTAAAACCAAAATGGCCGCCAAATGAATGGCCAAAAATTGTCAAAAGTGGTCAAAATTCCATAAAATAGCATAATATCAACCAAAATGTATAATAAAAATATAATTTTAGCGATGGCATGTATGTGTTAGACCACAAGTAACTCATATCCAGTATTTGTGCTCTGTAAACATAGTTCAAAATAAATCCAAAATGGCCCCCAAGTGGTTCCCGAAGTGGCTGCAAAAAAATGGCAAATTCCATAAAATGAGATATTATCAACCTAAATGTATGATGATATTACAGTCTGAATAATGGGATGTATGTATTAGACCCCTAGTAACTTATATCTAGTATTTGTGCTTTGTTAACATACTTAGGAATCAAAAATGGGTCAAAAATGGCCCCCAAAATGGATCAAAAATGACTGAACAAATTGTCGAAATTCCATAAAAAGGTATAATATCAACCAAAATGTATCATGAAAGTATAGTTTTAGCATTGGGATGTATGTTTTAGACCACTAGTCACTCATACCCAGTATATTTGCATTGTAATAATATACTTTAAATCCAAGATGGCCACCAAAATGGCTGCTGTAAATGTAAAAATTATCTACACGAGTGTATGATAATCCACAATAGATATTTTAAGAGTGTATACAACACATTCACCAAATAGTATGTTTGAAACTGGTTAGCTACAAATGTATTGCCTTTAGATGGCCCACCTCTGTGACACATTTGATTCTGTATCACTTTCCAAAATGGCTTCCAGAGTGGTTAAGTTGATGTTAAATGACCTAAAACAATTGTTTTGTATTGTAAATGACCATACCAATATCCCCCAAATCTAATAAGTCAGCATTCAATATATGTCTATGATGAAGCCTAGGGGCTGTTGATCTAGTTTGAGTATTTTAAAGTATCCAAGATGGCTGAAAAAGGTTAAAATAACTGAAAAACAATATTAGTTTTATTGTTAGTGTTACATTATATATGAACAAAAGATTATATCTATTGATTTTAATCCACCCAGTAGGCCTAAACATATCTGTATGTGACAAGGTATAATTAAATGGTGACTCCCTATTTTGATCAATTGGTGGTCACCTGTGGTAATTATTTTGACCATATGGAGGTAATTTTATTGACCATAAGGGGTAATTTTAATGAAATGGTCATTATGATGCCCATCTTGATAACATCACATTGTCAAAATGAAGTATATATCCATTTAATTATACCTTGTCACATATACTAATACGTTTACCGAATGGATTAAAAGCTGTAGATAATCTGGTCATATCTAATGTAACACTAACAATAAACTAATACTGTTTTCAGTTATTTTTACCTTTTGCAGCCATCTTGGATATTTTAAAATATTCAAAACTTTAATTAACACAGGTGTCCATTCAAAATTATATCAATCATAGAATGCTGTCCCATTAGATTTGGGGTATTACTATTAGTATTACATATGGTCATTTACAATACAAAACAATTGTTTAAGGTCATTTGTCATCACTTTATCCATTCTGGCAGCCATTGGAAAGTGATACTGAATCAAAATTGTCACAGAGGTGTGCCTTATATATTAAAGCAATAGCTTAGCAGTTTAGACAAATGCTATTTGGTAAATTTGATGTAATAATACACTCTTACAATATCTATTTTGGATTATCATACACTCATGTAGACTATTTTTACACTTACATTGGCCATTTTGGCGGCCATCTTGGTTTTAAAGTATGTTATTACAATGCAAATATACTGGATATGAGTTACTTAGTGGTCTAATACATACACCCCAATGGTAAAACTATACTTTCGTCATACATTTTGGTTGATATTATCCCATTTTATGGAATTCCAACAATTTGTTCAGTCATTTTGGGACCCATTTTGAATTTCTAAGTATGTTAACAAAGCACAAATACTAGATATGAGTTACTAGTGGTCTAATACATACATCCCATCATTAAAACTATATTTTCGTCATACATTTAGGTTGATATTATACCATTTTATGGAATTTGACAATTTTTGCAGTCACTTCGGGAACCATTTTGGGCGCCATTTTGGCTTTTGAACTATGTTAACGGAGCAAAAATACTGGATATGAGTTACTAGTGGTCTAACACATACATCCCATCGTTAAAACTATTTTTTTATCATACACATCGCTTGATATTATGCTATTTCATGGAATTTTGACCACTTTTTACCATTTTTTCCATTTGGCGGCCATTTTGGTTTTAAGGTATGAGTTTCTAATGGTCTAATCCATACATCCTATTGTTAAAACTATACTCTGATCATACATGTTGGTTTATATATGCCAATATATGGAGTTTTTACCATTTTTGGCGGCCATTTTGGCGGCCATCTTGGATTTAGGTGTGTTAATAAAGCAAGGTACATGCTAATTATATTAAAATGTGTTTCAATGGATTCATTGATATTAAAAACCATACTTTTGCAGTTAAAATATTTGTAAAATAATAATGAGAAGTCAAGATATTATCAAAAATAGGGGTTTTTGGCGGCCATTTTGGATTTACGGAAAAAATGACTTTCGCCTGCTTAGATTTTATTAGATTTTTGATATGTTGTTCCAGAGACCTTTCTAATATTGAATCTGAAGAAAAACCTCGTGTTGCAATTTGTGGTGGGTCATTCATTAGATTGACTGGACTAAACCCCTACCTCCCTTCTCCCTAACTGATAGATTACAAGACACAGTTTTACAGGTAAATAAATTAGCAAGCAATGTGATCAATACTTTAATCTATGAAAAATTAGCTCTCTGCATCAGTTCATTTTTATATATACTGCCCTCTACAGTTCACTATCATAGTGAATAAGAAAAGTGTTACAGACTACATACTCATTTACACCATGTTTAATTTCCATCAGTACCCACCCATCAATCCCTACTCTCATCAATACCAAGCCATCATTCTTGTTGTTAACTTCCCAAGCATTATTCATGATGTTACATGTACACACACAACTTCTAACTGGTATTTCAATTTATGTTGGAATGTCCAATGTAGGTCAACTCATACAAGCAATCCGTCTGTTGATGGAGGAGTATTTCCTATATGCAAATCTAGGCAATTATGAGTACAGTTTAATAGCAGAAAATTACTCTTCATGCATTTATTTATGATAATAATATTAAGTATTACCACTTCATTTCTGAATGACCAAACTATATACCAAACCACACATTAAAGGCACTCATCCAAATACATATGCAGTAATACTAACAGATGCATTCCATGCATTGTACATGCAAGGGCTGAACAAATTTCATTTCGTGGAAGCAAATCAAATTTCCCTAATTTATACAAATTGTTATCTACAAAACAGCAAAATATCCCTATAAATTGCCCAAAATTGCCTCCAAACGCCATCATTTCCCTGGAAGGATCTTCCAACAACAACAAAAAAGTTTCCCCCTCCATGGCACATGCTATCTTCAGAAGATAACCCATACACGAGCAAAGATCTTTTGGTGCTTCATAATATGAAAATATGATGAGATATTTGAAGTATGATGGAGAGATATCTTCCAGGCAAATATTGTGGGAATAGGCACGGTTTTTTGTGGGCCTCATTATTTTTCAGCAAATTCGATCATCATGGAAATGAACACTTTCCACGCGGCTGTTAGTTTTACCATATACACTTCAGAAACCTTTTCCAACTTTCAAGGCATATCTCAAGGATTACTGATCCAATACTAGGCATGTTTGTACTTATCTCAATGCATTTCGCATGGTGATTCCAAATATGGTAATGAAATTCAAAAATGTTGACATTTTTTGAAATATTTTGTGACAATTTGGAATGCCTTGTAGACGCCTGCCACATGGAAAGTGTTAAGATGCGATGGGAAGGTTTTTTAAATATATATGAATTGAGCAGATGGCAGAGAATGTAAGGGAGCACATTTATGGTAGTTAAAATAATTGTAAATTTAAAGATATTATGAAACTCTAGTTCATTTGTTTTAATCGCCTGGAAAAGGTTATTTAGAAGTACTTTAATGTTTACAGATTCTACAAAAACAATGAAACAAGAAAATTTGACAAAACACAAAATCAAATGTGAACAAAAAATGCTGCCTTTATCCAGTAGTTCATTCACTCACTACACAAGCCGTTTCTCGCTATTTTCCTATTTCCCGAAGACATAAATGCTTTTAAAAATCCTGGCAATTGTACAAATTTGGCATAAGTAGTCTAGGCCACAAGGCATTTTCAACAGCTAATCTAATAATAGCCATTGATAGCTATCATATCTGGGCCATAATCACATTCTCTCTTATACAATTCAACTGACTTCTATGATATGAAAAGAACTCTGAAATCAGATTGAATACAATTGTATTTTATTCCTGCATACTAATCTGCATTATTATATTATAATACCTATATGGTATTTTACTTCTTTTATCTACCCAACTCTAAAAATGTATACTGAGAATTGTGTCCAATAAAGAGCTTAAAGGAGTGAAGACAGCCATTGAAGTCATATACCTTAGAATGACCTCCATACCCACACACCTACTGCAGGCCTATACCTTAACCAGAACACCACTACATCATACAAAATCATATGACCAGCAGGACTTGTTTGCCGCAATAACCCATGGTATTGATATAGTCAATAAACATTTAGCCTGGGCCCGGGCAGCACAGTGCTTGTGGTGTGATGGTTGAGTCACTCGCCTGGTGTCAATCCGGCAACCCGGGTTCAATTCCTGGTGGATGCGGATCTTGGTCCTCCCTTTTGACCCCTCCCCCATTCCCTGGTCCATCGCCGATACAAGACCATGTGGGTTATAAGTTATATTAACTTGCCTGTATCACGAACTGGTTCAAAGACATGGATATTTCATAATAGTAGGGGTGAATTTGATTAATTTACTGTGGGCAAGCAGCAACTACTGATACTGCCTTTCAACATCAGTATGTAGTCAAAGAGAAAGCATAAGATTTAGAATATCCCACCATTCTTATTCCTCTCTGTGAAAGTGTATGGGTCATTCTTTAAAGTCCCCATTGAAGACATGCAGTGGTAGGGTATACTAAAGGAACTCCAATTTACCTATGTTATGGAATAGTCCCATTCGATGCGGTACTATTTCAAGGCTCTCCTTGCAAATGGCGGAACGTGCAAAAGGCGAATTGTGACACACATTAATAGAGAATTTCTTTTTACATCAAATTTAAATCAATTCAAATCTGTCTTCATCCTAATAATCCAATGCAATCACCTTGCGTCATTTTATGACTTGAATTTCTCCTTCTCTATCTTTACTTTAATGACAAATTTCAAATGGCCGGTTAGGTTAGTCGGCCGCGGCGCGGGGCTCTGCTGGAAGTTTGATATCTCCCTAATCCAGCACTCCACACATAGGAACGTGATGCTGCATATCTATGTACATTATTGGAGTGCAATTGCACACCGTCAATTCATTTAGTGTTATTCTCAATCCATCCCATTTAAATGAACGCAATGCCAATAGGAAATTGAGCACAATTTAGAACGTTAAAAAAATCCCTGTTAGGCATGCAAGATAAGCCACTGTCCTGGTCATTTGCTTCGTTGGTCAGTCGGTCGGTCAACTCGAAATAATAAGTAATGCTGGGTTGCTAAAGCTGCGTTCAGACCTGGCTTTTAACTCAAATTAAATATGTTATAACCCATGATAAAATACCTGAAATACTTTCGCTAACTCCAATGATTATCCACACGACCAATTATCACGACCAATTAACCTGTCAAATTTAACACGACCGCTTGCCTCTGGAGTTAAGTTCCGGATGTTCTAGTTTTGTAAACACAACCAGTCAAACCACTTATTGTAAACACAACCAGTCAAACCACTTATTCGTATTTTCTCAACGTGAAAATGGAAATTTAAATATTGATGAAAAAGATATCCGACACAATAAAAAAAACTCAAATAAAAATGGTAAATTAAAAAAATGCAGTTGGTGGGAGCTGGACCACATGTGTGAATAAATAAACAATATTGACTCGGAAGTCTTCAGCAGCAGGTCAATTACATTTGCGAAAGGTCACATTTACCTCGAGCTATCGCACCGCGCGGACTACACCGTGCGATGACTCGACTCGACTGGTCCAGATAGGACTTTACCTCTGATTTTTTTCCAGAGATAAATTGGTCGAGTTAAGTTAACACGACTCTTGTCCACACAGGCACTAACTTGACCATAATCACAAATCTAACTCGACTCGTCCTTAACTCGACATTTAGCTCTCGAGTTAAACAGCCAGGTCTGAATGTGCCTTAAGAAATTTAAAATGATTAAAAATGTTACCTTTTTATCAAAAATCAGATAATAAAATTATTTATCTTTCTCCTGTGTGGACTATGACGCTTAAAACAATGGCTTATAATGAGTTAAAGTTGTATGTTCCGATCATTTTTGGGGGGCTATGATTTTTCTTTCACATCGAGATATTTTGATATCAGAAGAATCCCCATATTTTTCTCTTTATGTCTGTAAAATCTTAGGTCAGAAATGTTTCATTTAGAAATTATATACTAAAATGTGGTGAATTACTGTCAATTTTTTTCTGGAATAGCCCATTGTGTACTAGAATGCAATTATCCTTTGAAGGGGCATTGAGAGATGTATCGGTATACTAAATGAGCAAATAACGTAAAGATAATCGTCAACATAGCCCAAATCCAAAATATCATACAATTCCGACATCGAATAACGGCACTACCGGGTTGAGATTTGCCGCGAAAGTCTGTGAGTAAAACTTAGCATAACTTCCGAATTCAGCACCTTAGTTTCGATATGATTAAGAAAATCTTAAAAACCTTAGTTTCGATATGATTAAGAAAATTATGAAATTGTATATGATAAACGGCGAATGTTGGCAAACTGTTTCAGATGGTAGTTAGTATATGCTTAAGTATTACTTTGATGCAAAAAAACCTGATTTCCAGGATAATTGAGGGCGCACTTTCATACGTATCTCTCAATGCCCCTTTAAGCATTTCACCAAGTTCATCACATGGATTAAATTAACCAATATATTTGTAAGTAAATTGTATTGTAAGCTTATACAATGCAGCCGATAATATTGACCTATATCACTTATTGGTATCATGCACAATTACAGCTTTTAACCTACAATTCAGTAGGCACAGAAGGGACTTCATTTCAATAGTATTGCCAAAAGCATTGACCATGGTATGACCCAATTAGAAAGTTAAGGGTTCTATGATTAACCCTTTACTTGCTATGCACATTGCCACTGTTTTCCAAGTTTTTATCATGACCCACACATAAAAGTATTGTACAACACATTATTCTCACAGCGTCAACAATAAGTAGTTGTAGAAGAAACCACATTCATCTTTGCAATTTAGTTGCACAAAATATTTGTAAGTTAAAACATTATTTTCTTTTAATATTTAGTGTGGCAATAGCAAATTTACTTGCATGAAAATAGAGCAAATTTGTGCAAATTGGGAAATTAATCATGCTCATTCAATACAGCTTACTATCAGATATGTATCTCAATCATGAAATCTCACTGGCTACTCCTTACTAATAGGTAACAATTTCCTTCCTTAAAAGTGAATGACAAAAGTTGTTACCAATAAGAAACCGGCTTGATCAAACTCCTCCATTACCATAAAGTAGCACATCTACAGGGCTCTGTTACACTAAGATACTAATCTTCTGTTACCAATCCTATGCAACCCTATGGGCAGTTTATTTAAGAAAGCTGCACACTCTATAGAGTACCTAAGTAGCTTTTAATAGATTGGTAAGTGTGATAAATAGTGTTGGCATGGTCATATAGATTATACTCAAAAACTTTCTATCACATTGCGATTTTGCATGCCTTAAGTGTGGAAAATATTGTATGTGGGTCACAGATTATGCTCAAATAATGTCTTTGTATGCTGCCACATTAATGTGCTAACAGTTGTAAGCAGGGTCACATTATGGGGAAAGTTTTTTTATCAAATTGTGGCTTTTTAAAATGAATTTATCTCCAGTTGAGCAGAACCAGCACAGCTGTTTTTATCAGGGCAAATTATAGGACAATGGTGAAATGACTAGCTTGCTGGCTGCCCATAAATTTGATAATAACATAATAACCATCCAATTTACCTAAATATGCCAACATATTAAGACCACATCAATTCATTATGATGGCAGAAGGTAATTATGGAGCCTACATTCTGTCATGGAGTTCATTGGACTGTGAGGTTCAGGTGTGTAGTGGAGAGGATACGAAACTTGGGAATTAAATGGAAGAGAGTGGTAGAGGGGGACGAGGGGTCAGAAAAGATTGGGAGGTCAGATTTTGCACTTCATACCATCAAGACATTATTGGAATTGGTCACAGGTCACTAATAGGTATATCAAATAAGGTGGAGCCGTTTCAAAAAATCCTTAAAATCGTGATACGTGTCTCTATTTTAAATAGAAGTTGTCAAAAAAACATAACATTTTTGGTATCATATTAAAGACAATTTATCCAGCTACCGAATAAAAAAAGGATTAAAGCCACATGTTTAGCAACAGTGAAGTTATCAATCTAAACGTCGAGTGAGTCAAGGGTGGAGCCGGTGGGTGAGGCGCCGGTGGGTGAGGCGCCCATAGGTTTCTACACAAAATAGCGGAAACTAGAACTTTTGAAATTGATGCCATTTTAAAAGTATACATAGGAAAGTTTTCAAACTTCTCATATGTGTTAATAACATGTGCCTGCTACTATGAATAATAATATTGAATTGTTATCTAGACATTCTCTACTAGAATATGATGTTCAATTCAGGGAGTGTTTTAACGTAAAAAATACACAGTTTTATTCATTTTATTGATTAAACAATGGCCAAATCGCGGTCTCTCTATTTCATTTGTGTGACTCTTCGGTCCTTTTCTACCCTGGGTAGTAAAACATTTAACTAAAAAAACCAGAAGTGTTTCTTCACAGAATTGTTCATAGATTTATGAAAAATTTGCTATTTAGACCTATTTTGGACCACCCTGTATTCAAAATAAAAGGAACTTTAATGATATTCATGTAGTTCATTTTGATAACCATTTTCCTTTAAATTAAATAGTCCATGCTAACTAAATTTCATAGAATATTATATACAAACCTTCATTTTATGCATTATTTCATCATAATTTTAGACACCCTGTACTTTTCCTATGTACATTTTGGGCAGGTGATTCTTAGCAAATTTGGTAGCACCTTCTGCGGTTGTTCTGATTTTGGTGACTATCTTCAGCTAAACCCTAATTGTACAAACTATCAAAATATTTTGTGAGGAGCAAAAACGATCAACTTTTTTATGTTCCACCCTGTAAAAATGTTACACGCCCTGTATAATTTGATTATTTTTGCAAAAATGAAAAACCTTGAATCATAAGCTTTCCAACAATATATAGTTTGTGGGTCATTAGCTACGTTCACACAGTGGTTATTCAAAAGCGTAACTTACGCTAAAAGCAATACAAATTCCACAAATAGTTTCGTTACTCTGACCGCGTGTCCACACACGCTTTACTCCTATCACTACGCCGCGTAACTTACGCCGATTATCAGCTTTGCTGGTGTAAGTGTTGAAATAGGCAGCATGGCCTTGCTGTAACCTTTGTTTTACAAATCGCAGTGTTGATGCGTGTTCTGATATTTTGGAATTAAATTTAGAAGAAAGGATAATTATAGTGTTCGCATTTATACAAATAAAAATTGACTATTCACATCATCATGTTTTTAAATTGTACATCAAAAAGCTGCAAATAGTCTGCCCAAACAACATCTTCAATTTTCTTTTGAACTTATTAAAATAAGTTCAAAAGAAAATTCAGTTATTTATTTTGATGTATTTTAAAATGTATCGAGATTTTATTTAAAAGCCCATTTCGTTATACTACCGTATAGGCATTAATTTTCTGAGTAAGCTTTAGAATACCCTAACATTTTATTCCTCACTGTGTAGGTCTAAGTGTTTGGCGGGGCACAGTGTATGGGTCGTTCTTTAAAAGTCCCCATTGAAGACACAGTGGTAGCGGGAGTGGTAGGTAGTACTAAAGGAACTCAAATTTTCTTTTGAACTTAAGTTCAAAAGAAATTTCAGTTATTTATTTTGATATATTTTAAAATGTATCGAGATTTTATTTAAAAACACCATTTTGTTATACCGTATAGGCACAACACATAAGTCGCGAGCTTGTAAAACGTTATATCGTATTATAAATATAGCATCACCAAGGTCACGATCTTGTAAAAGGTCACACTTACGCGCGATTAGCGTGTAAGTACCGTTCACACAGCCATTTACGCCAGGCGGGGCTACGCTGACCTCGCTTACTCCTCGCTACTCCTGCTAAAAAGCAGGAGTAAATCGACCGGATTAAGGCGGCGTAACTTACGCTAATCTACGCTAATCATCGTTCACACAGTCACTACTCCATCAGTTACGCGATTGCTACGCCAAACCACCGCTACTCTTCCTTACGCCGTCCTTACTCCGCCTAGTGTGAACGTGACTATTAAGTATGTAAAACTTAAGTTTTGTCCCGTTTAATCAGAATTGGTGCATTTCTCAACATTATTAGAAGTGAAACATTTTTTTGGACCAGTTTGTGACTTCTGACCAATTGGACTTGCTATGGTCGCATTTGTAAACCGGATGATAACTGATGACTGGCGAGGGATTAAATCAGAGAATGGGAGGAGAGAGGGCTAAGGTTGGTGTAAGGGCAGGGCTGCGTGTTTGGGAGAAAGCAGGATTAAATAGGGTAAGAAGAAAGTAGGGAAGATGGAGGGAAATTAGCAGAAATGAAGGAAGGGAAGAGTGAGATGGGAGAAAGGGAAAGGCCTGTTGGGGATGAAAGACCAAGAATGGAGAGTAGGAAGGACTAGGGCCTCTTCCAAATCCACTCATGACTTAAATTTCCCCTGCTTATCTGTTAGATAAATATGTCCACGTTTGTGGCAACGTGGACCACTATATTATGCAGAAAGTGGCATGAATTTGAAGATATTTCTGCTACCACCTAAAACTGGTGAATGAAGGAAAGCTGGAGTCAGAGGGTAAGGGACAGAAGGATGTATGGAGAAGGATGGATTAGATAAAGAGCAAACTAAATATGAACCTTAAACTCATAAGAAAGTAGTTTTAATTTGAACAAACCCTCAATCGAGTAGCGGGTCATTCAGTTCATAGTCCTATTTATTGTCTGACCCCATCTGACACAATCAGATATAATCAGCAGCAATCATTGGAATTCTGTAAACCTAAGGGCTAGCCTCAGACATGATATTAGTCCTACAATCAAAATATATAATAACTAGCGGCGTACCCTCGCTACGCTCGGGCACTCGCTAGCTGAGTATTATCTTAATTGTTGCAAAATGGACATAGGTAATGAGTTCAAAATTGTAGATCCTTGAATAATTGTTTTCATTTGAAATAGACTTTGTTCACAGAAATCTGAGTTTTGTGATATCTTTGAATCTCGGACCCAATTTCAATACCCCATTTAGGAGAGAAACAATGTTATTGTTATCCCATACACCCCCCCCCCAAAAAAAAAGAAGAAAAAAAGAAAAGAAGTTGTACCAACCCCATACCCCATATAGTGTATACATTGTAGAGAAGATAGTGTGCGGTTAGGCCAACACAAAAAAATGTTATGTTGTCCTCGACCGCCCAACACAAACGAATCGTTTCCGCTTTATGGCCCTTCAAAGTTGAGATAGATGGTACCCCACGCCCTTTGTACTATGCAGTGGCGGCGCCAGCATCATAATTTGGGGTGGGGGGGGGGGGGGGGGGGGGGAAGGAGGCAAGACATTTTAGGGGGACCCCAGACGATCTTTAATCAACAAAAAGAATACACCCCCCCTTTCCCTCCACCAAGTCCCATCAAGATAGGCCCTACTGATCTATTTGACCCCATATTTGACCTTAAATGACCTCTGATGACCTTGAAAATGTAATCAGCAAAAAAAAAAGAACACACCATCCCCCTTCCCTCCACCAAATCCCATCAAGATAGGCCTTACGGATCTTATTTGACCCCAGATGACCTTGAATGACCTTGAAAAATTAATCAGCAAAAAGAACACACCACACCCCGTCTCTCCACCAAATATAATCAAGATAGGCCTTACGGATCTTATTTGACCCCAGATGACCTTGAATGACCTCGTAAAATGAATCAGCAAAAAGAACACACCATCCAGCTTCCTTCCACCAAATCCCATCAAGAGAAGCCTTACGGATCTTATTTGACCTTGAATGACCTCTGATGACCTTGAAAAATTTAATCAGCAAAAAGAACACACCAACCCCCTTCACTCCACCAAATCACATCAAGATAGGCCTTGCGATCTTATTTGACCCCAGATGACCTCGAAAAATCAATCATCAAAAAGAACACACCATCCCTCTTCCGTCCACCAAATCCTATCAAGATAGGCCTTACGGATCTTATTTGACCCCAGATGACCTCCGATGACCTTGAAAATTTAATCAGCAAAAAGAACACACCAACCCCCTTCCATCCACCAAATCACATCAAGATAGGCCATACGGATCTTATTTGACCCCAGATGACCTCCGATGACCTCGAAAAATTAATCATCAAAAAGAACACACCATCCCTCTTCCGTCCACCAAATCCCATCAAGATAGGCCTTTCGGATCTTATTTGACCCCGGTGACCTTGAATGACCTCTGATGACCTTGAAAATTTATTCAGCAAAAAGAACACACCACTCCCCTTCCCTCCACCAAATCTCATCAATATAGGCCTTACGGATCTATTTGACCCCATATTTGACCCCGATGACCTTGCAAATCTAATCAGCAAAAGAACACACCACCCCCTTCCCTGACATCAAGTCCCATCAAGATAGGCCTTACGGATCTCTAGATCCCCACCCCTTCCACACTAAATTTTCTACATGCGTATTTTGCTCTAACAGTATACCTTGTTTATTAATAATAGGCCTATCCCCCATGGATTACCAGGGCAATTCCATTCCATTGATGAACTCTGTAACCTCAGGGTTTAACCCCAAGAAATTAAATCTTGTTACTATATTGTTGGAAATACATAGGTTTTAATAAACTTTTGACTTATACAGTTAACTGCATCGTAAATTGATGTTTTCCAAGTTGTTAAAATAACATAATTAATACAAAGACAATGTGTTATGGTTATGCCAATCAAATCCTAATTAAACAATCCAATCGTTAAATTCTAGTAAAAGTCATTTATTGCGGAAAGAATAACTAAATTAATATATATATGTATAGGTTGAGTTGATAAACAACAGTAATTATTGGTTAGACCACAGTGGCGGTGCTGTATAAGCAGGCCAAAATAATAAAATGTCTTGAGCAATAACATAGAAACGGGCTACAAAAACTCGAATTTCAGGGAATCTAACCCAAATTTAAAAAATCAAACATAAACTGGACAATTGTGGGCCCCGTACGCACCCGCACAGAAAATTTGAAGTCGATCGAAGGCGCGGAAAGGGGAGAACATCTCCGGACAAAAATCGGCGATTCCGTTAATTATTAACCCTAACCCAACTGAATCTCACTAAATCTCACTGCAGAAACTATCTCCACGCACGTGGTGCTGCTTGCCTCGATGACGTCACCTACCGCAGGCATATGTGGGCACGGAGTTTTTTTCGGGTCAAAAAAATAGTACTTTCCCCCACCAGGGCCCACCTCCCCCCGATACGCACAAAAACTAGCTTTACTGGTTAGGGTTAAGGGATGTTTGCTGTTACATTCTTCAAAATAGCTGTGCCAACAAATTAATTATGAAATTTGTTGTACTTTCAGAAGATTTTCAACATCTTATGTCAACATCCGAAGAAAATTGACATTTCTAATAATGAAGCCACTTCCAATTGATTGTTCACTATGAATGTATGAGTCGTTCATTCTTTAAAAGTCCCAATTTAAAATATCACATAGGATACGCTGTAACTACTCCAGTAAAATTCAATGAAGTGACATTTTTAGACAACTGCGGGCTATGAAATTGTATCACATGGTTTTTGAGACGGACTATAAAGCACATAAGGATTTAATTCTGATCTTGAAGTCATTGCACTTCTTCACCAAGTTGTTCTCTCTTAGTTATTTTTATTTGACTTTTGGGTTTTAGTTTGCAGACTGTATGAACTCTCTGGGTGTTAATACTATGCCAGCTGGAATTATCAGGGGGGAACATTATAAGAGTCCTGGTTAACACTTTCCATGCGTCTGCAGGCGACATATCTAAAATTGTACAAAATGTTTCAAAAATGTCAAAATTATTGAAATTCATCATCATTTTGGAATCACCATGAGAAATGCATTTCAATAAGTACAACCATGCCTAGCATTGGTTCAGTAATTCTTGAGATACACTTCTGAAAGTGGGGAAATGTTTCGGAAAATTCTGTTTTGTATGCCGAAACAATAGCCCCGTGGTAAGTGTTAAGTTTGATTTACAACGCCTATTATCTGAGAGGACGTCTATCGCATAAGCCCTACATTTTTCTGCATATAAGTGCAAATATATGTTTTATCATATTAAAATTACTGTAACAAAAAGTATAGGTTCAGTTGGTATTTCAGTAATCTAGTAATCAAGAAACAAAAAGGAACATTCCCAAGTGATCCATCCCATGATGCTAACCTATATATCGGACTGAAATTTTACTCTATTAGATTGAACATTTTCAATCTTTTAAGATCCCTCCCTCAGCACAATCTTAACCCTAACGCTCTTGAGTACTACAAGGTGCTACAAGCAAACCAACCTCCAAGAACATGTGCGCACGGTTTTTGATGAGGTTATCAATCGAGCCTATATAGTGAGCGCGGTATACTGCGCGAATGAGTAGCCGTGGCTTGCATAGGGGGTCCGGTGTTTCGGGTCGGGGGGTCCCCTGGATCGATTTATTTGTCCACTTTCCTTCAAAAATTGAGCTATCGGTTAAAACCTGGTTTGAGGGTTAGGGTTAAAGATTAAAATTCAATCTTTTGATTTAAGAGAGCATTCAGGTGTTTTGTAGTAATCAAGCTCTAAGTGGGGGGTTATAATTATGGGACAAATAATGACAGAAAAAAAAGAGGTGTGCCACCCCCGGGGGATCGAACCAGGCCATGCCCCACCCGGGAGTCCAGGTGATCATGCATTATGCTATAAAGGGGGTCGTACTCCTGAAGAAGAAAAAAATTGGGAGCCAATATCGTATGTACTTTGGTTTGATTGTGCAATGAGATGGAGATTGGGGATTCACCGCCAGGCAGTGCTTCTGTTGGATTTAGCAGGGTCAGGGTTAAATAAACTGTCAATGCAATTTATCAGGGATTCTATCCTATCCTATCAGGGAAACTATCAATCTCAACATATCACTATCATCAACAGAAACTATTACATGTACAACTAAAGTAACCAAGTAGTCTCCTAACCGGTTTATAATCACTATCATCCTTCATCCTGTCATTACAAGCCACTATCAATATAGCCTCCACAAACATGATAAAGAACCCACTCAATGTCAAGATCAAGAAACATCCACACATCCTTAATGCCCAAATAAGGCAAAGTACTTAAGGTGCAAGACCTATGCCAAGTATCACATAGTATCAATGACAAAGACAAAGGATGACCCACAAAAGCTAAACAAATAGACAAATTTGTTAATTGGTGAAATATATCCCAACTAAGTCAACTATATAGACACGAACCTCTATTAGTGGGGTAAGTACAGCCAAAGACTTTGGTACAGCTGTCAACGAAGGCTGAAGTACACGACATACAGGATAGTTAGAAACTGGCTACCACCTTTCATCAAAGTTATACATCCCCGTCAGACACTTTTGCCCAAAGGGGGCGTTTTCACCTAAAATTTTCGTAAAAGGTTACCCCAAATTTGTTCCAAGTCAGTCACCTCGTGATTTTCACATAAGTGGGGGGGGGGGGGGGTGGGGTGGGAAGTCAAAAAAAATTCGCACATCAAAATTTTTCGCACGGACACAAAATTTCGCAGTCCAAAAAGCACTGTAGTCAATGTTTTATGAGTAGTTTTACTATCATTGATATTTGAAACTAAGAAAAACGCAATTTTTACCTTTAAAAAAAAAAAAATCATCAAAGGGGGGGCGATCGCCACCATCGCCCCCTTCCCCATCTGACGGGCCTGATATATGTTTTCTTGTATTAATATGTTGTGTTAATTGTTGTAAGTTTTTAAGATTTGTATATTTGATCTGATGTATTGTATCTCTGTGTCTTGATATGCCAAATAAAACTAAACTAAAGCATTGAAGTACAACATGTCTGATTCTTTCATGATCAAAGTTATATCAAAGTCCCCTGAAGAAAGCTGAGTAAAATACAAAATTCAAACTCCATTTGATTTGTACGATTCACTGTGTTTTGAAGTTAAAATCTTCATTTGTCCCATCATGCTTGCAAGGAAAGGGAGGGGTAGGTCAAAAAAAAACTTCACTTGAACTACTGTTTTTGGGTAATAATCTATTCTAAGGCCAAAAATAGTTGTGTTGCCCTCACAAGCCTAAAATCGGGAAGGACGGCCGGCCGGATTTTTAATTTATTTTTTATTTTTACCAAATCAACAATTTTATACCTATATATTATTTCAGTCAACATGTGTGAAGATACTAAGGAAAACGCTTACTAGATGTATTTTCAACCCAATGGTGAATATTTTGGTTTCTTGCCCATTTCTGTACAATTTTCACAGATTGGAAGATCTTGAGAAAAAAAATCTTGAAAAAAAAAAATCTTGAAAAAAAATCTTGGAAAAAATAAAATAAATAAAATCTTTAAAAAAAAGAAGAAAAACCCGGCCCACATTCTCGGAATTTTGACCCGGCCGGATGAGGGCAACACAACTATTTATTTTTTTGGCCTAATCCTTGATCACAATGTCCAATTGGAAGTTGACTTGTATCATATGTTTAACTGCAGCCATTTGCATTCTGTCAAATCAGTCAATTCTACATCTTCATAATATTGGAATTATGTTGTCACTTCGGCCTTACATATCAAACTCAAAGGCCTACTTAAAATAAATGTTGTGCCCAAGAAGCACAAAAATTGATTTAGGGTGAACTTTTGCATAATAAAAGCTAATGGAACTCAAGAGCTTAAAAGAATGGAGCGAGAAAGAGGGACCGTTCCTCTTTGGACTTGAGGAGTGATTGTTGTTCAAATATGTATCTCAAATGTGTACCATAAGACAAAACAAAAATTTCAGGTTGGTCGGTCGATTTTCCTTCTTCTTTTTTTGGCTGACAAAATATTACAATACAAAATTGGTAAATGTCAATGTGACTAATGTTTTAGTGTGGTAATAGTTTAAAAGCAATCTATTCAACACACTTTATTCGTTTGAAGCAGAAAATAGTAATATTTTGACAAATTGGGTAAAATTTAAATCTTTAAAAAAAAATTGCGACCATGATTTTTGAGATTTTAGAGTCGGTCTTTTAGTCTAAATGTGTTCTGTTCAGAAACATGAATATTTATTAAGATGAAAAATTGCAAAGGGAAAAATTCAGTGCAAACAGCAACATTTAGTGCAGATATCAAGCACTTTCATATCCAGTAATTTATATGGGTTCACTCAGTCAATGGGTCAGTAGTTCATTTAAAGTACCTTCACTATACAGTCTAAGTCATGGAAAGGTCTAACAATACAGAGCAAAGTCATGGAAAAAAGTTAGGCATTCTCTTCTAGTCAAATAAGGAAGTATCATGAAATATGTATTGAACCATTAAAGGTATATTATGTGATCTTTCCATGGAACGCCCTCAACATCAAAAAAAAATGAAAGCAGATTTTCTTGCAGATTTACATTTCTGATCATAAATCGTACATACATTCCAAGTTACAGGGCGATACGATTCTTAATTACTTCAAAATCATGGTTCTAGAGTGAAAATAAACTGTCGGATATCCGACAACTTATTTTATTCTAGTCTAAATTCACTCTAAAACCATGATTTTGAGGTAATTAGGAATCGTATCGCTCTGTAAATTTGAATGTATGTACGATTTATGATCAGAAATGTAAATCTGCAAGAAAATCTTCTTTCTAAAAAAATAATGAATAGAGGGCGCTCCCTGGAAAAGATCGCATAATATGCCTTTAATGGTATCTAATGATTGGCACTTTGTGTTTGTATATAAAGACCAAATGTGAACAATAGCCAAACAGACATTAACAAAGTTAATGCACTGAATGATTAGAAAGCAAAGTGGTAACCAGGCCTCGAAATAAGAAAAAAATCAAAGGGTCCTCTGGGCCCTTGCTTTTGAAATTCAAAGGGACCAAAATGTATTCATCATTCATTACTTAACAAAATAATTATAATAAAAATAAGCTTACTTACATAAAACATTGTCGACTAAATCACTATTTTTTAATGCAAATTTATAGTGGAAATTCATTCAAAATGGATTTATTTAGTAAAATCTGTGCATTTTTAATACTTTTATGTTCGCTAAAATGTGATTTGAAATTGCGTATTTTCAGTTCCGTATTTATGCGCCGCCATTTTAAAATATTGAGCATGTTGTTAAATAGCGCCATCTGTTGCTGAATGAATTGATCATCCAAGCTATATTCAAGCATGCGCAGTACAACTTTCTTGATCACTAATTTATTACTTTTTAATTTCGATACGACTTTTAGTTTCGAAGTCAGATATTATTAGTGCTAGCGACATGGTCGGTATTTTGATTAATTTTAGATGATTGCTGAGAAATTATTATCCGCAGGGACAAAACAATGTGAACTGCCTACCAAAAGCACTTAGTGCACAGTGTTTAACATGATGTTTACAGGTCCCTCGTCGACTTTTGCCGGCTTTTGACCCGAGGGCCCGCCTTATTTCGAAGCCTGGTGGTAACTCTCTACAAAGAGCTCTGATGGGCCTATCAATTGGTTCACTGCAACTCAGAACACATACATAAAACTGCACTTTCATTATACTAGGTGACATGGGGAGAATATTATTATGAACTTACCTAAATAGAGAACCAGATCAAGAACCAGATATCCATCAGGAAGGCAACATGGAAAGAAAAAATAAGTAAATAAAGACAATTAAATAACACTGAATATAATCAATTATACAATCAACTTTCAATACAAAATCACAAATTGTTGGTATATTTCACTTGACAATATCGGATGTTATACGGAATTGTTCATTTCAGGAGATTACCTTATGACGGTTTTATTGTTCTTAAATTGGAACAAATATGTCTTGTAAAAAAAGTGAATAAAGTGTGTTTTATTTAAGGTTTGACTATCGGATCTTACTATTGAAATATAACTAAAGTTTGGCTTTTGTGGTCTGTTAGGCCTGTGAACCGCTTTTGTATTCTTTTTGGATGGAAACCTTATACTTATACATGTACGTCAGACGTTAGATGTGGAAAACTTTAAATCACTGCATATCACGGTCTCAAAAGGGATTGTATTGAATTGGCTAGGCTTCAACATCATAGCAGCTGAACTTACACAATTGTTTATAGCCCATGTCAAAAGCTGGTAATAAGTTGAGGGAGTGAATTTATAGATATGTATGACGAAGATTGATTGAATAACTGCAATTCTTTATGATCTTTAAGGAGAGATGACGGGTCTGAAAGAGTTGAAATAGAAAAAAGGTTGTTTTTTGTATCAACATTTTTCTAAACCAATTTTTTTCTTTCTTTGAGAAACATTTTTATTTACGACTATTGTTGCAGATAGTTTGCTTGTCACCATCTGACTCCTGCAACTACTAAGATAAAACTACTGTGACTGATGCTACTGGTTTAAAACCCCAACTTAAATCTGTTAGCAAATAGATTTCATCACCTTAAGTGAATTTTTGCTCTTTGGGACTTTTTTTCCTAAGAGGGATTTTCCTCCTATTTAAACTTGATGATTTTATTATTCTTAAATTAATTCCAATATCTTTGGGAATTTAAACATTATGGCATGCAATTGAAGATAAATTGATGTTTTACTCCTCTGGAAAGCATATATGATTTCATAGCTATGATTCAACATTCTCTTATTAACAAATTTAAAAATAAGCAAAATGGTTCCAAATTGGCAATGCACACAATTAACTGTGCAAAAGTACACACTTTTACAGTATTGTTAAAAGTGGACATTTTCGCGCAACATTTATGTTTCGCACTTAAGTCAGCAAGCGCTAAAGCTCCAAGTCGTGAAAATAAAAACAAGCAAAATTATTCAAAATGGGCAAAGCGTCACAAATTACATGCGCAAAAATATCTACTTTTACAGTAAGCAAAATGGTTCAAAATTGGCAACGGCCAATTTCACAATTTAAAAACTGTGAAAAAGTACCCACTTTTACAGTAATTCATTGTATCCATGGCAACTAGACATAACACTAAGCAGACACTTATAATACACTTTAAACACTAATACAACCAGACATCCCCAGTAGTCAAAGGTCAAAGACCGCCACTTTTCAAATTACCCTCTATCATAACCCACAGCATATCTAATAAATTGCAGTAATATATCACCACAGGAAAAAATGGGCTGAAATGCACTTATAAGTTATAAGTTCAAAAATATTTTGTGTCAAAATGACCTGGAATGGAATACAAGCCAGGTGTACAATCAGTCATTGTAAATATCAGGTAGATACTGATGATGAACGGAACCAATGAAGGGCAAAGGTCATAAGCAATTGTGTGTAAAATTAACCTTTGACCTCTCTAGAAACAATTGTATCACAGATATCTGTGTGTCCATGTCAAAAAACCTGCCATAACATAAAACTTTCAGAAGCTTTTAAAGGGATACTTAAAATACAAGCCAGACAACAATCTACATTATGATGGTACATTTGATACTTCACTATAACAATCATTGGAAAATGTCAAAGGCCATTCCTATTTAAGTTACTATTTGACCTTAACAGACAAACCACATCCCTAGCATGAAACCTGCCTTAATATGTATGACAATATAAGTTATACAACAATTCATACTGCGTAACATGATGATCAGACATCACAAGCAAAGGCAATCAGTCAAAAGGTCAAAGGTCACTTTGTAGATCAACCTTTGACCCTCACTAGACACAACTGCACTCCAAACATGCAACCTGTCTCAATATCAACATGAAACTTTCATGTGACAATACAAGCTAGACAGCAATTTACTCTGCGTAGCATGATGATCAGACATCACGCACTAAGGCAATCAGTTAAAAGGTCAAAGGTTGCTACTTTTTAGATTAACTTGTGACCTCACAAGACGCAATTGAAATGTTGCACCTTACGAAACCGGGAATATACACAAATATTGTTTCCCTTTCCTTTTTGTGTACAATGTGAATATCCCTTGAATTCGACATGATGAAGTATTCATCCTGGAGTCCAACGAGCTTATAAAAATGAAAAAGAACCGCTAAGGCCAAACAAAGTAGAAGGTCTGTCTCAGAAGCCCGCCCACATTGGTATGTGAAATGAGCTACGGCGCGTAGGTATATGCGCTGGGGGCTAAAAAACTTCTTTATTTTTTTGATTTTTCTTTTTTTGATTTTTCTTTTTTGATTTTTAAAAAAAAAAATTAAAAAGTTCTCCATAAGCTTGGATAAGCAACAACAACAAAAAAAAATCGCATACCTCATGAAGCACAGCACTTAGCTTTTTTGCACAATGTTTCTGAGACAGACCTTCTTCTTTGTTTGGCCTAAAACATCTTCCTGCGATTTATAATCACACTCAAAGCAAGTACATTTTGCCAGTAACTTCTTCTTTTTTCCATAGGAACCGTCTAACATTATCTGTCAATTTCATAACCCAGATCTGTCCGAGACAAAATTTTAACAGCTGGATATTTTGATTTCACAATAAGGATTTGCCCCATCTCTGTCGCATTAAAACTATCAGCCAACCATTTGAGCACTGCATACGATGAGATAGAAATGTACTAGGAATTTGATTTTCTTGAACTTAGCAAGGACTATAAAATATTCATTTAACAATAGGTACAAGTATGAATCACAGTAACTTCAGAGTTATACCAGTCACCAAGAAGTCAGATCAAGTCAAATCACTAACCCTTATTTTCAGCTTGAGTCAAGTAATATCATTCAAGTCACCTGCAAAAACTCGATGGAGTTGAGTCACATAAAATCACTCAATTAAATCCCCTAATTTTACCTCCCATAAGTCATGATTTATTACAAGTGTTGTCAAATACAAACAACAACAGATAAAGTTACTCGCATCATTTTGCAAGAAATGTTGTTTTATTCAAGTAATTATATCAAGTTTTCCTTTGATTTGCCAATCCCAACACTTTACCTCCCTACCCAAATCCTCTTGTTATCGCTTTTTAAAACCACTGATAGTAGCGTAGGTAATTGTAATGTCAGACACATTTGTCACGCTGATAATACTGTAATCAGTGCAGAAGTTTAAAGGTTACTTTCACTTTTCTTGGAAGAGAAAGGTTTATGGAGCCTGCCTTTGAGCTCCAACACCATCCTCTACCACTCCCTCAACATCCCTTCTCATCGTCTATAGAAACCATTGATAGTAGTGTAGGTCATTGTAAGGTCAGACATGCACAGATCAGACCATTGACCTTAAGGTCAATAATCAGACTCTAATCAGTCCAAACTGACACCATCAACTGCTGAAGTTCAAAAAGAAACTTTTGTAAAGGTGGCGCATTTTTACAATGGTGTGATTCTATATTGACTGCTGTGACGTCAATAAAGCTAACATATCTATGAACTTTGACCTTTGTGTGATTACGTACAACACCCACTCACTATTACTCAATGAGATTGAGAAGTGTTGGCATAATGTTTGTGATGAAACAGAACAGTACATTGGCTCTAATCCTGTTAACCCAAACAAAATCCAACCACATCACTATGCACGGCTGTCTGACTGTCCGATTTCACGAAAATTGTTAGAGCCCTTTTTAAATTATCGGCATTTTCTACTTTACACACATTTTACATGTAACTCTATGGGAAATGTGGCCGATGAGGGCGCTATTATAGTAAATAATAATATTCAAAGCTCTATTTCTCAGAAATGGCACCAGACAAATGTTCTGAAATTTCTACAAAAGATGGCCAGTATATTCAGGTACCTGAATCAGTTAAAACCAGAACCGGGCCAGCAAGTTACGGTGTTCTCAGAATAAAACCGACAAATTATATGGGATCAAACAGCCGTGTATGCTGGTAGACTCTCTTCCCCCTGGCTCTTTATATCACACTGCATAATCTTAACACTTTCCACAAGGCTATTGGTTTATTCATTATACGAAACAGATTTTTCAGAAACATTTCTCAACTTTCAAGGTCTATCTCGAGGATTACTGAACCGATATTAGACTCATTTTAATGCATTTCTCATGGTGACTCCAAATATGGTGAAGAAATTCAATAATTTTGATATTTTTGAAACAATTTGTGGAATTTTATAAGTGTCGTCTGCAGTCGCCTGCCGCATGGAAAGTGTTAAGAGCGACACAGGTATAAAAACTTTAGGGACACCCTGTACATTGAAACCATTTACTAGCTTCATCCTACATCTGTCTTTTTCTGTCATAATTCCACACCTGACCTAGTTGGTACGTTAATTATAGATGCATTTGCTTGTATAAATAATAAACTCCAAGCTTTGGTCATAGTACACTTTAACACCAACAATTACACAATAAGCTGGTATATCTGACAGAAAAATTGAAATTTAATGAACCATTAATCCCATTGTGCTAATACATTTGCACCAGTGAGCGTAACAAATGGGGTTATGAGTCGCCCCCATGATACTCCCCAATTGACCTGTAAGATGGCATTACAGCTGTGAAATCAAACTCTACTGAACAATGTCTACAGCTTATAGAAACAGATTGGAATCATCTCAAAAACTGTTGATAAATACATAGTTGCTATGGTGACAAGACCTGTAGGCTTTACTTGTTGAAATACTTCTGCCCTACAATTTATCATATTTCAATCATTTGCTTGGATAATTTGACAACATCATCACTCATTTACGCCATTATATTTGCTATTTTAAAATGGTGCCTTGATTTGAACAGTTTGATGGTCTGTTTATTTAACATATCACTGATGCTTTTGTTTTGTCCTTCATCTTTTACGAAAATTAGAATAAGTGTATATTTGACACCTTTGAGATAAAGGTGAAAAGAAGTGACAAATTCTTATGTTCTACTTTGTTTTCTCAGTTGGTAAATTGTTTGTTTGTAACTTAAAAATTAGAAGTTCGATTTTACTGGGGTTTGGACTATACTGTAGCATTTTTATCTGCCTTTTAAATGAAAACTGCCGACATGTGCCTCATTTCGCTTGATCACGTCACATATTAATCAAAGTCTTGACATCTCACTAAATGGTTTGGTGTAACATGAATATTGGGTGGGGGAAAGGGTCCATGGGCACATCCTCCCCCTCACTCAGATAGCTTTACTGAATAGAATGAACAATCATGCTGAATCCATCTCTTGTTTCCATTACGAAACCAACCCCAAACTTTGACCCTTTGACAAGTAACCCATCAACATATCTGACCAATCCTATATTCTGTAAACACTAAAACTTCATGGCATGATAATTATTTTAGTGAATTTGCAAAACACCACCTTTTAGTGCCATTTTAATTTCACTAATTTGAATCATCTTGATATGTTAACTTATGTATCAACAAAGATGAAGGTTTGTCTCAGAAACATTTGGCAAAAAAGCTAAGTGCTGTGCGATATTTTCTTCTTTTTTTATTTTTAAACAAAATGCTATGAGGTATAAAATTGTTTGTTTTTTTGTTTTGCTAATCCAAGCTTACAGAGAACTTTAATAATAAAAAACTATGCGCGCGCTGAAGCTCATTTCACACACCAATGCGCGCGGGCTTCCAAACAAACCTTCTTCTTTGTTTGGCCTAATAAGCTGCAATTTACTTTAGACAATAGAGGTTCTAGCGAAATTAGCTATATTAAATTCGAGCAAAATATTGTTGCTTTACAGTATGTCATTCTTTCCCTGCCATTCCTCACCCCACACCATTCCTTCATCCTCCTCTCCATCCATCCAATGTCTCATACTTTACTGCACCCCATTTTCAACTTTCCCTTTCCCTGCCATTCCCCACCCCACACCGATCCCTCATCCTCCTCTCCATCCATCCAATGTCTCATACTTTACTGCACCCCATTTTCAACTGCTTAGGATTTGCATGCTCCCAAATTCACATGCTCTCAAATTCTTCAGTTTGCCTACGTAATATTTCAATTTTTTACAAGACATTGAAAGAACTGTTTTACCTGCATTTCTATATTAGACATTTGAAACCATATCATGTGAATATTCTTTGCTTTAACACTGTCAGCTCTTAAGCAAATTAAAAATATTAACCCGCAAAATACAGCATTGACCTGTATTTTCCTTTCCAATATAACCATCCTTGTTCTGTTTCAGTAATGTATATCATTATAAATACAGGCAATGGGCTACCCTCTAGTCACTCAATATCAGCCCGCTCACTATTAGTAGTATGATGCAAACATAATCTACCAATGGATCCATCATGAATACATACATGATGTCCTGGCTAGAGTTCCCGGGTGAACTTGTTAGGCCAATTAATACTGATACACTACTTGGCAGACTAACTCACCTGCATGGCTAGCCACTGTGGTCGCTGCGATCTTAAAGGTTTCACTTTCGCTGTATAAGATACGGAACGCATGCATGGGAATTTGCAATTGCATGTAGGGGATCCATTGAACTGACTGATAGTACAAAATGAACTAAATAAAATGTACACATTTCATGAAAACCAAACTTTAAAGTCAACTTGAAAAAGCTACTTTATTGTTTGATTAGTGTCAAGATTTGATGAATAATTTGATTAATGAAAATATTACACCTGCCACAAGTCATAATATAACCCTGTTTCCATTTTTAAGATTGGGAAAGATGAAAAGTTTGTATTTGATCTGTTGATGGACCATTCTCAAAAGAGGATATACCAAAGTGTAGAATAGGATAACTGTAACTGGAGTCTGTGGGCTTCATATTTCCCCTCGACCTTCAGTTAAGCAGGCCCATGGTCTCGGGCATGGTCTCCAGTCACCTCAGGGAGCTATTTTGCACCATTTCCCTCCTGAACCGTAAATACTGGTTTACTATTTTCTCCTATCCCTTTACCCTATCTCCATCTTCCCCATTCATTCATTCCCATCTTATCCCTGCTAACACACAACGTTCTTAAAACGTTCTTAGAACGTTTAAAACGTTCTTAGAACGTTTTTAGAACGTTGTGTGTTAGCAGGGATCCCACTTCCCTTTTCTCACGTCTCCATCCATGCCTTTACCCCTTCCCGCATCTCCACCCAGGCATCCACTCTCATATTATCATCCATTCTTTTCCCCCTATCCCTTTACCCTTTCTCCATCTTACCCATTCACTTATTCCCATTTTAGCTCACCGCACTTCCCTTTCAGTTTCATCCAATTCTTAATTAACCCCCTTCCTTCTATCTCGGCACATCCCTCTATATTTCCTCCCATCTCTTATCATTCACCTATTCCAACCGTATCACATTCATTTCCTTAACCCCATTCTCCCATGTACACCCATCCTCCTCCTATACTTCCCTCCCGTTTCACTTAAAGAAAAGCTAAGTCAAGTGTATCTTTAACACTTTCCACGCGGCAGGCAGCTGCAGATGACATTCCAAAATGTCACAACATGTTTCAAAAATTTCAAAATTGTTAAGTATCATGAGCATATTTGGAATCACCAAGTGAAATGCATTGAAATAAGTACAAACATGCCTAGTATTGGTTCAGTAATCCTTGAGATAGACTTTGAAAATTGCGGAAGGTTTCTGAAAAATCTGTTTTGTATGGTAAATCTAATAGCCGCATGGAAAGTGTTAAAACTGTGCTGATGGCAACTAACTATTCATCACACAGAGCATGAAACATTGAGCACATTTGGTATGCACAGCTAGTGAGGCATGATAAACTTGACTTGAATAATTCTCATCTTATCTAATTCAATCGATGTCATAAAATACAGAGTGAAATGACATTTGACATAATTCCCACCCACAGCATCCATGAATGTTTAGTTACTGTTTTAATAAACATGCATGCATTATTACTACAGGAATCATTTCAGCATAGTGATAGTGGGAGTGGTAAACAGTGAACTCACCCTTTTCCTGCAGTAGAGTTTGGATTCCTAATTGTTGAAAGTACGCAGAACTATAGTTTAATCAGTTCTAAATTGGTGAGAAATATTCGGTTTTTATTTCACAGCGCGCAAAAGTAATCCAAGCATACTTGCTCGATTATGGCCAGACTAGCCAGCCAGACGTATGTGGTTTTGGTCCCACGCACACGGTTTTGGTCACATGCCTTCATGCATGCCCGCGTCCTTATGTATTCATTTGCTGCTGTAAGGAGGCCTCAGCAATTTGGAACTGATCAAACTACAGGCAAGTCGGAAAATTGAGAAAAAGGCCAAATTATTACCTAGAATGATAGAGAAAGTGGGTCTTTATTACTTATAGAACTAAATCAGGATGAAGGGTATCTTTATTTTAAGGCCTAGTTGAGGACTGTACAATATACATAAACATCATCTTTAATAAAAAGGGAACTTCAACCGCGAGTCTATCATTATGAGCTTCATTCAAGTTTCATGTATGCAGTGCGCCGCTTATCTAAGGCTTGTGTCCTTCAGCCTCTCACAAATTGGTAGATAGCTATTCATACAATTCCACATCGGTAGCATTTGGCAATTGAACATGAATAGCACAGTTAAATATGTGTCTATGGTATTCGTGACACACATTACCATGACAGACAGATGCACACGGCAAGTTGCCAAGTGTGATAATTATTCTTGCATTCAAATAAAATGTTGCCTATTTAGCAATGAACAAACTATAAACATAGCAAAGGCCACTCATGTTGAGACAAAAGGTACATCACCTACAAAAGTGAATGGTACACGAAGGGGAGGGATTTCTACATTCAAATAAAACAGAAATATCCCACATTCGGTCTATTTTGTATGGAGCACGCTGTAGACAAGGCCACTCATGTTGAGTCAAAAGGTACATAGCCTATAAAAGTAAAAGGTACATGGATGGGAGGGATTTCTACATTCAAATACATTTTTAAAAATATCACACGTTTTGCATATTTTGTATGGAACACATTATAGACAAGGCCACTCATGTTGAGTCAAAAGGTACATAACCCACAAAAGTAGAAGGTACACGAATAGGAGGGGATTTCTACAAACAACTTCTTCATGTTATTCATATATTTTCTCTCCTTCGATCTTCTCCGCTTTACCGTTGAGGGTAAGCGTGAAGTGTAACGACACAACGTGCCATCGGCCCATTTTACTGTACTACTGAATGCATAACAACATATTCGTTAGATAGACTACTGCCATGCGTGTGTGTTCTAGCCTCTAGCGCACAGCGTTGCTCTAACTCACATCCTGACAGCCTTACTTAGCATCAATTCTATCTGACTAGGGGCTAGGGCAGGCTGATGCGGAGATGGGCATTCAAACGATGACTTGGATGATTTGATATCTTATCTTGTGGCTGAAATATGGGACATGCCAAGTTGAATTAAAGAAAGGAAGAGGATAGAGACCACCATAGACTATTGTGTAACACACTTTTCACATGTAGGCTACTATAACCAAAATGTGGACATTTTCATGCTAAAATAACCCTAACCCTGCTAAATTCAACAAAATCCAACAGAAGCCCAGCCCCGGTGGACCCCTATTCCCCAGTTGCGCAGTCATGCAAATTTAATTTTGGGAGCGTGATGGCCCGGGTTCGATTCCCGGGGGCGGCACACGCCATTTTCCTGTCCTTATTTGTCCCATGTTTTCCCCTGTTAGCTTATTTGCTACAAACCCCATAAGGAGTTAGGGTTAATGTTGGTACTTTTTGCACTTCAAGTAGCTACCATGAAAATAGAAATGCAAAAAAACTTTTATTTTGGGTATAAGCCCATGGAATAAACTTTCAAATAACAAGTTTAAAAACAAGCATTTTGGTCATTTTGAGATCTTAACTGTAGGCTGCATCTATAAAACATCTCGCCCAAATTGTATATCATATTAAGGCTTACAAAATGATAATTTCAAAAATATAAATATCTCCCAAAACACTGAAATGTCAGTTAGAACCTTTTTAGCTACCGAAATGTTGTACCTAAATTTCACTTAGAATACACTGAAAATGGGGGGACATTTGAGCTTTTGGAGGGACATTTTGGTATTTAGAGTGGAATTTGGAAATTAAGAGTGATGTGTATGGCTATTTTATATCTACATAAAGATGTGCAAAAACAAATGTGAGACATGTGACTTGAACAGTCTAGTTCACAGGCAGATGGAGACTCAGATGAGAACAACTTAGGCCAAACAAAGAAGAAGGTCTGTCTCAGAAGCCCGCCCGCATTGGTATGTGAAATGAGCTACAGCGCGTAGGTCTATGCACTGGGGGCTAAAAAACTTTTTTCTTTTCTTTTTTGATTTTTTGTTGATTTTTTTGTTTTGATTTTTGTGTTTAGATTTATTTTTTTTGTGTTTTTATTTTTTTTTTTTTAATTAAAAAAGTTCTCCGTATGCTTGGATAAGCAACAACAAAAAAAGCAACAAAAAAAAATAATCGCATACCTCTATAAAAAAAAAAAAATCGCACAGCACTTAGCTTTTTTGCACAATGTTTCTGAGACAGACCTTCTTCTTTGTTTGGCCTTATAAACAACAAAATAGGATTTCTTGGTAACACCTAATTTCGCACAAAATCTACGATTCTCTTATACATCACCCCCAGTATTTTGACAAATTATCTAGCTCTAGCTCAAGCCAGTCATTATACATGCAGTCAATGTGGTACTAGTAACTTCTCATAACAACTAATATCTCACTTGACCATTGCATCTTAAATAGTAATAACCCTTGATGTTTTCACTGACTGAACCCTTTTTTGTGTATTTTATCATTTTGGCCACTTCCGACATCATCCGATGTTTTGAAAGTGAATATTACTTCAGTAAACATTAACCCTTCTTGACATTTGCATTGCAGAAAATACATGAGCAAATCTTCAGCGTGTTCATGGGGGATGATAATTTAAGGGGATACCTCACCGCGGGCAAGTAATTAAAACTGTCGTACAATTATTCATATTAATCATTACGGCTTTTGTTGCTAAGCTAAATGCTATCAATATCATCCGTGACTCTCCAATGCTAAGGAGCTACTTGAACTTAAAACGGATGAAAAATGACTCGGGAGATTTTTCTTAACTTGTGATACACAGGGTGTCCAAAAATAATTTAGAAACTAAAACATGTACATGTCTGAAGAAGTTATGGTATTGTATGCTGTACTATAAAACTAGCTCTATTAAAAAAGTATTAGGGGAAGGTAAAACACACCTTGTTCTACCGCCCCGTATAACCGTCTTGACGGCTTCATTTTATTTTGAATTTTCAAGACAAAACAATAATTTGAAGAAAAAATTGAAAATTGCTGAAAAACAACCCCAAAAACAGCTGACAGACCAACCCTACCTGAGAGGTCCGTTTCCCCCGTAATACAGGTTTTATTTCTGTTGCCTTAGCTTGCTGTTTTTATAAAATTGGGTTTAAGTTTGGTAATAAGATCATCTTGTCAAGTGTTTTTAATGAGATATCTTATCATTTTTGCAAGAATCATCAATTTCAAAGACATAAAAAGTTTTTGGGACACCCTGTATAAGGGTCATTATCAGTGTGTTGAACTATACAATAGCATTCTTTAATATCATCAATGTCATGTGCCCTACTCATCTATTTGTGGCTAACACTTTGTATTTGTAAAAATCTCAACTGTATACCCTTGTATCTTACATCATCAAATGATAGCAGCGGTCATGGGACCCCTAAATGTGTCAAAAGAACACAAAAACAAAGGGTGACAGAAACTTTCAAAATGTATAAACTTTTGGGACACCCTGTATGAGAGTCATTATAAGTGCGTTGAACTACACAATAAAGTAATAGCATCAATGTCATGTGCAGCTATAGCACTTTGTAAATATCTTAACTCTGTATCTTGCGTCACATGGTCACATATAGCATGTTTCTATTGAGAATCCGCTTTTTATCCGGAGGAATCTCTCACCGGATAATAGCGGAGCCTTGTGACTGCTGGTATGTTTCTATTGCTGACTGTTTACCTTTGTATCTTACATCATCAAATGATAGCAGCGGTCATGGGACCCCTAAATGTGTCAAAAGAACACAAAAACAAAGGGTGACAGAAACTTTCAAAATGTATAACCTTTTAGAACACCATGTATGAGAGTCGTTATAAGTGCGTTGAACTACACAATAAAGTAATAGCATCAATGTCATGTGCAGCTATAGCACTTTGTAAATATCTTAACTCTGTATCTTGCGTCACATGGTCACATATAGCATGTTTCTATTGAGAATCCGCTTTTTATCCGGAGGAATCTCTCACCGGATAATAGCGGAGCCTTGTGACTGCTGGTATGTTTCTATTGCTGACTGTTTACCTTTGTATCTTACATCATCAAATGATAGCAGCGGTCATGGGACCCTTAAATGTGTCAGAAGAACGCAAAACCAAAGGGTGACAGGAACTTTCAAAATGTATAAACTTTTGGGACACCCTGTATGAGAGTCATTATAAGTGCGTTGAACTACACAATAAAGTAATAGCGTCAATGTCATGTGCAGCTATAGCACTTTGTAAATATCTCAATGTAACACCTCTGTATATTGCGTCATAGATTCACATACCGTATCCTATGGCAGCGTATTCTATGGCCATGTATCCTATGGCAGCAGTCATGGGACATCACTCTGTGCCAAGTTTCATCCCATCACTGACATAGCTGGCATAACTCAATGTGTCAGATGAACAAATCAACCAAGTAATACAGCAATTATCGTTTACGTACCGAGTTGCCCTCCACAATATAAAAAGTTGAGTCACAATTTGTTGAAGAAACAAATCAACAACAATAGCAATAGCGTTACTTAAAATTCTGACCATCCACTGCAACACAAGGTTGGAGAAAGGTCACTCACTTCTCAAATACCATCACCGCCAAAAACAAGGATAAATATGCAAGAAAATGGACCGTCACATAACGAAGCGTCTGGTGTGGGATATTTGGGACACCCTATGCGAGAGTCTTACTCTTACGCACTTATCAATTGCAAGACCTGCCCCTGGGGACCCGGGACATGGCAGGGACGCAAGCGGGGACTGTACGTGAATGTACAAAAATGGTGCCCAGCAATGCGAGGGAGTGTACGACGGGTACGTATAGCGAGGATGTTTAGCGGGATGTATGCTAGGGTACACAAATGTACACACCGGGCGTAGCTACATACAAAGGAAGAAAAAAGTTTGGTTGTCCTCTAGAGCTCTCAGAGAGGAGGCGGATTTGTTTTCTACTTTTCTTTTTTTTTAAAATTTTTATACCAGCGGAAGCTCAAAGTTCAGCCAACAAGAAGTTGAAATCACACTAAAAGTCGTTATACAACTTAGTTGAATATATAATGCCATTTAAACTGTTAAAAAAAAATCTGGAAAAAAATTGAAAAAATCTAAATCACTCTTAATTCATGAATTAATGCAAATTTATAGTTGAGATATACTGGAAATGGGTTTATTTAGTAAAAATCTGTGATTTCCTTACACTTATGCTCCCTAAAATGTGATATTTCGCCGCCGATTTTGATTTCCGGGTTTATCGGCTGGTGATCCGCCATCTTGGATTTAACTTCGACAATAGATGGCCCCCTAACAATCGGCCCACAGACGCACACATTTCCATTCAGACACATTTTTTTGCCATCTCGTCGGCAAACTTGCGTCCCCATTTTTCAAACCTTAAAGGGAAGAGTGCGTCAAATTTCCTCCAGCGTTAACATGTTTTAATTCAAAAACCAAAAAATTGCTGGGAGATGGATTTTCATTGAAGTGATGCCCAAAATTAGGCAGCTTGGTGATTGTGGGACACATTATGGCTTACTCAATCTATTTCCACTAATAAAACAGAAGATATTACCACTTTCCATGCGGCTATTCAAAATTGATTTTCAGAAACCATTCCCAACTTTTAAAGTCTATCTCAAGAACTTCTGAACCAATACTGGACATGTTTGTACTTATTTTAATGCATTTCTCATTGTGATTCCAAATATGGTAATGAAATTCAATATTTCGTCAAATTTTGTAATGTTGTCTGCAGACGCCTGCCGCATGGAAAGTGGTTACATTCCCATAATTCTTTAGGTGATATAATCAGATGCATCTTTTCATTGACACTCTTATTACCTGATTATTTCATACAAGTTAACGGCATATTGTACGGAAAATTTAAATCAAAGAAACGCATTGTGGGATCCGTTCTCATCTTTTCTTCTCCTCGCTGCAAATCACTATTTCTAATGCGTCTTATTCTGTCACACAAGTAGGTGTTTATTCATTACGCAACTATATATAACCTGATGTTATATGGAACAAACTGACCCTAGTTTAATCACCATCATTTACATTAAGGTCATCATTATGCAACTTTAATATAACCCAATGGTTTATGGAACAAACTGACTCTAGTGTAATACCCATCATTTACATTTAGATCATCATTATGCAACTATATAACCTATTGGTTTGTGGAACAAACTGACTGTAGTTTAATACCCATCATTTACATTTAGGTCATCATATGTAACTCTATAACCTAATATAATTTATGGAACAAACTGACTCTATTGTAATACCCATCATTTACATTTAGGTCATCATATGAAACTCTATAACCTATTGGTTTATGGAACAAACTGACTGTAGTTTAATACCCATCATTTACATTTAGGTCATCATATGTAACTCTATAACCTAATGGTTTATGAAACAAACTGACTGTAGTTTAATACCCATCATTTACATTTAGGTCATCATATGTAACTCTATAACCTAATGGTTTATGGAACAAACTGACAGTAGTTAAATACCCATCATTAAAATTTAGGTCATCATTATGCAACTAAAACCTAATGGTTTATGGAACAAACTGACTCTAGTGTAATACCCATCATTTACATTTAGGTCATCATATGTAACTCTATAACCTAATGGTTTATGGAATTGACGCTACTTCTAAATCATTTACATTTATATAGAATGTCTTGATGCATTATGAATACTATAGTTGTAGATTATAGTCTATAACTACGGACTAGAACCAAACTGATCTGATATACTAATGACATTCTTTAAGGGCAGCTGTAATACAGTAACTGCTCAGCGGTTGTGGTAGAGTTCACCGATTTCTCATATCACCCTCTGAATAAACCCAATTCCTAACTCTATCCTTAATCCTAACTCTTACTCTATAGCCCTTACCAAGGCTCAAGATAACAGGGTTTTTTTACTGGGCGCTACTTTTTTCAAAAGTAGCGCCCGGATCATGGGATTTATTGAGAACCAGGATCTACTTTCAGTCTACCGGGAGCTAACTTTTTATTAAATCAAATAAGCTTTAAGGGCATACATTTTTTTGTTCAGTAAAATGAGTATTTTTGTGCTAAAACTCGGCTGATTTTAAACAAAATATCCAGCGTGGCGGCATTAGCAATTCAAAATTTGATGTCTTGGGCAAGCTTCCCGATCGTCAACGGGCGCTGGTTTGGACAAAATATCAGCGCTCGGTTGTTTATTTTTCAGCACTATCGGGCGCTATGGCAGGAGAACCGAGGGGTAAAAATCGCCCAGCGCCCACTTATCTTAAGCCTGGGCCCTTACCCTAAATCTGACCTTAACCCTATTTAAGCCGTTGGAAAATCAGCAAACTCAATACAATTGGCATCAGTGTTCACCAGATTAGATCGAAGTAAGGTTTTGACAGTTGACACACCAAGGAAGCAATTCTGTGTGAGTTCTTTAGCGATTTTAAAGAATATAATTATATTCAAGTAAGTAGCTTCTGATGAGCACCAGGTAGTTATAAGGGATGGGGTGGCTAGAAAGTACAGTCACTTCAGGCAGATTCATGGGTTATCAGTGAAAAAATAGATTTTCACTAGTTAACATTTATCTTTTTATACTTCAAATATTTGAAAATGTGTGAAACCAATTGCTTAGAAAAAAGCTGTTCTTGCCCTGGAAATCAAGACTAAAATGCCCTTAATTTATTATTGCAGCACTATGTTGCTTACAAATGTTCTGATTCACAGATTGTCAGATGTAAGCCACCTCTAACATGAGTAAATGATCCAAGCTTTAATTAGAATGGGTATTCTTCAATCATGATGTCAAAACCTGATACACATGAGGCAAAATAAAAATAAAAAAGTTAAGCGTCCTGACTTTTTCCAAAAAAGGAAGGACGAGGCCCTTTTTATTTTTCATCACATTAGGTGCAAAATTGGCTTATTAGCGATATACTTTGTAATCTGTTTTATTTCATGGTTCTGAGTGGTTGGTCACTACAAAACTTGTTTAAAATGAATACAAGGAAGACACAAACTTGTTACAAACATCTTAAACTCTGAAACACCTGAAGAAAAAAGTTATGACTGAAATAAAAAATAAATAAAAAAATTGAAGTGGTCCCAAAAAAGGAAGCGGGAGGGGACGCTAAACAATTTTTTTGTTTTTTTTGCCTAAGTACTATCAGTCCTTGGCTACAACACATGTGGCATTACCTGATATCACTGCCAAATACAATATATACAAATTCAATCACATCACCACTGAATCTCTCTCTCTCTCTCTCTACGTTTTAATATCCGCACGCACGTTAACACTTATTGATTGATGTAAACGGAAACATATTTGCTAGCAATCATTAATTCTCATCCCAACGCAATCTTAGCAACGGAACCAATGCAGATAATATTAGAGCCACTCGGTGAAGCTAGACTTCGTTTATAGCCTAATTAAATCCCACATCATCTACGCCATTCCCCTTAACACAGCCCCGATAGTATCACACTATACGCGAGTGACAGATGAAACGACCAAATGTGACACTTATCTAATATCACATGCTTATTTTACATCATCAATTTTTCAACATGGAAGTGCCGGATTTCTTTTTAAAAAGGCAGATTTGAGGATCTCTGTCATTGGAGTATTGCTGCATCTTTTATATAAGACGTAATAAGACCCAGGATGAATCTATCTGTGACAGGTGTTTCAGCGGTAGATACGAGAAAAGATGCGATATAATACAAAGGATTGATATAACATGAGATCATTTCAATTCTGTATGTAAGAGAGTCTATAGTAAATTTCCTTTTCATAATGAGCTTATCAACTGATAACCTAGACCACCAGTGCAAGGGCGTATATGTAGAAGCACAGCTCTGTGCATCCTCAGTAAAGTTTAAGTCACCGATACACAGGTGGCACCAGGATTACAATTGATAAGCCCACAATATTGATATACCAAGACTAGACTATGTTCAAGACTATTGAAGTGTAGCCGCACTGTTTTAATGTTTTCACGTTTCATTTCACTGTCTAAACATTTTACCATCAAATATAAATAATATCAACAATTATGTGTAGAGCGGCTTTTTCAAAGTATACACATGTAATCAACCTTAAACAATTAAATGAAAGAGCATCATTCAAAACTCTATATCAAATGGCAAAAATAATGTGTACAGAATTAAAAGTAGATACTTGTGAGATAGGCTTTTACGACGGGTATTCATAATATTATTATTATTATTTATTATTAAGGATACTTATAAAGCGCATTTCCCATGGACCAATGCGCTGTACATTAAAACACAATCTAAAATACAATATAGTTACAGCATGCAACAAAATAATGACACATGATAAAATACATGACCTACTTATTACATCAGCAATTATGATAAAAACAGATATATATAAATATACAATTAAGAAACCAAAAAATATGCACAATGACAAGCAATTAATTTGGGAAAAGGTAGGTTTTTAAGAGCTTTTTAAAAGCTTTCACATTGGGAGCAACGCGTACATTATTTGGTAAGCTGTTCCACAACTTAGGACCATAAGCCGAAAATGATCTATCCCCATAAGCTCTTTTTGTTTTGGGGATTTCTAGTCGGGAAAGATCCTTCATGGACCTAAGGCCAGTACGGTTACACCTGTATTTGTGCAGCCGATCCTGTAAATATGAAGGAGATGAGTCATGAAGACAGTTGTACACATGCACCAAGATCTTGAAATCTATCCTCTGCTGGACAGGCAACCAATGCAACTCGCGCAAGAGCGGCGCGGCACTAGTTTTTAACTAATATAAGTTAAAAGTTTAACGGGTTCGCCGTCGGACAAGTTTTAAAGTAGATACCTTCACATTTCATTAATATTCATGCTTTTCACATATCAATTTGCTCAAATATTTTATAGATCTATGTATGGTTGCCTTCATAGTGCTTTGGACAAACTTCTAAAAAGTCAGTGAGTACTGCATGAACTCTGAAGTGTTTCATCACATTTGCAGCACATGCTGATAATATACTTAATATTCAGCCATAGGCGCACTAGCTCTGCTGGCATCGCCTAGAATTCCCATTACTACTATTTGAATCCAATTTCTAGAAACACTTCAGCAGGTCAATTATCTACCAACACTCTCTCTATGCAGTCACCAGATGGTCCACACTGCTGTGTGTGATGTGTTCGTATTGGTGTAGGGGAGGGGGTGGGAGAGAGGTTGATGAAGGGAGGTTGATGAAGGGGTGGGACTAAAAGTGGCTCTGTAGCAAAGCTATAGGCGCACATGCTGGTGGAATTTATTTTAAGCATTATGACAGCGAGTATAACAACTAATGTTGTGAATAAAACAACACATAACATTTGTTTGGATTTGGCAGTGCAAAATGAACCACTTTTATTTTATGGCAAGTATTTGAGATGTCATAAACCCTCATAAAATACACCTGAATAGATCAATACCAAACAATATTATTAGTTAAGTGTCAGAGATAAACGCCTTCATAAAGACATGATTACTAGATCAGGGTCAATAAAAAACACTTTACAATTTTATCTACAACTTTTACAAACTTATACAAATCAATTGGCTCTGATCTAATCAGCCCAATAGTGTTGGGCTACCACCAGAGTTGCTAGGGTTGTGAGTTTTAAGCACAACAATCATTAGAGTCTACCCATGTTGCCAAGGTTGTGGATTTTAAGCATGGGGACCTATTCTGATCAGAGAATACTATCAATGTTGCCAAGAGACTGGATTGGATATTAAGCACCAATGGGCTGGATTATATTTGCTTAAATGTGTACTGAAACTACTGCATAAATTGTTCATACTGTACAAACCTGTGTCACTATTCACAAAGATTCCAAAGATATACAAAAGTTGAATAGGCACCTGCATTGTGATTCCCAGGCCACTGATAAAAGTTCAATAAAGTAGGTTTAGGTTATGTTTCTTACTAATAATGCAGTTATCAATTGCAACCCTGGCACCGGGGTGATCCGAAACATGGCTGGACCATGCGGGGACGGTAGCGGGGATGTACAATTCACTGAAAAAAATGAGCGGGGGACCTGCAGGGATCCGACACGACTGTACCCAGGACGTCACCTTGGCAATTTGTATGTCCCTGCCCAAATCCCCTGGGGCCGGAGTTGCAATTGATAAATGCATTAAACAAAAGAGAAAATGGGGGTAGTATGGGGAATTAATCTATATGAAACCCTTAAGAATAAACCTGCAATACCGGTTCTTAAAACTTGAGGAACCCAAAAGGTTCTTGTGGTTCTTTAAACTAAATATGGTTATTCATTAACCAAATATGGTTCTTTATAACTCTTTTTAAGAACTCTTGTTTTGGTTTGATGGAGAGGTTCTATATAAGGACAGTTTTAGAACCCCTTTAGAACCATTTTTCTTTGAGCGTACATCTAATCCATCCTGAGATAGTTCCTCATATAATTATTTATTGGTAGAATGTCAATCAGACATACCAACCAGGGATCTAACCATATTATTCTATTATACCATTATGCATATAAATACAATCTACTTATAGCCCTTTCAAAGAGAACCAACACCCATAGCGACATACATCATGTTATAATGATTCAAGCTACATTTATTACTTACTTCTTACTACTTTTTTATTTTTGAATAGTTAACATTTTCACAATTTGTGAATGTGGAATTGTATATCATTTCAAGAAAGTATGTTTCACACCAATCAAAGTGTTGCCTATAGGCCTGTAATGTTGGCACACAAACAAAGTTAGTATCTTCTTTAATTTTTAGCTCTTAATTATGAAAACTGAATGCTCAAAAATAACTGGTATGAAAAAAAAATCAGTTATGGAATCTACAACAAAATTAAACCCTTCAATTTGTTTTCATTCTGTTACAACACCCCTTTACCTATATCTCTATTCTGTAATTCTCAAAATCATTGATTCCCTTAACAAGAGATTATCTCCTACATGTGTGGTATACAAATAGGGACATAGGGTCAATATTTACATCAACTTATTATTCCGGTCTTTACATACTCTCTTATTTATAATTGATTTGTTTTTCATTCTTACACATAATTGTAAATATTGCGTTCAGTAACATGGATGCTTTATCAATATTACCCCCACCCACTTGTACACAAAAGTGAATAAGCCTAGATCAAAGACAGGAAATACAGGTTAGGGGATTAAAGACTTCCTTAAAGTATTGAGTTTTCTTATCATAATATTAAAAAATATTACTGTAAAACTTGAGACTAATATAGTCTCAGGTAAAACACTACAATTTCACGGCATCAAAATTTAGCGAATTTGCAAAACACCACCTTTTAGTGGCATTTTAATTTCACTCATTTGAATCATCTTACTATGTTATCTATGTTTAAAATCCTATTTAGCGTTATTTTAATTTAATAAGAGGTCTTAGCGAAAAAACCTTATCGCCAATCGGAAAAAATCTATTGATTATCCTTTTCTGATGCATTGTGGGATCCAGAATGGGGCAGATTTTGCACTTTTGCGATAAACCTTATTGCTTTACAGTAGTTAACTGTAAATGATAATCTTGTTAATGAGGCAAAGGAAAACCTAGCAATTCCCGCCTAATTTCTACCAATAGATTTTGTACCGATTTGACTCAATTTAATGGCAACAATAATGGGGATTCAGAAACAATAAACATGGCTTTAATTCACATGAGCAGTTGTACTAGAGTTCACCGATAGCTCATTTCACTCTACTGAATAAACCTTATTCCTAACCCTAACGCGAAACCTAACAACCCTATCCTTAACCCTAACCCTAATAACTCTAGCCCTAACCTGAAACCTAATAACCCTATCCTTAAACCTAAACCTAATAACTGTATCCCTAACCCGAAACCTAATAACCCTATCCTTAAACCTAAACCTAACCGAAACATAATAACCCTAATAACCCTATCCTTAATTACTCTAGCCCTAACCAGAAACCCTACGTCTAACACGTGCGATGTAGTGAACATCGGGCAAACGCAATACCATCGGCTTCATTTGATTGCCAACAATAATCTGTAGGCTTATCTATAAACATGATAAAAAGCCTCAATATAACATCTGAGCAAAATGCTGCCAGATAGACCATCATGCTCAGAATGTTGTCATCCATTTAAACTCCACAACAAGAACATTACACAGGGCAGTAACATTGCACAGGGCAGATATAACATTGCACAGGGCAGATATAACATTGTACAGGGCAGATATAACATTGTACAGGGCTGATATAACATTGTACAGGGCAGATATAACATTGCACAGGGCAGATATAACATTGCACAGGGCAGATATAACATTGCACAGGGCAGATATAACATTGTACAGGGCAAATATAACAACTCTACACATGCTCCCTCTTTTAACATTCAGCAAACGACGATGTTTAAATTTACCCTATACGATTCTTCATGCTTATTCAATGGAGAGATAGCACGTACAGGTTGCCGTGGAGTTTATTGACACCATAATAGTGCCATCAATAGTAGCACATAAAATGCATTAATGTAATGATGCAATAGGGATGGAACGAGTAGCGATGAAATTTATAATCGGTTCCGAAATGTCGCAAATCACCCCTAAAATAGATTATGTTCTTTTATCACTTCATGACTGCACTTGATATCAGAATTATTTCAAAGGTTTACCAGCTACATGGCGTCTCAAAAAGATATCCCATTTAACCATGATGAAACCCTCTGTATTCATGATTTATCAAACATTCGTGCAAATTATTTGTGCACATTAGATATGCTATGTGGATCTGCTTGCATCCCTCCACTGTATTCCTGTTCAGGATAGGATTCGCTTGAAAATTGTTCGGTATGTTTATAAGTGTATCAATAATGTAGCACCATCGTATTTGATAGATATCGTTTCGCTACAGAGTAACAGGTGCACATCCGAATGCAGGCAACATCTCAGATCTTCCTTGGTTTCTACCCGGCTCTATGTTCCACGCTCTATAGAGCTGGTGATTCCTCCTTCCTGATTGCTGCTCCCAAATTATGGAATAAGCTCCCAGTACATCTGAGGGAATCTGTTTCCTTGCCTGCCTTCAGACGTGTTCTTTGTCAAGCGCTTTATAATGCTTTGTATTATTATTATACGTGCGAAGCGCTCAATAATGTTGGCTTTAATGTCAAAATTGCCTAATCATTGTCCCTTTTAACTTTAAAAGATTTTTTGTTGTTGAAATATGACCATATCTCAGTTATTACAGAACCACATTGCATTTGCTGTTTCGATATCATAATATCGTCAATTAAAGAATTTAAGATACTCTTAAATAACTCTTGATTTATGGAAATAGACTTTCGGTTTTCTGTACAATGGAGTTGTGTGCCGCCCCTGGTGCTGAGGAGACACATTGCGGTTAAAAGGGGGCAAGGACTACTGTAAACGTGGACATTTTTGCGCTACATTAATTTTTGCGCTCCAAGCCACAAAAATACCGCAAAATATAAACATGCAAACATATTTATCTTGTGTAAAAATCTATGTAATGAACTTTCAAATCGCGAATTTAAAAAAAAAGCAAAATGGATGAAAATCGGCAAAGCACAAAAATGTAATCGCGCTAAAATTACCACTTTTACAGTATTGCGTTATTCATTATTTGACCTGATTCCATTTGAAATCCATACACTTCCTATGGAAGACATTCCCTTAATATTCCCCACAGGGAATGTGAATTACAAATGGGGATCATGCATGGGTGAGTCCATTTGAAATCTACACTTCCTGTAGGGAATATTAAGGTAAGGTGTTCCATAGGGGGTGTGTGGATTTCAGCTGGAAAAGCCCATGATGAATACAGCGTCTTCGGTAGATAGCAGACAGACTCCAAAGGCAATTCATACATAACTCATGGTATGAAAGTCACTTGTCAGCTTCCTTCCTCAATGCTAAATGCTTATATTGCTCATCTATGTGTGATTGGTTCTCTGAGTAACTAAAACATGGTTACAAGTTGCACAGTTTTCTTGTTGAGGATTAATGCACATATTAATTGCATCCCCGGCCCCGAGGGACCCAGGTATAGCGGGGATTAGGGACGTACAAATTGCCCATGTGACGTCCAGGGTACAATCGTGTAAGGTCCCCGCAGGGCCGGGCACCATTTTGTGTACGTCCCCGCTACAGTCCCGGCCCCCTTGGCCGGGACAAAGTGTACAGTCCCGGCCACCTATCCATTTCCCAGGACAAAGTATTCACCCGGCTACAGTCCCAAAGTGGCGCTTATTTGTTTCAGCAACCATAACAGAATGCAAAAAATCAATATAATTGATTGCTAATTTGGTCATTGCTTCCTTTTGTGGTGGTTTTTTATAGGATTTCCTATAGTTGCGTGTACACATTTTTAGGAAGCAAATGCTTATCGGGATTTTTTTCAATGTTGTGAAGACTTAACTGGGCCAAACCTTTATTATACTGAAAGATACTGTTATTTTTGGTGTATTCATGCAAATAACTCAATTTTGATAAAAAAAAGGAGTTACTTCCTTTTGTCGCGGTGGGGCAGTATATGTGTTCCCTATGTGTTAGGCTAATATTTCGTCAAGCGCATCGCATCTCTAGCTTATTTATAGCAAGCGCCCGGGGTGTACATTTGTGTACCTTAGCGTACGTCCCCGCTACACGCCCCGGCTAGCGGGGGCACAGTCTGTACGTCCGCGGACACTCCCCGCATAGCCGGGCATCATTTTTTGTACACTCGTGTACGGTCCCCACATGGTCCCCGTCATGCCCCGGGTCCCCGGGGGCCGGGCTTGCAATTGATAAGTGCATAATGCAGGCATCAATGTGAATCTTGAACCTATCCTCCACAAGGAATGTCAATGAGTAGACGCCTGATCTTTGCCTTATTGTAATTTTGATATAGTGGAGCTTGAACTAATTGATATTTTGGACAGGTGAATCTTCACCTGTATTTCAACATATCCCATATACTGCTACAGAATGAATGCGAGTGATTTGGGTTTGGGGTGAATCTTCACCCAATAAATTGCAGGAAAGAACAAATCTTGACATATCTTTTCCTTGAAGGTTAATAAGGTTTGAGGAGGGTAGGTTCAAGATACATAAGGACAGCCTGACTGCTTTTCCCATGGTTACCCTTATGTTGTACAAGATAAGACAGGGCACAAATCAGTGTTGTCTGTTACATCTGCATCAGGTGCATTCTAACCATATGTTACTCCCTGAGCCCAAAAAACACCCACAATCAACATCAAAAATCACCCAAAGTAGCTCAAAAGCACCTACAAATGCCACAGTATGACTGCTATATTTATTTTTAGAGATTTACTTATCACATTATTCCTCATTATACCATAAGGTGGTGTGCAAATGTTTTAAATACCAAGTACTCTCATTTTATTGATATCAATACCATCAAAAAGTCAAAACAAGATGGCCACCAAAGTAGCCAAAAAAGCGCCCACAAGCACAGATAGTCAAAACCATTTGACTATCTGTGCCCCAAGACACCACTTTTATATATAAAATAGCATTACAAATAGCCATGCTACATATAAGCCTATATACACTGAAGCTGTTTTTTGATGGTATTGATATCAATACCATCAAAAAGTCAAAACAAGATGGATACCAAAAGTAGCCAAAAAAGCGCCCACAAGCACAGCATTACAAATAGCCATGCTACATATAAGCCTATATACACAGAAGCTAAAAAGATAATGCGAATCAAAATATTTCTTTTCAATCAAACATATTTCTTTCCAACAACAAAATATTTAAAACCTGCCTTAGGTCTTGGTTTTTTCCTTACTATACAACATATTCTGCCAATAATCAGATGTAAACATTAGGATTACCTTGGATTACACCCAATGAATACTAGTTAACTTATAGAAATGATTTAGATGAGATAGTGTGCATTCAAATCAAATAGTTCCCATGACCTCTAGAACTTTCGCAACAAAAACATATTTCACTGTCCTTAACCTTTATAACTTTCACAACAAAAACGTATTTCACTGTCCATGACATCCTTATAGATATAATATGACAATGTCGCATCATCAACAATAGCATAATATATCAACAATAACATTGCATCAACAATGGCCTAGCATTATATAGCATTCAAAATACCATGGCAACAACAAAAAATCAAAATAATGATAAATACGCTCCTTTTCGGTCACAATACCACCATGATACTATACATCATTATTTTACCATTGACTAATCAATCCAAACTTTCATCACTGTCTGGTGGATTGTGTTTGTTTTGAATACAACAATCAATCATTTTCTGGATGAACTAAGGGTTTTTTCATGTTTACGATGTTGTGTACCTTGATAAAAAGTAAATTATTTGGGATTTGAGGCTATCAATTAAAGAACATCATGCTCATGCGTTATTTTTGCACAAACATTATGAAAAGCAAAAATCCCCAAAATGTAATAAAGCACTAGATTTGTTGATGCCTTTAACACTTTCCAACCGGCTATAACTAGTTTTACCATACAAAACAGATTTGTCGGAAACCTTTCCCAACTTTTAAAGTCTATCTCAAGGATTACTGAACCAATACAAGGCATGTTTGTTCTTATTTCAATGCATTTATCATATTGATTCCAAATAGGGTAATGAAATTCAATAATTTGAAATATTTGAAACATTTTGTGAAATTTTGGAATGTCTTCATCAGCCGCCTGCTGCATGGCCACATATATAATTTGTCAATCCCACAATGCTATGTAAATATTTCCCAGGTATTATGGATATATCATCATCATCATCATCATAAATATCAACAATAACGTTGCATCAACAATGGCCTAGCATTATATAGCATTCAAAATACCATGGCAACAACAAAAAATCAAAATAATGATAAATACGCTCCTTTTCGGTCACAATACCACCATGATACTATACATCATTATTCCACCATTGACTAATCAATCCAAACTTTCATCAGTGTCTGGTGAATTGTGTTTGTTTTGTATGCAACAATCAATCATTTTCTGGATTAACGAAGGGTTTTTTCATAATTATTTGGGATTTTGGGCTATCAATTAAAGAACATCATGCTCATGCGTTATTTTTGCACAATCATTATGAAAAGCAAAAATCCCCAAAATGTAATAAAGCACTAGATTTGTTGATGCCTTTAACACTTTCCAACCGGCTATCACTGGTTTTACCATTATACAAAACAGATTTTTCAGAAACCTTTCTCAACTTTCAAAGTCTATCTCAAGAATTATTGAACCAATACAAGGCATGTTTGTTCTTATTTCAATGCATTTTTCATGCTGATTCCAAATAGGGTAATGAAATTCAATAATTTTGAAATTTTTGAAACATTTTGTGAAATTTTGGAATGTCTTCAGCAGCCGCCTGCTGCATGGCCACATATATAATTTGTCAATCCCACAATGCTATGTAAATATTTCCCAGGTATTATGGATATATCATCATCATCATAAATATCAACAATAACATTGCATCAACAATGGCCTAGTGTTTATATAGCATTCAAAATACCATGGCAACAACAAAAAATCAAAATAATGATAAATACGCACCTTTTAGGTCACAATACTACCATGATACTAAACATCATTATTCCACCATTGACTAATCAATCCAAACTTTCATCACTGTCTGGTGGATTGTGTTTGTTTTGAATGCAACAATCAATCATTTTCTGGATTAACTAAGGGTTTTTTCATGTTTACGATGTTGTGTACCTTGATAAAAAGTAAATTATTTGGGATTTGGGATTATTTGGATTTGGGGCTATCAATTAAAGAACATCATGCTCATGCGTTATTTTTGCACAAACATTATGAAAAGCAAAAATCCCCAAAATGTAATAAAGCACTAGATTTGTTGATGCCTTTAACACTTTCCAACCGGCTATAATTAAGTTTTCCGAAGTGTATACGAGGAGGACAAAGTTGCCTACTGAAAGTTTTCACCCTTTCTTGAATTGGTATAGTCCAACAAAATTCGCGCGTTTAGCCATTCATTTCCGGTGTTTTCCCGCGGTTTGATCGCGTTCTCGCTTTTGTCACCGTGGCATGTTCATTCGCTTTTTGGCTGTCTTCCGCAACGGTCCGGTTAGGAGAAAAAAAACCCACCCACCGCCCTATAGTGGATGGTGGGCTATGTGCCCTCAGTTCTTTTTTTTAAAGACGTGGGGTCGGGGTGAGTGCCCTCAGTTCCGTAAGGACGTGGGGCCCGGACCGGACTCCCTCCCACCGCCCTATAAAATATAGGGCGTTTTTGGTACCCTCAGTTCTTTAATTTGCTTAAGACGTGGGGTCGGGGGGAGTGCCCTCAGTTCTGGCAGAGTACCCTCAGTTCTTTATTTTGCTTAAGACGTGGGGTCGGGGGGAGTGCCCTCAGTTCTGCAGACGTGGGGTATGGTTAAGGTGCCCTTAGTTCTATCAATGACGTGGGGCCAGGACTTTCAAAATTGATGAAAGATAAGTATGCGTTGGTTGAGATGGGTGTGTTTTTACAGCACAGGTTGGGCAGTTTTCGTTTCCGTGGCAAAAGAATTGTCTAAAATTATTACTTTTGTAAAATTAAATTAGCATTTTCAAGAAAAATCCCATACAGGGGACAACAGAAAGTTGCAGGAGAGAAAGTCCTAGGAGAAGTGTTATGAAAATGAAGACTAATTCAAATTAATTTAAATTGGCGTCGTCATTTATGTGTAGTCGCCGTCCTGCCTTTGTCTATGTTAGGCTGGCTATTTAACAAAGAAAATTTGGCTTATAAATTAATGTATGGCAATTCATGATACATGTTTTCATGATAAATTTCAAAAAGTTCAGTGACAAGGTTAAATTGGTGTCAACAATTTTCTGTCATTTATATGCTAAAGTCCATCTTCACTTTATGGTAGGGTGGCATTGCAATCACTGTTCTTATCACAATTGTGAATCATTGTATGCAAATTTAAATATGATACTGAATGATACTGAATGATACTGAATGATACTGAATGAAATAAATAAATGAAATAGTTGCGGTAGGCAGCCAAAATGCTACCACTACCAGATCGGTGTGTTGTTTCTAACTTTTCTGTGGGCAACTAGTTTTACTATACAAAACAGATTTGTCGGAAACCTTTCCCAACTTTCAAAGTCTATCTCAAGGATTACTGAACCAATACTAGGCATGTTTGATCTATTTTAATGAATTTCTCATCATGATTCCAAATATGGTAATGAAATTCAATAATTTTGAAATTTTTGAAATATTTTGTGACATTTTGGAGTGTCTTCAGCAGCCGCCTGCTGCGTGGAAAGTGTTAAGTAGGCCACATATATAATTTGTCAATCCCACAATGCTATGTAAATATTTCCCAGGTATTATGGATATATCATCATCATCATCATCATAAATATCAACAATAACATTGCTTCAACAATGACCTAGCATTATATAGCATTCAAAATACCATGGCAACAACAAAAAATCAAAATAATGATAAATACGCACCTTTTAGGTCACAATACTACCATGATACTAAACATCATTATTTTACCATTGACTAATCAATCAATCCAAACTTTCATCAGTGTCTGGTGAATTGTGTTTGTTTTGTATGCAACAATCAATCATTTTCTGGATTAACTAAGGGTTTTTTCATAATTATTTGGGATTTGGGGCTATCCATTATAAGAACATCATGCTCATGCGTTATTTTTGCACAAACATTATGAAAAGCAAAAATCCCCAAAATGTAATAAAGCACTAGATTTGTTGATGCCTTTAACACTTTCCAACCGGCTATAACTAGTTTTACTATACAAAACAGATTTTTCGGAAACCTTTCCCAACTTTCAAAGTCTATCTCAAGGATTACTGAACCAATACTAGGCATGTTTGATCTTATTTTAATGCATTTCTCATCATGATTCCAAATATGGTAATGAAATTCAATAATTTTGAAATTTTTGAAATATTTTGTGACATTTTGGAGTGTCTTCAGCAGCCGCCTGCTGCGTGGAAAGTGTTAAGTAGGCCACATATATAATTTGTCAATCCCACAATGCTATGTAAATATTTCCCAGGTATTATGGATATATCATCATCATCATCATCATAAATATCAATAATAACATTGCATCAACAATGACCTAGCATTATATAGCATTCAAAATACCATGGCAACAACAAAAAATCAAAATAATGATAAATACGCACCTTTTAGGTCACAATACTACCATGATACTAAACATCATTATTCCACCATTGACTAATCAATCCAAACTTTCATCAGTGTCTGGTGAATTGTGTTTGTTTTGTATGCAACAATCAATCATTTTCTGGATTAACTAAGGGTTTTTTCATAATTATTTGGGATTTGGGGCTATCCATTATAAGAACATCATGCTCATGCGTTATTTTTGCACAAACATTATGAAAAGCAAAAATCCCCAAAATGTAATAAAGCACTAGATTTGTTGATGCCTTTAACACTTTCCAACCGGCTATAACTAGTTTTACTATACAAAACAGATTTTTCAGAAACCTTTCTCAACTTTCAAAGTCTATCGCAAGAATTACTGAACCAATGCTAGGCATGTTTGTTCTTATTTCAATGCATTTTTCATGCTGATTCCAAATATGGTAATGAAGTTCAATAATTTTGAAATTTTTGAAACATTTTGTGAAATTTTGGAATGTCTTCAGCAGCCGCCTGCTGCGTGGAAAGTGTTAAGTAGGCCACATATATAATTTGTCAATCCCACAATGCTATGTAAATATTTCCCATGTATTGTGGATATATCAACATCCAGAGATCATAGTACTGTCTCGATAATGTCAAATTAGGGAGTGTTAGTGACATGAGTAAATAACTATTGTCTATAGTATTCATGTTATGTGAAAAGGTTAGATCCTTGTGCTGGCTTAGTATTCAATTTAATGTTTCACTTTTGGCGACCCGCCACATATAGAAAGACATGTTCTAGTCATAACTCTAATCTCATAGGTGCCAGTTAAAGAAGTGCACTGTCAACTTTAAATGATGCACTGTTGTAGGAAATAAAGATTTACAATTCACAAGACATGATTTCTTAGATTTTTCGAATCACAAAATATGATTTCTAGATTCATATAGGCCTATTTGTCATAACCCTAACCCCGGTTTAGGATTTTTGACCGGGATCACAATTTTCGAGGAAAAAACACCAACTAAATCTCCGGGAACCTGCCGGGATTCGATCCGGGGACCCTCCGTTCTCGAGCCCCACCTTCCTAACACTAAGCCACGGCCCTCAGCTACACATTCGTGCAGTATACTGCACTCATTATATAGGCTCGGTTGACTACGTCATCGAAAACCGACGGCGCATGCGTTTGGAGAGGGACTTTGGATTAGCATTTTTTAGCACTCAGGGGGGTTAGGGTTAATATTTTCTTTATTGAATGAATGGAAGATCCCAATAATTGACCGTTCCAATCCAAGCTGTGAGTCTGAACTGACGTAATGTGTACCTTGGTTGTCTGCTGGCATTTGAGGTTGAGGTCATACTGTCATAGCACTCAGGGGCGGATTTAGGGGGGTGCAAGCGGCGCAAGCCCCCTTATTTTTGACAGGGCGCCTTTTTGACAGGGCGCCTTTTGACAAGGCGTCTGCTCCCCCCCTTTAAATTTAACAGGGCGCCTGCGCCCACCCCCTATTTTTGACAGGGCGAAAACGTTAAAAACGTGTTTAAAAGTGTGTAAAAACGAATATATAAGCTTTTGACCCCTGCTTTGGCGCCCCCCCCCTATTGAGAAATCCTGGGTCCGCCCCTGGCACACACTGACTATTAAAGGGTGAGGTCAAATCCCGGAGGATCGCGGTGACTTTTAGGATCACTTTTCTCTGCGCAGAATTTTTTTTGGAAAAAGTGCGCGAATGGGTTAAGGTTTATGAGATCAAAATAAGAGACATTTTGAAATATTAACAATTTTAAAAAAATGCCTGTAACGCTAACCCCCGAGGCACATTTTCAACAACAAAAATTGGGGCCATTGTTTCATCAAAAAAGTGCCGAGCGGAACCAACATACAGCATCATAGTAATTTGGAGTACTCAAGTGTTAGGGTTAAACATCATGAAAAGGGTGTTGATCAAAGAACAACCCATTTTGTACTAATATTTTCTTCCAAGAAGGCCACAACACTTCAACACTTTATGAAGTATGACTTACTTGAATGTAATGAACCAAAATGACTCTTAATATAATACACCAAACATACCCACATATGTGTGAACATTCTATTGAGTATATGACTTCCAAATGAACACTTGTGGTACCTTGAAGCCATTGACACATTACTCTGAGTGAAAATCACTTCAATCAATGCCAATGAAAGCTGAAGTTGTAGAAACTATGACTAGGTCTATTGAGATTGTGTTAAACATACTCTAAAGAGTTAATTATTTAACATACAACCCTTCACACATATGCTGTAGACGCATAGACTCAACATGTAATATTTGTCTGACCAGAATGATTTTTCCGGGAGGTAAGTGGTACTTCAGACATGTTTTATACATAGGGGAGTATATGAAGGCCTTCGCCTGAAGTACAAATGCTGCTTAGTAAAACTTATTCATTGCGTGTAGATTACCTTTTTACATGCAACATTCCTGGCCCATAATAAGTTGTAATGATTTAGTGGTTTTTTCTATGTTTCCGCAACCCTAAACATAATCATACCAAATCCAAAAGAAATGCTGTGTCAGAACCCCCCCCCCCCCCCCCCCCCCCCCCCCGGCCCATCTCATTGCACAATCATGGAAAGCTATTGTGTGCAAGATGAATTAACCCTGGGGTCTACCTGTCTATCTTACAGTGGTTCTGATTGGTTTATTACAAGATGTACTCATATGAATAGCCAATTCAAATGCAGCTTGTAAAATGTTTCACTCCCATCTTTATCAAGGATACAATTATTCTAACAATGTCTCTTATTGGTGCAATAAATGATGTATCCATCTTTCTGACCAATCGGCCGGAAGTTCTCAGGTTTTTTTAACTATAGTTTAATCAGAGAATAAATTTATCAGGAATCCAAGGAAACATAATAAGAAGATTCATAAGATAATTCCAAATTTGAACTTACTGTTCCAGACAGTTTCAACGTCCGATCAGTCATACACCATTGAGAAAGACAGCCAATCGGACGTCGAAACTGTCTGGAACAGTAAGTTCAAATTTGGAATTATCTTATGAATCTTCTTATTATATAGTTTAATCAGTTCCAAATTGGCACAAAATATATGTTTCTATCTCTCCCTATTCACTATGCGCCCGTTGCGCTATGCAAGCATTTCTGCATGCCCATGCTCTTTTTAATTCATGCGCTACTTTAAGCAGGTTCACCAATTAGGAACTTACTGAACTATAACCCCTTCACCATGCACCCCCTTCAGCCAGTTTGACTGGCTACCTACAAAGTAATGAAGCCTCTATATTTGCCTCTATGTCAGTTACGGATGACCTATTTAACACATATCCAGGGTACCATGCACTACATGGCACCCTGACATATTTCTAGTTTATTATTTAATATCTTAAAACTTGATTACATTATGAACACTTAGTCTCATGCAATTACAGGTCCCTTGGTAACTAACTGTCATTTTCACTAACATTAGCTACAACGCACATCCGTGGTGTGTTTGTATTAGATCATGTTAACGCTTTAGCATGGAAACCAAGTTTGTTGCACCTATATTAGATGTTATTCAAGGATTGATTGTACTCATTATGCATGTGACATACATGAGATACAGGCCTATACGTGTGATCAAAGCAGGCTTCTATGTGATGATCATGTGACTTATATAAGATATACATGTGGTCAGAGCACCCTTTCAGCTGATGTGCATGTGACAGTCATATGATAGTATCATTGATACACATGTTTTGTCATAGCATGATTTGGTGTAATATGCACGGGCCATGCATGTGACATTCAGGGGATGTGCATGTGATATGGTTATTGCAAAAACTAATACATGAAGACTTTGCATGTTTAACCTCATCTGATGTTCAAATGTGACATGCAAGTGGGGAACAATGTACATTTGATTTAAACATATGATGTACATGTGACATACATTCAATATTCATATGATGATCATGTGATAGGTTTATAGCAAGGACCATTGAATCCAAACTTGGCATGTTTGTTCTCTTTGTAGTGTATTTCCTCAAAATATAGATATGTTAATCTAATTTTGGCATTATTGTTCATTTTTGAGGAAAACTTCACTATTGACGACTCTTGACGAGTCGTCTATCGCATGTAATGTGCTAAGTAAAATTTGCAATTAACTTGCATGTTCTGGTAGGTGAGCAGAATTTATAAGTAAGAGATTTTGACAGGATTAACCAACCTTCATGCAACGATAATATTAACAAAACACAAGGCGGGTTATACAAGCCATCCGAACATGGCTGTCAAATTTAACACACTTTGAGAATGTGTAATAAGTATATTAATGATTTGATACTGTAACATTCATGATGGAAAATGGTGAAATAGTTATAAGTTGCATTCAACCATCAATATTCATGCACTGTACAGGGCGAATCACACAAAAATGTGCACAGAATAAAATGGCCCATCGACCTTGATGTGTGCATGGAACCATAAAATTGTGGTTTTTTTTAATAAACTAAAGCGTATTTAATATAATTCATCTTCCGTAAAAATGAAAGTAATTGACTGAAAAGTAAGCAAAATGTGACAGGATCTGTAAGCTGACCCCTTTTTCCACCATTCCAATGTGGTTTACCGTATTATCCCTATTAAGCGCCCAGGGCGGTTAGCAAAGTCATTTTGGGTAGGCGCTTATTATGTTACCTTTTTTAAACTCATTTATTGTACTAAATAAAATGTACAAGTGGTCATTTGAAGATGCTGACCATTTGATGTACTAATACAATGTACAAGTGGTAATTTGAGAAGGCTGACCACTTGACGTTCTAACGAAAATGTACAATTGGTCATTTGAGGAGGCTGACCATTTCATGTACTAAATGAAATGTACAAGTGGTCATTTGAGGATGCTGACCATTTGAAAATGTGGGCGCTTATAAGAGATTGTTTGTTGTTAGTCATTGAGAAAAACAGGGGTGGGCGCTTATAAGGTCCTGGGCGCTTAATAGGGATAATACGGTACACAGGTTTTGGAGTATTTTTAAATGCCAAATTATTAATCTTTGTTGTTTGGAACTTCAGATCGGGAACCTTAAAAGTCAACTAATAAAATATACCACAGACACATCGCTTTATTTCCTTCTACAATTTGTTATGTTTTTAGTCCATACAATCTCTACCCCAATATCCACATATACTTTAACTTTGCACCCATCACACTGATAGGGTCCGGGTTCGAGGCTGTGTATTTTTAAGGTCTTTGTTAATTTAATTCTCGCCAGTTTGTCCGAGTCTATATATTATTTATACTTTTCTTTCTTTTTAAAATTATTTTGAGAGGGGAGAATAAGGGGTCTTGAGTATAGAGTTATAACAGGCCGGTGCCACGATACGCAGACTTGTCATTGCAGAGATCAAAGCTTCTAGTGTGCTAGCGCCCTCATTTCAAGAGTCGCATCACACGTCTCATGAGCTTGCGTGCTGTCAATCATTGGCGTTGTCAAGATAGTGCCCTTCCTCTCAAGAGTCGCATCACGCGTACTAACGTATGTAAATGCCATATGCCCAAATATAGGAGGCTCTTATATAGGCTCCCTGTTTATAACCAGTTCAAAAGAGGAATTGTATCTCTTGTTCTTTTTTTGAAATACAAAACGGCTAAATAATGGCGCAACTGTTAACTGAAAAGAAAGGATCTTCAAGTTCAAGATTTTCATACCAACTTGCCTTTTTTTACCATATTCTAACGTGACTGACATCAACTCCCAATAGTAATAGAACCCCACTTTTACAATCATTATTCAAAACAATTATCTGTAAATAAACACTTAGCTACAGTTATGCATAATAGTTTTGAGAGTTATGACAGAGCGCTATTCTCACACAATCAAATCGGACAGACAGCTAGCTAGATTTACACTTTTCTTATTGTATTTATCAAGTTCAACAAGAGTTCAGAACCAGACCAATTTATTTATCTTCACGGCATGGTCTCCCGTTATTTCAAGTCCATTGCAAATGTCATACAATCCAATAAGTTTGAAGTTAAAGGTCACGTAATGGAATTAATTGCCTGACAAAACCATAGCATGGTTAGCATAGTGAAATTCTCTATGGGAATTGGAAAAATGACTTAAACTACCCTTATGTTTTTATCAATTAGCTATGGCACTTATAGTCTTAAGGGCTGGTGTACAGTCAACAAGATATGCCAAATAAGGAGAGAGAGATGCCAAATAAGGAGAAAGAGATGCCAAAGAAGGAGGTGTGGTGTCAGTGACCGCAACATGTATTTTGTCACTTATGAGCATCATCTCACATGTCTCAAAATAGTACTAATGAATGTTTTTTTGCCTATAAGTAAATTTGATTTTAAGATCAAATATTTGGTAATGTAAAACAATGCAAACTGTTTCAGCCAATCATGCTAATTACCACTTTCATATCAGAGACCGGGGATGTGCGTATTTGTTGGAACCAATCAGCACTCAGTTTTAAGTGTTGTTCTATACGGAATAAACGCTAAACCTGGTTGTAGTATCATCCAAGTGGCACAGTTCGTTCCCATTGAAAAGCCTGTCCACATTTACGCAGAGCTCTGTGGTGTTATGACATTTTGAAAGGTAAACCCTTTGTAACAAGTGTGTCGACTTTCATGTAGATGGCAATAAATAGGCTTATGCTAACGGTAATAACTACTGAAAATGTAGTTGTGATGACTTTCAGGATCCAAGCGTGTGTCCATACGGACCGACCGTGTAAACAAACAAACAAACAAACAAACAAACAAACACACAAACAAACAAACAAACAAACATTGGGAATTGCCATGATGATCACCTTGTTCATTTACCCGCATGCTAGTTCTTCAGAAGACTCACATTTCAGCTCCGTCAGCTCGAGACCCAAACCTTCGTACGCACAACCACCACACATGGATTGAGGGGATAGCCAAAATGCCCATTCCTACTTTTTGATAAACACTTGAGAAATAAGATCATAGTTCATAATGAGGGGGCAGACCTCGCCGTCCATTCATAACACTTGACTTGACTATACAGCTCAGTATCTACTGCCCGGATCTACTGTTACATATCAACATTCATATATTCTCCCTTATAAAGTGTGTCCATTTATAAGTGGTCTGGGACGTGATATTGCGTCCACGCCTGTACTACTCTTAACGTCTGTACTATTTTTAGTGTTATATGAGGGCGTCAAGTATGAACAATTCACAGCTTTTTCAGGACCGGGTAGGATGTTATGGTTTTATATTTAGACATGAATGTCAATATTTTGCATTTTTGTATAAGATTACTGGCTACATTTCACTTCCTATGTTTACTGCTATTCCTACAGTATTTGATATGTTTATAATAACAATGTATTTTCAGAATAGAAGTTAGGAATCAAAGAACTGAAAGAACATACTTTGCCATTGAAATTCTTGGTATTTTGTTGTTACTATAAATTGAGTATTTGTGAGGAAATATAAAACTTGCAACTCGTATTTTGCACATTGTCCAAATCAAATTAAGGGAGCAAAATTTCTCAATTTTCCTAATACAGGGTTAATATTTGGTAGGAAAATAAAGATTCAAAATAAGTTTATATTTACTTATAATAAAAAGATATAAAGTGTCATTTCCAAATCATGTACTGTAGATCAAGCAAATCAACAACAAAACAAAACAACAACAATGACAAACCAACAAAAATAAACACACAAAAAGAAAAAAAAGAAAAAAGAAAAAGAAAAAAAAGAAAACAGGACACAGAAAACAGAAAAACAGAAAACAGAAAAAAGGAAAAAGAAAAAAAGACCCTGTTCATGCTTGTTTACATCTGATTTTGAGTTACATACCACTACAACAATGATTATTATTATTAACAACAATAACTTTATACAAAAGAATTTGAAAAAGCCTCAATAAAATCTTGCCACCATACACTGGTTGAAAGCCCTGTTATCTGTCCATCTGCGTTTCTTGTTGATCGGCCCTGCCGTTTTGCTGCCAGAGGTATAGTTGGCTTTATTTATTTGTTTCTCAAATATTACACGCTATTTCTTCACCTGTGCATATTATTGTTCCCTATGGGCACTGTGTAAGATATACATATCTTAGCTTTATATGGTGGGACAAAGCAAGGCTACTACTGCGTCAAATCAATATTTTCTTTACTCTCATGCCAATACTTCATAGAGTGTGGATAGCTATTGAAAATGAACTTGTTGCATTCACTATATCATTGTTAACACTCGGATACAATCAAACAAATTAGTTGTGTAACATAATCAGTGAATCACTTGAGTGGGACCAGAATTCAAAAACAGAACAGCTAAATTTGATCATTGAAAAAATATTAAAGAGTCGCAGACTCAACTCTAGTGGTGTAAGTAATCTTTAAAGTCTATTTAAGCGAAGTATTAGCTGTCATGACATTACATTTGCAAATTGTTTCTATCTGAATTGCTTAACCTTAACTCCGAAGGCGTGTTTTGCGGAATAAAACTAGGGGTAAATGGTTCAAATTAGGGGGAAGTCTGGCTGCGCCGATACTGGGAATCGAACCTGGGTCGCCTGTATGGCAGTATGGCCCTATCTATTGAGCCATAAAGTCAACTCGGAAAATGATAGGTATATGATAGCCCATCTGATAGCGCCACGAGATAGACCGGGAAGTGTATACACTACCAGCAGCTAACTGTGTAGTAATTAGTAGGAATAAGGAAGATTTAGAGTTAAACTTATGTGAAACTCATCTCACTACATTGTAGCCATTGACATCTGCACGCATGTGACAACCAAAAAGATATCACCCTCATATTTCATTCACTGAATGCACCCTCACCCACCGTTTATCATAGAGCAGTTTGGTTTCTAATACCATGCAGTTCATTTGAAGTCAACATGAAAATATGAAGAACATCATTTAAATTCCAGCCAAGAATTGAACAATATTATTGAATGCCTAAAGTAAGAAAACAGTGAAACATACATGAAACTGTAGGTATCCCTGTCAATCACGCAAAACATTGGATCAAATAAGCTAATTTTAATACACCATATCAATTTTTAAAATGTGTATCTGTCATTAATCATTTGTCGCATTCCGTTGATAACATAACCTTTTAAGCGCATAATTTATCCTTGAATATTCGTGAACTAGCCCATGTCAGGTATTGTCTGATAAAAATTGTTGATAAATGCATGTGTTTCCATTACATTTGAAATCAAAATTCGGTATTTTCATTTATAGCTTTGGAACTTAATTTGGTAATGATACATCTCATCCTATGAATGAACTAAATTTAAATTGACCAAGAACTATCACAACACCCATCTTATTTAAGACCTCAATGCTTAGACTCGATCCTCATGTCTTCCCTATTTTACACACGGCCCCCTGCGAGGGTGCTCAAATGTGAAAGACTAGAAAAAATACAGTTCCAAAAGTGTGCGCTGGTAAACTGCTGAATATACATGAGCTTATTCACGCACCATCACGCTACAGTGCGCCAGTAGTTTCATGTGGCGTTGTACACCGCGTGATGCGATAGGGCGCACGATTTGCCTCACTGTGGCGCAGCGTGACGATCGTTCGTTGCACTGCCTTTGAATTGGACTAATCGGATGGTATTTTTGTTTTTGCTTTGTTCAAATGCGCATGCTCGGTATCGGTATGCATATTCATATTACTAAATATGCGTTGAATTCCACGAGTAAACCGCACACTTTTTGGACGTACTATTTTCCGAGTCCCTCTTTTTGGTCCGCCATTTTAAAGATGGCAGCCATAAAGAGGGTCGCGGGGACCCAGTCTAACTTCAAGCCCTGTTCAATAATCCCGACAGACACTCCCAGTGCGGCGGTGTGGAATCAGAGATGAAACTATCAGGGGTGAAAATTGACACAATTTAACGGGGAATTCAACGATGCCCATACTGTAAAACAGTTTAATTTCATGACAACTTAATCTAGCGAATTAGCATTTAGTCAACTTTTTGCAGCAATTAAATTTCACTAATTTGTATCATCTTCCTAACATATAACCATTTTAAATAATACAATTGGGCAAAATTAAATTTGGGTGCGAATTGGATCTCCTAGCGAAATTAGCGAAATTAGCGAAATTAAATTGCTAGCGAAATTAAGTTGTTTTACAGTATTCAACAATTCTATCCATCACCGATAGTTATCGCCCGGGGAGATGACTGAGGTAACCTGCGCTGCCACCATAGTTTGCAATAAGGATTCATGGGGTTCAGGGCTGTAAGGGTTAATTAAAAATGTATTGCATTTCAAACATACTGCAAACACTACCATTTGAACAGAATTACCCCTTCAAACAATAGCAAAATATATAATCTCATTATCAAAATATTGACATTTCTCCTCTAATTTACCCACTTCCTTAAATCAGAGGCAATAACACAGCTAAAAATGACTTAATGCCCCCCCCCCCCCCCCCCCCCCCGCCCTTTAATACAATCAATCCAAGCCTCTAGTCAAGCCACTATTCAAATATTTCAATATTGCAATTTCTATACTAATTTCATAATCTTATCAACATTTCTCACAATACTATAATAGAATTGTACTATGTAAGGTTATTTGTATAATGTGGTGTTATAAAATCATATTTAGCGTTCAGATCCCAAACTGCTTGTATAAATCAATTACAAAACAATCCTATGACTGCTCCGCCCCATTGGTAAATTTGGTCCCATGCATGTCTTGATGACAAAATAGAATTCTAGGAGTAGAATTTTTGCACCAGTGACAACCAGTGCTTGTTTGCCAACAGTGTAAATGTAGAAGGTAGAGGTAGTTATCAGGTTAAGGGCTCAGATAGTATTCGTAATACATGTACAGTAGTGCATTCTTTTATGGCAGGACTACCACTACTTTATAACTTCAACACTTACTTAGCCACCCCTAGCAAAAACAACATGAAGTAATAACATTATCCTCCTTTGGGTTGCTAACTAAATTTACACAAGGCTTACGTACCCTTTGTTTAGCCCCCTGCAATAATTTACACAAGGCTTATATGTCATTTATGTAACACATAGTGATGATTAGGGGGGTAATGTATAGGCAAACAAGGTCTAATCTCTGTAACATCAACATTGGTAATATTGGGAAGCGCTTTTACAAATGTAAAGCACTCAGTCAATATTTTCATGTAAGAGTTGGGGTAATATTGATCACCCTCTTTACTAACTTTTGTTAGCTTGTTCATTATTCCTGTTTAAATTAAAACGGCTATCAAACTAATCCCAATGATAATAATAACACAGGACTCATAAATAGAGGTTAATTCAATTGCATATAATAATAAAAGTCAATATAGAATTGTAGGAGTAAACCACAAATGGGTATAAAATACCACAATTTAACCCTAACTCCCCGGGCGTGGTTTTGTGAAACTTATCAGGGGAGAAAAACGGGTCAAATTTGAGGGGGAAATCACTCTCCGCATATTTGGCACTGTCTGAGGCTCTACCAACTGAGGTATACAGATGAGGTTTAAAAACTTAGGCTTTTTCACAAGTTGAACACCGCGCGGAGCGTGGTACGAGATTGACGTGAGCGATTGCGCCATACAAGATTGTAGCAATGTCAGATTTTGGAGTGTCCAGGAAGGTTAGAGTTAAAATACACAAATTTTGAATTTTTAGATGTAGACCTTTGCAATTGCAGCACCTTTCTGATTTCAATCACACCTAGACCTTCCATTAAGAAATCAATTTTAATTACATTTTAGTATCTGTCAAGAAAGACAGATAGTCACTCTTGCTAAAGACCGCTATACATCAGAGCAGGTAGGTACATACGAATCTCGCGATCTCGCGACTGTTCGTGTCAGCCCAAATAGTCATGGAAGATGCGCGCGATGGCCGCCATCTTTTTTTTTTTAGCTGCCCATTGGCAATACACACAGGTGTAGGAAAAATAAGATTACTAAAAAAATAAACATTGCCCATCACTAAGATTTTTTTCCGGCGTAGTACAGACTTCAAACTTCCTTCACAATAAATTTTTAATCGCCGTGGGCTATTGACTTTTGCGAGATCGTGAACGTTAGCCGACAAAATCAATTTTCGATCATTTTGACCCAACTTTGACATGAAATTTCTCAACTTTATCATGGACCCGCGTGACGGGACTTTTAACCCGCAGAAAGAATAATTTCTAAGGAAACTAAAAATGTAAACTTAGTAAGCTTAAAAATGTGGGCAAAACTCGGAAAACACAGAACAGTGGGAAGTGATTACTCGAAATTCCGAATTCTGCGCCCTTTAAATTTCGCGATGTTTACATTATTGGCAACACTGAGTCAGATTGCAAATGCAGTGCAGTATAGCATGTATAGGCTAAATGAATTATTTTTCATTTGTGTATTCAATTTCCACCTTGTTTGTGTTTACTTTTAGGCTCTACTATACTTGAAATAAATAATAAAAAGTAAGCAAGCTTATTTCAATAAATGTTGGGGGTTGGGGTGGGGGTGGGGGTGTTGCCACCCCCACCCTACACTTTTTAATAGTTGTTGATACACACAATTGTATGGTAACACATACAATTTGTGTGTATCAATGAAAACGGCTATGGCATAGAGGGGGAACCTCTGCCCAATTTTTCATTTACCTTGCCCCCCTCACCACCCTCAACATTTACCTTCCCCCCACACCCCCCCCCCCCCACCCACCCACCCCACACCCACCCACCCACCCACCCCACACCCACCCACCCACCTTGCCCCACGCCTCGGACGTACGCTCTCAACGATAATAAAATATAATCATTTTCTTTTGTACGATTATATTTTATTATCACAAATTGCTGGTCTCGATTAAATTAGGGTAAAGGCGTACTACTGGACGTACGTTACTCAACGTCAGTCCACGATAATAAAATACAATCATTTTCTTTTGTACGATTATACTTTATTATCACAAATTGCTGGTCTCGATTAAATTAGAGTAAAGGCGTACTACCGGACGTACGTTACTCAATGTCAGTCCACGATAATAAAATACAATCATTTTCTTTTGTATGATTATACTTTATTATCACAAATTGCTGGTCTCGATTAAATTAGGGTAAAGGCGTACTACTGGACGTACGTTACTCAACGTCAGTCCACGATAATAAAATACAATCATTTTCTTTTGTACGATTATACTTTATTATCACAAATTGCTGGTCTCGATTAAATTAGAGTAAAGGCGTACTACCGGACGTACGTTACTCAATGTCAGTCCACGATAATAAAATACAATCATTTTCTTTTGTATGATTATACTTTATTATCACAAATTGCTGGTCTCAATTAAACTAGAGTAAAGGCGTACTACCGGACGTACGTTACTCAACGTCAGTCAACGATAATAAAATACAATCATTTTCTTTTGTACGATTATACTTTATTATCACAAATTGATGATCTCGATTAAATTAGGGTAAAGGCGTACTACCGGACGTACGTTACTCAATGTCAGTCAGCGATAATAAAATACAATCATTTTTCTTTTGTACGATTTTATTATACTTTATTATCACAAATTACTGTTTAAAATTAGAACACACATTTGTATACTCTGTTTGGCCATCTCGAGACAGTGACGTAACTGAACAGGCGCAGCTTTTACGCACGCGTGTGTATCTTCCGCCTTTCAACGCTCGTGTTTCTTCGCCAGCGCCGCTAGTATGCGTGCGCGTTATGTGATGCAATTAGTAGAATACGCGGTTACGTCACTGTCTCGAGATGGCCAAACAGAGTATAGCTTGCTTCATCCAGTCTGTAGTTCATTTCCTGAAATGAAAATAAAACATGATATGAGTTAAATGGAACTTATAACTAAAATACAATTTTATTTAAAATACTTATACGAACTAAACTAAAATACTTATAAAAGGTTCATATTGGGCTGTTTTGCATCACAAATTGGGTGCATTTTCAATGAAGATTAATTAATGTTTATCTTTTTATATATACAGTGTTAGGTGTTAAACAGATTGGATTTTTGTGTGTTCAAATTATGTACTTTTTGGTTAAATTTGGGCTACATTTCAATCAAATTGTTGGTACTTTTGATCAAATTGGGCTACTTTACACTTAAATTGGGCTTCTTTCTCAATTGTAGGTGTTTTAAAGACTTATAGGGTTATTTATAATCAATGTAATTGTTTTTCCAATGTCTTGTGCTTTAACAAACAGATTAGATGAATTTTACAGTTAAATTATTGCTTTATGTACATTTTTTTGCTGTTGTTTAGTTCATTTTGATGATTTAGGATTGAATTGGGCTCGTTTTCATTTGATTTTGGGTGCTTTTATACTAAATTGGGCTCTTTTCGGTCAAATTGCGGGTTTTTACGCATTTTTCGTGCGAAAATTTGTCCGGTTCGAATTGTGACATGTCCTTTATTAATTGCTGGTGCACACCAGTTACATTTAGGGTAAATAGGTTATCAAATGTAACATTTGCATACCAAAACAGCCCATTTATACAACATTCATTGGAAATCTGATGCTGTAGGTTTTACACATGTTTTCGCACTTATTTGGCTGAATTTCCACGACATTCAAATGATCATATCTCCGCAACGGAATATTGAATTGACCTCATTCAAAATTAATTTTCTTAGTTTGAATGAGCTCTTTAATTTGAGCCCAGTCTCAACTTGTCTAGTTGATGTTGAAATTTTACTTGTATATACCTAGAGCAGGCAAAGGATGATGATGATGAGTAGCAATTTCAGGATGAGTAGGACAAGTCTGATGATAATTACAGACACAACTTGGTAACAAAGGCACATTTTCTGATGAATTTGGCCTTCAAAACACTTTCCTCGCCCACTCAACATGTTCCTTACTCGTTTCAATATGTTTCATTTTCAAATTTCTACCCCCCCCCCCCCCTCTTCATCTTAACCCTTAAACTCCAAACACCACATAAACCCACTTTGAAACCTGGTGAAGTAGACAGGCTAGGCCACAAGACCCCCCTGCTAGGGACTCTGGTTCTTAAATCCCGTCATCGGCTGTTTTTCACCCACCGTTTTCCCCCCAGTTTTATTCCCGCCCCCAACCTCCCAATTCCACCCTGTGGAGCATTAGGGTTAGCATCAAGTCCTTTATAACCCTTCAATTCAGCTTTCATCAGTTCTTATGGTCCCTTAATTGACCAACAAGTACATTATTCTTCAGACACATCAGAGGTCCAAAGGTAAATCACCCAACTCCAAGTAACTATCTACAATCCTATGTAAAGTTTGTTGGCCTGACCAGTACGGTATGTCCACTGCATACTGTATGTTTATGCGGCTAGCCACATCCGATTGACTGTGCTATATTTACCTGTGCAAACGTAAGTATTCATTTAACACTCTGTAACTCAACCCAAGCTGGTGCGATGAACATATCAAGTCACATCTTGTTCGGCCTTCTTGCTGATTTGGTTACAGCACCATGTTCAGCCGTCATGTCGCTTTGGTTAGAGCACAATATCACGTGTATACCTGGTTCAACTGTCGCGTTACTTTTTGGTTAGAGTACTTTGTAAAATGCGCGTTTATCATTGCAGTGGCAAAAGAGATTGGGATTTAGAATTAAAGGTAGATGTTCTGATTGCTGGCCCGATTTTGAACTTGATGTTTTCTATTTTACATGAAAGGTCATCCTTAAAATTGTCACATTCTAAAGTTTGAGTTTCATAAATCCAATGGTTCTTATTTTAGAAGCACACGGTCACAAGATATTTGTCCACCGATTAGTACAAACTGGCTGGTGGTTAGGTGGTTAACCACCTTTGGCAGTATTTCACCACATTTTAGCATTTCAGCCTATAATTCTTAAATGGAACATTTCTGGCCCCTAAGCTTATACGGACATATTATGAGAAAAATATGGGGATTCTTCTGATATCAAAATATCTTGATGTGAAAAAAAGGTGATCGGAACTTACACTTTTAAATGCTTATTTGGCTATTTTAAGCCTGGCTTGAGCTTTATGAAAAAATCAGATGTTGACAGAATGACAGAGAGATATGAAGTTGTTAAAAAAATAACCTTATTCTTGGAAATCATAGTCTTTCAGCACTCTTAAGCACAGGTGTTTGAAAAACACCCCTTTAATATTCACTTTCATTGTGCAGATGTCTAACTTATTCAGATTCAGAATTCCTTAGACCAATATCATGAACGTGCATGTGATGTTCAATGCGTATTGGGCATTCACTTGCGTAATATTTTGGTGCAGGCATGCACACACATATATTCTGTACCGTCAAAGACATTGTGATTCAAACTATAGTATCTGAGCACCAATCCCTCTTCTATTCGCATCCACTGTAGCTGTCAATCTACCTGGAATAACCAGACATTCTATAACCCAATATACAGGTATCCCATTCATTCTATTATCTTCCACTCAATGAAGCCCTGTTAACAAAAACAAACACTCTTTAAATTACAACCTCAGCAATTCCTATACAGGTATCCAAAACAACACGCTCCATTGTTTTAATTTCCAGCGGCTGATCATGTGAGATTTGTCCCGTTGTCTCACGGTGGTTAGTTGGCCGGCGTCTAGCCCCGTCTGGGCCGATTGGATGACTTCCTGTAATAGGAAGTTATAGTCCCGGCAATACTGAGCTCTAACTAAAGACAAGGAATCCATTTCAGGATGCAATATTACAACAACAACAAGGAGATGTATAGCTTACAGGGTTGCCAGATCTGGAACTATCAGACTATTTGGGCTACTTTTGGAGAATACAGGTGTGCTATGTAACGCCTCAGTCCAATTTGGGCCCTTTATGGTATTATCATAGCAACAGTAATATTGGTTGACCATGCATGTTTAGATCTTGGATATATCAGGTATTTCATGCACTTCATCCTGGCTTGAGACACCTGCACTGAGGTCCTTTCATAGGCGGATACTAACAATCTTTTAAAGGCACGTTCATACTCCCGTTGTTGCGCATCCGCCAACCTCGCCGGATAAAAGTTGACATTGCTTCAACTCGTGCATCGATATCCGTAGACGTCGGGCGATGCGCACTGACAGGTGTATGAACGGCCCTCTAGGCAGACAACAAAGTTTAACAAGTTTTGGGCTACTCTCCAGCCCCATTTTGCCCCTATGGCATTATCATAGAGCGACAGTAATATTGGGTGACCATGCATGCTTGGATCTTAGATATGTCAGATATTCATGCCCTTCCTCCTGGCTTGAGACACCTGCAATGGGCGGTTACAAACATTCTTTTTAAACAGTTTAACAAGTTCTGGGCTACTTTTTAGCCCCATTTGAACCCCATTATGCCATGGCATTATCAGAGCAAAAGTAATATTGGTTGACCATCATGTTTGTACATATCAGGTATTCACTTCCTTCAGGCCCGAGACACCTGCTACGAGGTCCTGTCGCAGGCGTTACAATCATTTGTGGCAAAAGTATAGATTTATTTAGCCTTTCTTCTGAGTGATTGACTCTGACTCTATCCCTGCGAGGTAAATCCCATTCCTGGTGTGGTGATATTGCTTTATCACTTGACGTAAGTTAGAAGTCCAGTTACGACAATGAAAAAAACCTATTGTATGGACAAACGGACCTCTCGGGATGAGTTGATCGGTAAGGTCATTTTTTTTTTAAATCAAAATGTTTGGGAATTTTTAAACAAATTTGAAATGTTCTCAAACATTTCTAAAAAATAATTGCTAATTTGAAGAAAACAATGGGTCGGTCGGGCCCCGTAGAACAGGGTTTTAGATTTTGTTATCGTTGCCTAAGCAGTGATATTAATGTCACTGTTTCAGGGTAGAATTTCATTTCCCAATACTAGCCCATTTGGTTAGAATCTAAGTTGATATATCCAAATGAAATTCTCACAAATCTATGGATTTTTGCTTTCCCTATCCCATCCTCATCCCCCTTCTCCCTCTCCCATCTCCCAAAGTGATGCAGCATCAAAACATAACCAATGATGATAATGTCACGTACCGCCCTAACATATAACATATAATAATTCACTGCGATATACCAGCAACATTTCGGAGCACCGGCCGGGAATTGAACCTGGGACCTTTTGATTAAATGTTGAACGCGCCAGTGTATAGACCAGACTTCCCCATCAGGTCTATGGCACTAACACACTTATATCTCGTGACAATAACACCCATATGTACTTTATCAATTAAAATAACAAATGCCTCCGAGTGAAATATGCCATGAGCTAACTGACTCCATTGCAATTAATAATTGACCGAATCATCACACTTAATTCATTCCATATTTTGATTTCAATTGATATATAATTAAACCAGGTCATGTATTCAGGCTATCTACTTCACCAAGACAAACTCTATTATTACTTCATCTTTTATTGATACTTTAATGAGGCAGGCAAGTATCTCCATCCATTTTTCGTTATACAGGTTAGATGTTCAGGATTTTTTTCTTCTTTTTCACCTTTGCAACTTCTATGCCATTCTTGTACGGATGTATCATTTATCATTTCTTTCATACACAATGAAGGACTGAGACCGGCTTCTGCAAACTCCATTAACACTTTCTATGCGGCAGTCGTCTGCAGAAAACAGTTCCAACATCTCACAAAATGTTTCAAAAATGTCAAATTAAAATCATCACCAGTTTTTGGAATCACCATTAGAATTGCATTAAAATAAGTACAAACATGCCTAGTATTGGTTCAAAGTGAACACAGAGCTCATATCTTTCATTGAAACATTAAGTAGCAGTTTGTTCTCAAGAAGATAACTCTCAATTTTGAGATCTTCACACATAGACATTGGGCAAACATTGAAATGATTTACTCTACTTCACTCTCAGAATTAAAATGGTTCAACTTAGAACCTTTTTGTCCTCTATATGGAACCCGTAAGAATAGAACCTGCAAAAATGGTTCTTAAACATTGAAGAACTCAAAAAGTTGTTTAGAAGAACCAATATGGTTATTTATAATCTTTTTAGAACTCTTTGGTTTGATGTAGAACCATTAGAAGTTCCAAATAGAAGACATTTTAGGACCCCTTTAAAAACATTTTTTCTGAGAGTATTGGATTACCTTCCATGGAAATGTCTTTTTTATATATATATATTTTTTTTAATGTGTGTTTTTAAAGAATTGTTGTTCAGGTAAAGACAAACAAATAATTCAATTAGTTTTGCCTAAATGTTCATAGGCACTAGGCAGTCCCAATCTAATTCTAGTAATGTCTAGAAAGATATCAATGCAGTGTAAGATAAACCCACCGTGTTTTGTTACTTATTTTTCCAATTTCAAATCCCCTACAGTAAAACCAACATTGTGTTCAGATACAATTTGATTCAATTCAGAACTACTGCTACTCCACTAACAAACCTACTGACAACTACACCAACAAATTTCTGCAAAACCAACCTTTGCACGATCCGTTATTGGCAATCGGCAAACCAGGCTGCTACAAAGAGTCTTATGAATGCCATATTGTTACAACTTGACCCAATCACTATCACAGTCATCGGATATATTATTCTAACGGTTTAATAGATCCTGATATCTTTTTAAGGTCGGGTTTTCGAGTTTACCATGTTTGACGTTCGAGTCAACAGCTCTACATATACAACTAGCTTTGATTCAGAATTTGTATGTGGGTCACGTGCGGAGGCAGAAGTTATGTTTATTTCGCTTCAAGCTTATTGCGACTATTGCAAAACCAAGTAATTCCGAGCATGAAAACAATCTGAATTCACCAAAGATTACATTTCTTTTAAACGTGATGTATAAATACCTCCATAAATGAGGCGGAAGGAGGACTCAAACTTACAAAAAAAATCAACATGCTTCAACAATGTCTTTTGATGAGATAGAAGATTGTACATGCTACCGGCCCACATATAAATCTTCACGTAATATCCACAGACATTTTAGCTGAGTGCGGGGGCAAAGAAGATTTTAAGGTCTTCCCACAATGCATTGCACGAACGCCAGCCAACTAAAGATTTTTTCACACGATGCATTTGTCGAGCTTTTAAGTTTTTAGAAATAAGAAAAAGGAACACTGATGACTAATTTATTCATTGATGTAATGTAAACTAGAACCTAAAAGCTCCAACGATGAACACCCTATGAAGCCATGATTGTGTGCATATGTTTATGGGAACCAAGACAAATTGGAGACCAAAATTAGTGCATTTTGCAAAAACGCAATGCATTGTGGTGGTGTCTTTAAAATCTTCTTTGCTGCAGGGCGAAACATCGAAAATAATCCTCTATCCATTCATCACAGTCAGATGTGTAACACTCAATTACAAAACTAGGCCATGCTTTCTCTCCGTCTCTCTACATGTAGCATGAAAAGTTTGACCTTTTTCTATTAACAATATCATTCTTTTTTGCAAAACAAAGACACTTTAAAAGAAAACGCACAATGACATTTTGTACAAGGAATAATCTTGGTTTATCAGATTAATTCTAGCGCAAAATCTGTTGATTTAAAACTTTCAAAGTGAATTAATTTGATAGCTTTTTTATGTGTGGGTGGAAAGACTAATTAAACCATTTACCTACCCTCCCCACAGCATGTTTTTGCCGGATATTTCATAACTGAACGGTCAATTTGTGATTGGTGTGCAAATTGAGTTGAGATTACAATCAATTGTATTCAATTACGATTTGTATACTGATCAATAGACTTGTAAGGTGAACGGCCTTACTTGATCAACGTCTGGGCCTCACTTCCATGATATCATTGGTTGATATCAAAGAATGGCTTTGGATAACTCACCTGGTGGGTTACCAGAGTACATAACATGTGGTCCGTTTGTTTGTTTATTTATTTGTTTATTTCTATGTCTGTACCAAACTCAATCATGCATCTAATCAATCGTATCCCCAACAACTTTGAATAATTCGAATAACAAAGAGTTTAACGGCAAAAAAAGAGCATATTGAACTCTGCCTCAGTCTTATCGGTCTTAATTGCACCAAATTATTGCGATCATTAGCCATTATATTTTATTTATCCAAACTATTGCAGACTGTTTACCGACGTGGGCTCAAGTAGACAAATATAAAAGTGGGTCGTGCCACTTGAAGATAAAACTCCTATTAAAGAATACAGGTATAATGGTGAGTGAAGTGGCGATATTAAAAGCCATGATAATACGATGATTTTTCTTTTAATAATTTTCAATTGTCATGGGATATGGACATAGACATGAAAGCATTACATCAATGCTCCTCTGGGACTATGTCCGTCTTGCATCTAGACTGCATGATAGTGATCTTTAGGCTATGTATGCTGTATTTTATTCAGTTGATTGGAGGTCTGTGTAGGGAATTAGCATTGAAAGTGTTATGCTACTGTTATGCACTATGGTGTAAACGTTATCTTCAGTAGATAGCAACTTATGTTTTTGTTTGTTTGTTTTTTCCTTCAAAATTACCATTTAAAGAGATGTCTATATAGCCTTTAACTTGAGTTCTCCTAATATTGTAAAGCCTAGAACATATTACGTAGAAAAACTTCACAACATTTTACAGAGTTTTCACAGGACATGTGATAATGCTATCTTCCGTAGATAGCACCATTTCCAAATGACCGTGGCAAGATCACATTAACTATAAAGTTTTCTATCTTCAGTAGATAGCACAATTTTCAGGTTTCCTGTGTTTCAGTAGTAAACAATTGTTGTTATCATTGCTATCTTCAGTAGATAGCAACATAAATCTACTACTGTTATGAGTGAGCAATCACTAACTGTAAAAATAGTCCTGCTATTTTTGACATCTTTAGTAGATAGCAACACACTCATTCACCACTAACTGCAGTATTACTATTACTACTACACATTTCTTGTGTCTAACATCAACTATCTTCAATAGGATAAATGTACAGCTTCCACCACAGCATTTTCAGATGCAAGTTTAAACTAAACTATCTCCGCTATCTTCAGTTGACAGCAACATTGTTTTATTAATTGTGCTATTACACAATCAGATAAGAGGTTATGCTTTGCTATCTTCAGTAGATAGCATCGATATAATAATTGTATTAATTGAACTTACCTGTAACATCACATAGAGGTTCAAGCAGAGAGATAACATGGAAAAGAAAAGAAAAGAAGAAGATGATTAGATATCAATAATAATATAATAATATAATAATAAATAAGCATTTATAATGCGCCATTTATCTAGAAACAAGTTCTAATCCAAGGCGCAATGAACAAACAAGAAAAACAATACAGTAAAGTAGAAATCACAGAAAAAACATGATCTAATTATCAACTATTTGCCTTGTTCTCACACACTCATTTACTTTATGTACACTTAATTGGTATTAACTCAATTATATCCAATTTCAAAATCTGAATTGGAATACATTTAATCTAAATGAAATTGTATGCTCAAGATTATAAAATCCAACTCATAAATTGTATTGATAAAAGTCAAGAGATATGGAAATCCGATTGTCAATGATTACACACACCAAGGAGGACTCATCAATTAAGTAAGGTGTTAAAGAAGTCACGATACACAATGTAAATAGATGGCCTCATTACTGGCTTCCATATTGCGTATACGCTGTTCAAGTAACTTGGAACATGACCCCAAACATTTGCCACTCATATCATACACAATATGTGATGCTCCATACTATAACAAGATATGATTGTTATCATGTCTTATAACAAGGCTACTCGAACAAAAATCATACTCATTCCTCTTGTGGCCTTATATAATCTCTCGGAAAGGTAGAAGCTTTTAAGCTTTTACAATCTCCTATTTTTAACTATTTAAGTTTAAAAAATCAAGTACTAGAGTGATTATATTTGTTCACAAGGAGACCCTTGTATTTTCATAAGTGTAGGAGTAATGGTTTGTACTAGTCTTATTATACAGAATCATTCAGTAAACGATAATATCTTAAACACATATTGGAAATAGTGGAGTTAGGTTACATGCATTATGTACAGAGTCTTCAATTTTAAATCTTTTTCTCTCTTCGTATTCAGAGGGTAACACATGATCGTTCCAGGATCTCAAAATACCCCCCTATTTGACAATTTGGCTAATTTGACCCCCATTTCCCCTCAAAAGCGCTGACATTTTGTCTGAAAATAACCCCCACCCCCGTTTTTCACCATTTCAAGGACACTTCCTAAGAAGTCCCTCTTTTTGCGCATAAACGAGGACACATTTGGTTTTTAAATACTTGTTTTTCCTATTTTTGAGATAATTTCATATATACACAACTCTCATTCAATTTTTTTACTTTTTCGCCTCTAAAAAACACCCCTAATTTTTTGGAATCGCGGACATAGCTTCCAAAATTACCCATACATTTTGTAAATCATGGACAAAGATTTTTCCATGATTTTTGGAACCACGTAATGTCAATGTTGAACCACGTAAATGATGTATATCAGGGCCCAGAGTCCAATTGAGCCCAACATTTATACGCAAAAATGACAAATAAATATCCAACTATATGAGTAGGGACACTCTCTTAAATCAAAAGATTGAAAAGTCAATCTTAAAGATTTAGTTGAGGGAAGGATCTTAAAATATTGAAAATATTCAATATAATAGAACGAAATTTCAATATATCGGACTTAAATTTCACTCTATTAGATTGAACAGCATATTCTTTAAGATTGACTTTTCAATCTTTTGATTTAAGAGAGCAGGTCATAAGAGTAGGGGTAGTGAGATCAATAAAGAGCTGAAATAAAAGAGGGGATGTGGGACACATAAGGAGAGGATAGAGGACTGAGTGGTGGTCATTGGCTGAAATTGGAGAGTGAAGTGAAGGGAACATGTCAGGGTATGGTGGGGTATCCAGAGAAATGCTTAGCTCTCTGTATACATAACATATTGAATATTTCATGATACCATATAATTGCATATGCTCTTCATCTACTCTTTTTATATTCCAAAGGTCATAAACCAACTTAAACTGAACAACAAATAGTTCCTATAAACCCTAATGGCAAGTAGTAACAACACGTTTTAGGGATTAACGCATGTATAATAGCAAACTACTATATAGGCAGAGGTCACACCATCGTATATGAGTTTACTAAATGTCTATTCAGTGATTTAGGTCAATATGTTTTATTTGAATTGTACAATTAATTAAATATGGAAGACTAATTCACTACTTTTAGTCAAAGGTCTGATGGGCTGATTGCAACTGGATAGTTACCAGTACAATTGACGCTAATCACGCTAATGCCATGGGATGTCTGGATTACTCTATTGTTTTAAACTACATCACATTTTTGACTTCATATTACAACACATAATTAGGTAATTTGTGACCTTTTTAATTGTCTAATGACTTGAAAAAATATCAAGATTTTTAAGATTATTTTCATGCAGACATTTTCATAGTAACATTTACATCCCCCTAATGAAATTTCTTGACGACTTAATAATGCTATACAATGGCTAGTGCTATTTTGTAAGTGGCCCAAAGCCCTGGGTAGTGATAGTCAATATATTGGCTCATAAAATTGAAAGCCATGAATAATCGGTTTGACACTATTTTATTGTACATTGCATTGCAATATTGTCCCCTCCTGGTTGCCACGGTCCCATTAAGCAGACTACATTTTGAACTTCCCACGTAAGAATTGTGTGAAAATGGTACCTAAATATCAAAAGGTTAAGATCTTCGATACATGTTTGCTAACAAGATATTGACATTTGCCATTGGGTATGATACCTCAATGCTTAGTAACGAGTTGATTTTTGAGTAGCAGAAGAAATTGGTATCGATTCGTGCTACTTTTCTTCCCCACATCGTGTCTCTCTACAATCTCTTGCGAATATTTGTTCCCATTAACCCCATTTTCTAATTTTGATAAGTACTTTGAAGCAAATACGGATGAGAAAAAACACCTTAATTGCGGAATATCCGGTTAAACATGCTCCTACACGTTGGTAGGTAGGTGGTTAAATAACACACCATTAAAAGATTAATGTACAGCATAATTGAACACAATGAAAAAATGTTATGTGTGCATACTTGTATGTATAAGGTGTTTGTAAAGAAGTTTGTAAAAGTTGATATCTGTAATGGCTGCTTCAAGTTATTCCTATGTCAAGTGACAAGTAAAAGTCTAGGATATGAGGAGAGAGCTCGCAACTTCTTCTTTTTTGACAGATATGTGTGGCAGGAAATTCTTTTAGAGTGGTGAGCATGTGAACTGCTCTTCATTGCAACTTGGAGTGGGATCTTTGATATCACCCATACACTGAAATGTACCGTATTATCCCTATTAAGCGCCCAGGGCGGTTAGCAAAGTCATTTTGGGTGGGCGCTTATTATGTTACTAAATAAAAAGTACAAGTGGTCATTTGAAGATGACGGTCATTTGAAGATGCTGACCATTTGATGGTCATTTGAAGATGCTGCCCATTTGATGTACTAAATACAATGTACAAGTGGAAATTTGAGAAGGCTGACCACATGACGTACTAACAAAAATGTACAATTGGTCATTTGAGGAGGCTGACCATTTGAAAAGGTGGGCGCTTATAAGGGTTGTTTGTTGGTAGTCATTGAGAAAAACAGGGGTGGGCGCTTATAAGGTCCTGGGCGCTTAATAGGGATAATACGGTACCACACCTATAATAGCCGATGCATTGTGTTTGAGGTCTTGGGAGCAGATTGAACACCTTTTTTAGAGCGGATTCTTTCCTATTAACTTTTATGCTGAAGGACAGTTTAAGGTTTGAGTAACTGAAGAACCGTTAAACTCTAGATTTACGGCTGTGTGAATCGTGTCATGGTTAACTAACCTCGAGTCTAAAGCTGGAATTGTAACCCTTATTGCATAGGGTCCCTGGGGGAGGGTACTCTGGGATGTGCCGCTCTAATGGGTCGTTTTTTGCATGATTTTGTGCTGGAAAATCCCTAATAATGGGCTCACTTTTTTTTAAATGGGTCTATTTTTTGCAAAAAATTGGCATATTTTCGCGAAAATTTAGTCATTTTCCCGATAATTTGAGAAGATTGGGTCTATAATTAGGCAACATCCTTAGAAATGGGTACCATTTTCCCCAAAATCACCCTTAGAAATGGGTAGGAATTTTGAATATCCAGCCGCACACCCCCGTTCAAACCAAATCCGAATATCCCCCCCCCCCCCCCCCCCCCCCGGAATAATAGGGTGCATATATAGCCTTCCATAAATTGCAGAATGAATGGGGGAGGGGGCTTCCAGCATAAAGTTGCTATTGGCATTGGTAGTAAATGGCTAGTAGGGTTATGTCTCATACTATATACCCTATAAAGTGAGTGCCACTTTAGCAGGCAAAGGGCAGCTATAGCAGATATGACTGTCTTGCCCCAATCAACCTGCCCATGTAATTGTAATTATGCAAACATATTTGTTCTGCTGTATTTAATCACCTATAATGTGACATTTACAAAATGGTAATGTTTAGCCTCCATGTCCTGTTAATGTGACCTATATTTAAAGGGTTGACAACCAGGGAGACGTAACTCAATTTTTGGTCATTTTGATATATTGGTGCAGAATAATTCTGTGATACTCATCCATCCTAAGAACCCACATTATAATACTTAAAGTTTAGGTATGGAGTTTAAGCCCACCGCCCTTATTAATTTCTTACACACAATTCAATGGAACACAAAATATTACAACTTTATTTTTCTCTAAATGTTCTTTTTTGAGTTACATCTTTCTGATTGTTAACCCTTGAATCTTTAAAATATCAGCTTGGGAAAAGAGGAAAATAAATGGACTGACCTTTTGCCTTATTTTACCTTACCGTGTCAAGACAGGCATCGGGCGTATTGATGGTTAGCGAGTATTTTATTTACATGCCTGAAGATTTTAAGGCCCGTTGTTGATAATCTTGTGGGAGTGATATTTGTAGGACACAAGGATCACGTTCCATTTGCCGTCATTTTACAAGATGATCTGAAAGATCTTGCAAACTATGTACGAAAAGAGTTAATATGTAACCTTTAGCCATGATTGTGATTCAATGAAGCCAAACATTGTGAATTTTAATTTGTCAGTTTTGTTTCATTATTTCTCAGAACATAATGAATAAAATGTCAAAAATTGATAAGATGTCCCAAGTCTATTGAAACTAATTGGACAGGATATATCAGAGTTAAGCAACAACAAAAAACTCCCTGTTTTACGGGCTAACAGACCTCCTAGGTAGTGGCGGTTGGTCATTCAGGCTTTTTTGTGTGGTTTTGTTCACAAATATTGGTCAATTTTCAACAATTTTCCAATGCTGGTAAACTCATTTGAAATGTACAATACCTGGGGAAGATTATCAGTGCTCTATCCTACCATATATACTAATGGTTTAACACTGTAACCATTTTCCAACTGCTCCATAAACTGATGGATTCACTTATACACCAGTTTCTACCAGCATACCATCACACTAGCAATCAATTGGTACATCACTCATCTAATGATATACAATGACCAGCATCACACCATACACCGTCTCATCCAATCCTATTTATTTAACCAGCTCCGCTTATTACGCCTCGTATGCACTCGCCCTGTATCCTACAAATGTACGACCAATTTATAAGTAATAAATTGACTACACTGAGCTCTTAAGCCCCAAACATACTCCGCAATTTCCGCTTTTACTTATCCTCGTATCACCAAAAGAGGCTATATTTTGAACTAATACCGATAAGGGTAATAAACAAGCCATCAGATTGATTTAATGATACAAATAATATTTACATCTTAAAGTAAATCTGGTGGATTATATATTTAAACTACAGAGTATCCGAGAAAAAATGAGCTACTGATATTTTGTATTTAACATGAATAAGATATACACTTTATAATCAAATTAGTGGTTTCCTTTATACACTTAACCAACCCAAAATAATAGGCCAAATCAATGTAAATAAAGTATTTACTTTTAAAATACCTTAGACTTAATTTTGAATACCTTAAACACCTAAAATAACACTGTAAACACAAAGTGAGACTTAATCCCGAAAACAAAATGGCCGATAACAAGTACACTTCAGCCCTAACAACAATAATATACAGTGACATTTTGTGTTCAGTTGAGGCCACTAAGTATTACACCGCATTTTACACCAAATAGGTCACATGACATTCTTTGATATCATAGAGGTACGGAACGCCATCGTGTTTATACGACGTCCTCCGTGAAATTACTGTGCAGTGTTTTTATTTCCCGTTCTAACAGAGCATCTTTAAGCTGATAAAAACAACCCAGGGCTAACAGTGCTTTGGAACGTCGTTGCAAGATAGGGTATTTTTTGTTGTGGTTTTATTTTCAGTTTATTTGTTGTGGTTTTATTTTCAGTTTATTCACAAATAGCAACTATCGTCAAGTAAAAAATGTATTAATTCCCTTTGATAACTTCGTTTAGAATACCCTATCGATACATGTTTCAATGGCTCAATAAGAGAAACAAGAGTGAACACCACACTATTCTAGATGATGGAAGTCACATGGAGTCCTACATTGTAAAAATATCTCAGAACAAAAATAACATTTCAAAAGTAAGCATAACATAAATCCTTTAAAGTGAATTAGGAAATAGTGCATTTGTTGCGAAATAAATTCATAAATTACCAAAGTGTTTGACATTTTACATGCCAAGTGATCTTTAATGTCAAAAGGCTTTTAAATCATGTAGAACTCATTGATTTCATTTCCACTAAATTGTGCAAATCAACAAAACGTCAAATCTATAGGTTATTTCTTTCACTAATTTGTGTCCTCTTGAAGTTATGTTTGCTTATTAAATGATACAAATTCGTAATAATAGGAATTACAGTTGACCAGCTAGAGCCAGCAGCAAATTTGAGTAATTTTTTGTTGCGGATGTACCGGTAAGGAGGTAGGTCAAATATTTAAAATTATCTTCTAGAAGTCCAAACTGTGACCTTTGAACCCTGACCTCAATCAAATGTATTCCAATATCGAAAGACGAAGGTTGTATCATCCAATTTCAATTTTGATCTAATACAATTAATTAAAGTTAAATGAATGACCAAGGTTAGTCCAACATACAGAATGTTTACACATTGCTATCTTCAGTAGATAGCAGCATCATGCTATCTTCAGTAGATAGCAGCATCATGCTATCTTCAGTAGATAGCAACAACATGCTATCTTCAGTAGATAGCAGCATCATGCTATCTTCAGTAGATAGCAACAACATGCTATCTTCAGTAGATAGCAGCATCATGCTATCTTCAGTAGATAGCAGCATCAATTTACCACTGTGGATATAGACAAGATCTTTCAATCATTAACAATTCTTATACGTCAATTTAAACTTTTTATGAACAAAACACAGACACATTGATGTTTCTTGCAAAATCTGAGTGAAATATGCCATTTTGCCTTAAAACCTCCCAGCATGCAATGCATACATATTGGGACTCTTTCCTAAGTATCTCCAACTGTACAACTCCCAGCATGCACCAATTCTTCTCAACTTTTCATTTCCAGAATCATCCAACACAAGTCCCCTAACAATCCGCACAAAATCATTACACAAATTATCCCGGCCTGCTCACATACCTAACTATAACTGACTCATTCTTTTGTCTCTGTCACCCTCAAGATTTCAAAATCTGTTGTGCGGAATGTTGTGTGGAAGGAGTGACAACCCCCAGCAAAAATTACATGGAGGGGTCTGGCCCAAATAGCAAGGAAAGAGAGATGGGCACTCAGCACGCGAGCTTAGCTCGGCATGTCTCTTTACCCTTTTACTTATGGAATGCATAAAGTTACACCATTTTCACAGTAAAAACACATGCAACCATTTCTGGTTAACTTCTCATTTCCAGAATCATCCAACACAGACCCCCAACAATTCGCACAAAATCATTACACACATTATCCCGCTAACATAGCAAACTAACTGACCCATTCTTTGGCCTCTCTCACCCCTCAAGGGTATACAATGTGGCTGGATATATTCTATTTGAGTATGAGGCAGGTGTAACCTAATTGGTTGACCTGTACAGTGAAATGAACTTTGCCAAGAGCCTGATGGCTAACATACAAACACTCAACACAGAGAAGAGAACAGGGGGCTAAAGATGTAATGACACAAGGAGCGGAAAAGGTCTCGAAGTAACTTTCTAAGTCAAACACTGCACGCAGAGAACAGGGGAAACGATGCAAGATGTAAGAAACATAATAGGCAATGTCTCCGTGTAACTTTTGAAAGTCGCTTGCGATGAAAAGACATCTGTAGTTCGGATTTCTGATTAAAACTTCCTGAAGATATACCTGAAGATATACTGGACAAGTCAACTAGTCAGGGATTAGGGTGGTTTATATGAGGTTTTACTTGAATAGGATACACAGCAATATTGTATCTGTAACAAATCTTCTGTGGATACTCAAGGACTACTGTCTGGGTTTTTAACACTTTTCTTTGAGATTTAATTAAAAAAATACAGTGTCTACCCATTTGCACCAACAATATTTGAATTGAAATACTGTTATCTAGGTGTTTCACTTTCAGTTAAAGGTATATTATGTGATCTTTCCAGGGAACGCCCTCAACAATAACACGACACTTTATATTTTCACTCTAAATTCACTCTAAAACCATGATTTTGAGGTAATTAGGAATCGTATCGCTCTGTAACTTGGAATGTATGTACGATTTATGATCAGAAATGTAAATCTGCAAGAAAATCTACTTTCTAAAAAAAATCATGAATAGAGGGCGCTCTCTGGAAAAGATCACATAATGTGCCTTTAATTCAAATACATCAATTACATGAGAATCTTATAACAACATACACCAGTGTATCTTTATAACTAATGTATCAAATCCGGGCTACCTCTGGGCCATATTATTGTTATCCTGAAAGGATATTTCGTAAACAGTTCCAGAAATCCTACTACCTGGTATTGAGACCAGGCAACGACCTGATTCCAGTATTGATAGGCAATAAATGGAACAGACACGTTTCATTTGATGGAGTAAAGTATAGCACACTGTAAAAGTGGTCATTTCCGTGTGATTAAATGTTCGCGCTTTGCTAATTTTGAGCCATATTCGCTGTTTTTAAATTCGCGATTTGAAAGTTCTTTACATACACTTAAATAATAAATAAATATATTCCAGTGTTTTCATTTTTGCGGTATTTGCTTGGAGCGCGAAAGGTGCGAAAATTAATGTAGTGTGAAAATGTCCACGTATATTCAGTACCCCTTTTTGAATATTGAATGGAATTTATTGTGCCTGTCTGGAAACAACCCATAATACAAAAACCCTGGAGTGGTTTAGAAATTTAATTTAGAGGAGAGAAAAAGACAGAAAAAAACTTTTTAGTGGCTCATTTATCCACCAGATATGATCGATCAATCACATTTTGTTTCCAGAAGTTTTCCTCAAGAGAACAATTCGAGCTGATATCAATCTAAAATGGCCACTGGATAAAAACCTGTAATTCCTTACAGGTAGGTCAGACCCACAAAAATAAATATTCTAGGATAATCGCCTTCTATTATCTCCATTTAAAACATCTATTTTCCCCAACTGTACAAATCTTTCTATCTTAGATCAAGTTGAAATTCAAATCCAAGTAGCTTGCCGTATCTCAAAACTCCCAAGAGCTCGGAGGCCACTCTTACTTGAGCGTATGCACGGCCAGTTAAAACACCTGCGTTTATCAATGCAAGATTGACATGGTTAAATTGCATATACAATATTGAGTTGATTTGTTCTAGCCATAGGGTTGTGTCTAAAGGTTGTTTTCATTTAGATGGATTTTTTTATGGATAGGCTTTTTGATAACTTGGCTATGTTCAGAGGTGTGGACAGTGGGGCAAGAGGTAACAGTTACGCGACTTTAACACTTTCCATGCAGCTATTGGTTTTACCATATAAAACAGATTTTTCAGAAACCTTTTCCAACTTTCAAGGTCAATCTCAAGGATTACTAAACCAATCCTAGGCATGTTTGTACTCATTTCAATGCATTTCTCATGGTGATTCCAAATATGGTAATGAAATTCAATAATTTTGATATTTTTGAAAAATTGTGTGACATTTTGGAATGTTGTCTGCAGACGCCTGATGCATGGAAAGTGTTTAGATAATTGTTATCAGATTGTAGTTCATTATTGTGTTGTCTCATGCCCTCTTTTTATCAAACATGTTTTTTACAAACTGATAAATATGATGTGGCTCAATAGTTACAATTTTAAAATTGATCAAGTTTCAAAATGTCAATTTGAATGAGGAATCAGAGAAGTGGAGAAAGTTGTCACACTTGTCAGAGTATCTCTGGTTAAAAAATGTGTGATAAATCACTGATAAATTCACACCTTCAACACAATTGTGGTCAGATTGACAAAGTGCACACACCGTAAATTGATTGTAAAATATTTTACTGTTGATATTTTGGTTAATATTTTCATGGTTAATATTTTATTGTTATACTTTGATACTAGATATTTCATTGTTTACATTCTGTCAAAACCATTCTATTTTAATGATTTTATTGGCAATAGTTTAATTATTAATAAATTATAATTTTATTGCTAATATTGTTGTTTATATTTCTATTTTTGATATCATTATTCTTAATATTTTCATCGTAACAAGTCATAAAATACTTATTGTGAGACTGAAATGGTATCGCCTCATAATTATTCCCCGCTGTTATTTCACCCACATATAACCTTTACTCAACGAAGCCTAGATATTTTAACGAGACATTTACTTGACGTCATGTGTCACATTTCACACCCTGCGATACAAGTACTAGCCAACCTGATTCAGAGAGGTGATTCAAGATTGACACAGGTTTCCAGCCAGATCAACTTTTCCAATATGGTGGACATGTGTGATATAATAATATTGCCAGATCCTTTTAGGTCTAATACAGTCATAAAAAAAAACTATACAGGTAATAAATGGGCGTCTAATTCTAAAAATATATATCCTACCTAAAATATTGAATTATAAAGTTGTTGAGAAATTCATCTTTTTTAATATGAAATATTACACGCTAGGATCAGATGATTATTAAGGAAGTGACACTTCAAAATGTAAGGTGGGGTCCGATTTTCATTTTCACATTTTTATTTTTTACACGCGGACCCATCTACAGGTACCTTATTGATTACCGGTAGTGCAATTGGGGGATGCATGTGCAGGTTGGACAGTCGGCCGTATTGTTCCGATGGATCAATATGCCACACACACGCTCGCTACCTGTCATACCCTCCCCAATGTTGAAATGTAAAGTGTGAAAATGGAATTGTGACTTTACCTTACATTTTGGATTGTCACTTCTTCAATATTCATCTGATCCTAGCGTGCATCAGTTTAAGGAAGATTAAGGAAGATTAATTTCTTTATGATTTAATATTTTTAGGTAGGATATATATTTTTCGAGTTAAAAGTCAATTTATTACCTATATAGTTACTTTTTTTGATGTCTGTATAACATACAGTTCTAGTCATAACATGCAAAGTATTTTGAGCAGTTTAAAAGGTGAATCGAGCAAGAATTGATGGCATAAAATATTTACCGCAACAGAAATGAATCAAACTCACATTTTTAGACTACCAATACACTCACTGACCATCAAATCAAATTTGAACATAATTTAAATCCGGTCCAAATAAGCATCTTACAGCTTACAGCAGAATCGTACAAGTAGTAAATATGCCATTTCTTAAATTAAATTTCAACTTTCACTGTCAAAAATGATTCGCCTTTAACACATTTCCTGAGGTTCGTGGCATGAAAACTCATAACACGATGACAGACATTACAATCCCTAATGTCACAGTTCTCCAAAGCCCATTAACATAACAAGTCTACACATTGACCTATGAGATGCTAGGTACCACAAATGATACCCACTTACAACTTATCCAAGTTCTAAACCTTACCAATACGCGTAACATTATGAACCGAGACCTTAGAAATGAGGTTATGACAAAGAGGTTTTAACACGTTCTTGACAACCTGACTGGTGACATGCACATCAAATTGTTCTTTTTTACGTCGTCGTCGTCGTTGTAAGTAAAGTACCACTCTCATACGTGCCATTTTGTACGGATGCTTGCAACTGAGCGTAATGTTAAACTGGACATTTTCAAAGTACGATAATTTTAGAATTTCCACACGCTGCTAAGTTTGTGTAAATATAAATATTTGATAATGTTTCTTAAGTATATTCTGGTCTAGTTAATGAACCTAAAATTACGGTATCATACGCACATAGAATTTTAAGAAATTTAGCCGAGAGTGAAAAGTTGCGAGCACAAAAATACTGAGTTTAGCAATAGTCTTGATATGACTTACTATATACTTGTGTTCCTTACTCTCGGCGCCTGTTTATTTATACTATCCTATACTATTTGTGTGTAGAATTAAATTACTCTAGTGAGATATGAAATATGAGGCCCGGTAAATGGAGAAAAGGGTGTACATCATGCTCCAGTAAAACTGTATTTCTAATTTCTATAATGCTAGATAAGCTTTTCCTTGCATATTTCAGCATGCAAGATGTACACTAGTCATGAGTGTGCACGAACAGGTAACATTAAACAGCCAATAGGGGTAACTTTAGAAGTCAAAATTGTGCACTCGGAACAAAAACAAGAACATTGTGAATTGGGCTAAATTGTTTCACTCACGCTACGTTTTTTGATTGAAACCTTGGTTTTACGAAATAGGTTATAATTCACAAAAGATCTGGGTAATGTGGAGCAATTGGGCCTTAAAAAAAAGAAGTTTGATTGGCGTAACATGACCAAAACAAATAGGGTAGGTCGGTCGGGATTTTTTTATTTATTTTTTAATAATTTTTTTTTTTAAATCATCTACTTTTGAACACTTTAAAGACAGCAGTACACACAAATGAAGAGACGGCAAAAATTCCCTTTTCTTTAAAAAATTTTATTTTTATTTATAGAAACCAACAGACTCTATGAGTACAAGTTTCTGAAGTTTTAAACAATAACAAACGTCAGATTTCATTTTTTTTGTTGTTTTTTTTTGTTTTTTGGGGGTTTTTTTCCCCCTCAAATTAATAAAAAATATTCAGGGTCGGCGATGTATTTAGGGTCGGTCGGGTTACGCCAATCAACCCTTTATTTTTTTAGGCCTTGGTTTGGTACAATTGCAATCAGGGTTCTTATTAGGCCTATGGAGGTAAATAGGAATTTAAACATTTTCTGAAAAGGATAAAGTTACAAAAATTTCTTCCGAGAAGAAAAATATTTTAAATAGAACATGCTTTCACCAAGAATCAAGTAATTTGAGACTATTTTTGTTATGAAAATTGCAAATGAGCTCCTACTACGACAGTAAATATGGTATTGAATATGTATATTGGTATTGTATTTTCGTATCTCATGTATTTTGTTTAACATTTTTAAAGATCATTGTTGTATTTTTACTTTATTGTTTTTTGAATCTTTTATTGTTGTAAAGCGCTTTGAGTTTAGATCTCACTAAAGTAAAGCGCTCTATAAATGTGTGTTATTATTATTATTGAGTGTTAAACAAATTCTCTAATTCATTTTGATATATTCTTAAAGTTGCAGTCCTTGTGTGGATTTAAACTGAGTTTCGCTTATGATTGGATCTGCTAGAATCATGCATAGCAGTAAACATTTACCTATATTCATAAATTAAATAATTGTGTAGAAATTATCAAAATGATTTTCGATAATCTGTAATTGAATCCCAAGTCTCCTTCAAAGTTTTAGGGTAAAGTACAATAATTCTTCCAAGTAGATAAATATCTAACGTAGACGACCTTTTACTCCATCAAATTCATTCATCATTCATCATAAATATCTCCATAATTCACATCACCTATCACATTTTTCAAGTTTTGAACTTGCACATAATTCTCTTGTTGAATTTTATTGGCATTTACCGCCTCCTGCCATACACTTCAGGTGTAACAAAGTTTAATAATGGCATTGCATTGGCAACCACACACACGTTTCTGCCTCGAGCTGGAATGAAAATGGGAATTTTGTAGCATGTTGTTCATTTTAGCTTGATCTCATGACAGGTTTGTACCAGTTGCATGTCAAATTTTGATAGCGTGTTCTAGTTTCAACTTGCTGAAGTAGTGTGTATAAACCAGCATCAGCATGGTGAAGGGTGTATGATCTTAGCTTAATACCCCGGGTTGTCTTTATATGAAATGTTGATGGGAAAGCAACGAATTTCCCCCCCCCCCCCCCCCTCAAATGACAATGGCAGTCTTACCCTCACCTCCCCATGGTATGTGATATCAGCTGTAAGTTATACGATATTAACTATCTACATCCATCAAACATAAAGCTAAGGATTTACCCCCTCCCCCCAAACCTCAAATGACAATGGCAGTCTTACCCTCACCTCGCCTCATGGTATGTGATATCAGATGAAAGTTACACGATATTAACTATCTACATCCATCAAACGTAAAGCTAAATTGCTATCTACTGAAGATAGCAATATTTAGTAATGTAAAACAACTTAATTTCAATTTAATTTTGCTAATTTCGCTAGGAGCTCCAATTCACCAAATTAAATTGTCGCCAATTGTATTATATATTATGGTTATATATAGGAAGATGATACAAATTAGTGAAATTTAATTGCCGCAAAATGTTGACTAAATACTCAGAAATTTGCTAAATTAAATTGCCGTAAAATTAAGTTGTGTTACAGTATTCTATTTATATAAATGCATCTGTGCTACATTCATCCCACGTAAAGCGAAGTTGCTATCTACTTAAAATAACATGTAAGCTAAATTGCGGATCTACAGATGATAGCACTTTATTTGTATTTCGAAATGTAAAGATACAAATTTAAATTAACCACTGAACTGATTATATTCGATAAACTTGCTTAAAACATACTTTATATTTTCTACTAGCACATATATATTCTGATATATAGCTATTAGCTATAAAAGTATACATTTCACGACCTGTTCTGAACTGACATAGTTTTAAGATTTGAACCATATCTACATGTATACCACACCCACACATACATATTCAAGATTGCTATCTACTGAAGATAGCGCTTGGTCCTACAGGTGAACATTGTCATCATGTACAATTAAATGCATAAATTAATTCAAGTTAATAATATATTTGATTATTGCTGTAAACTTGTTTGAAATCATACTTAGCATTATAAAACCAGAATATATGAGCTTCAATTCTGATATATAGCTATTAGTTACAAAACAGGGTACATTACATGACCTGTTTTCACCCGACATATTTGTTGGGATTTTTAACCATAACTACATGTACTACATCCCACACATACATAGCTAGATTGCTATCTACTGAAGATAGCGCTCTGTATTGTGGGCGTACATAATCACCATGTATAACTAACGGCAATGATAAATCCTTTTCATGGGATAGATAAGGAGGTTGTATAGTACTGCTAGATTAATATGACTGTCTAGGGTATGTAGCATTGATTAATGTTGCCGCTACGCACAAACACTCGGCAGGGTATTTAACTTATAGTAAGTAGTAGAAATAGTCATTAGAGAATGGGGCCGTTATGGGTTAACATTACTTGTAATTAAAGCAGGCAATTTTTCAACGAAAATACTTTTAATAAGAATTGCTGCAATGAATTAATGTTATCGGTATTAGGGTTTCTAACATTGATTAATGTTGCCGCTACGCACAAACACTCGGCAGGGTATTTAACTTATAGTAAGTAGTAGAAATAGTCATTAGAGAATGGGGCCGTTATGGGTTAACATTACTTGTAATTAAAGCAGGCAATTTTTCAACGAAAATACTTTTAATAAGAATTGCTGCAATGAATTAATGTTATCGGTATTAGGGTTTCTAACATTGATTAATATCGCCGCTACGCACAAACACTTGCCTAGGTATTTAACTTATAGTAAGTAGTAGAAATAGTCATTAGAGAATGGGGCCGTTATGGGTTAACATTACTTGTAATTAAAGCAGGCAATTTTTCAACGAAAATACTTTTAATAAGAATTGCTGCAATGAATTAATGTTATCGGTATTAGGGTTTCTAACATTGATTAATATCGCCGCTACGCACAAACACTTGCCTAGGAATTTAAATTATAGTAAGTAGTAGAAAAAGTCACTAGGAGATGGGGCCATTACGGGTTAACATTACCATAATTAAACCTTGTAACTTTTCAAGAAAAAATATTTTTATGAGCTGCTGCGATTAATTTATGTTATTGGTACTAGAGTATATAATATTGATTAATATTGCCACTAGGTACAAACACTTGCCAGGGTATTTAACTTATAAAAGTAGTAAAAATAGTCATTAGTGGATGGGGCCATTATGGGTTAACATTACAGAAATTAAAACCATGTCATTTTTAAGGGGAAATATTTGTATGAGCTGCTGCGATTAATTTATGTTATCGGTACTAGGTATTTTAAAACATTGATTAATGCTGCCATTACTGCAAACACTTGCCAGGGTATTTATTTAACTAAGTAGTAGAAATAGTCATTAGTGGATGGGGCCGTTATGGGTTAACATTACAGCAATTAAACCATGTCATTTTTAAAGAAAAAATATGTTATGAGCTTCTACAATCAATGTATGAAATTGTTAGCAGTCATTAGGGATAGGGCAGCTATATGGATTCATTTTATTCATTTTTTCACAGAGAATTTTTTATTTAATTTGCTCAAATTAATTCATGTTGCCAATGTGCTAAACAAACGCAGCATATTCCTCTGCGCGAATGTGTAGCCGTGTAGTAAAGTTCCATGAATGTACTAAACAACCGCAGCATATTCCAATGGGATGGGAACACTATGGGTTAACATACAATTATCAAGCCATACACTGCAAAAACTCCGGTGTTAATATGCAACACTGAGCCGGTGTTGCGCTCCTGGTGTTAATGTTGGTGTTAGGTCAACACCATAGGAATAACTGATGTAACACTTCTCATGGTGTTAAATTTCTTGTGTTAAACTTGGTGTAAGAATAACTCCCATGGGTGTCACTATTCCACACATGCGCACGGGGGTGGGTTATATTGGTTTTTTAACACTTTGGATTGTATATTTATACATTTGATCTAGTGATTCGATCTGCAACATGCACCATTCCATAATTAAATGGCAAGTAAGAACATTAATTCACAAGAACGTTCAAGTTTTAATAAATTTGAACTGTTGAACAGTGAAATATGTTATTTGCAAGTATTTTATTGTTAAAGTACTTCAACTTATCTAACATTAATATTTTAACACCAGAAGGTGTAAAAAAATAATATTTTAACACCAGAAGGTGTAAAGTTTTTAATGTTTTAACACCAGAAGGTGTAAAATTGTTACTGGTGTGTTCATATTGTAACACCCATTGGTGTTATATTTAACACCAACGTTGTAACACTAGTGATGGTGTCATTTTAACACCAGGTGGTGTGGTCCTATAGTGAATCCGTACTGGTGTTAAATTTAACACCACAGTTTTTGCAGTGTACCATTTTTCATAAGCAAAACATTTGTATGAGTTGCTGATATTGATAAGCAAGTACCATTTCATTAATACACCTCTCTTTTTGCATTTCTTTAATGTTGCCGATACACACACAAACACTCTGGGAAACCAAGATTTACTATGTTTATAAATACACAGCAGTTTAATGACAAGATATTTTTATGGGTTGCTAGTAATTTTAGATTTCTGAATTGAATACACAGACATTTTAAATCTTCACCCGGAACTAAGCCAAGCCTAAAGGACTAATTTCTCTAATAGTTCCGTTCTCTTTTCAAATAAATTGTGAACAGTTGAAAGTTGTGTGTGGTTTTAAATTAAAAACTATCTTGAGTAGATAGCAAGCGTATGCCTTTATGGTGCCTCAATATAAACTCACACTGCCAATAGTAGGATATTAGTGGGAGATCCCAGCAGACCTGTCTTATGCAATGTTGATTTATCGTTAATGCCTTTATCTACGGCATGGTTATGAGAGCTGGTCCATTAAAATGCTAAGCGTAATATTCTGCTAAGGAAGACATGTTTATTTGGTTAACGATAGGTAAGATTCCTTCAGACAAATTCAAAGGACATTGAATTTGCAGACCATTTGGATGAAACCTTTGATCAAAATCCACACTATCAGCTTATGAAAACATGAAATACTTGTGTTCCATATGTTATAGAAATGGTTTACCAATCAAATGTCTACTGTTACAGTCATATCTGTGTATTATATGTATAAGAAATTTCACCAAGGCACCCCAAGCGAGTATCCCAAAATGTCCAATTGGTACCCAAGGGTACCAATGGTAATATTACTGCTGCAGGGACAGCCTAAAACAACAGGATATGAAGTATCTGGCCCTCTATGGTGCAGCATTGCTGATTAAATCTGTTAGAAAGGGAAATTCAGGATCCTTGCTCGTGAATTTAGTGTTTGGAAACTTTGAAAATAAATTATGTCAGTCATACACTGCCATTTTAAGGTAGTTCTGTTTTCTGAGGGAAAGTATTGTCCACTTCTGAGTAACTTTGCAGTATTTTTGCCAATCATTGCCATGATCAACAGACCTACTCGTAATACACCTTCTCAGGTGTTAATAATTGCTAATGTCACTAAGCCACAGGTATACTCAAGATGGTCACCTTACAAGGCTATTGATGGGTGACAAGAGCAGGAAGGCCTGAAGGGGATGAGATGCATGATGGGTAGAAACACACTGATATGATGCCTGTTGGGAAGGTCTTATCACACTATGTGGGTGTGAATCAGGTGGACAGTTACACTCAGCACAAATGGGGCTTAAGGGGTTCTTGAACTCTACTCTTTCTGGATCTTCAAACTATTTGGCAATGAACCAAAATAGTTCTTACATGAAGACCCAGGGGGGCCAGTCAAACATAATGGTGTACACACGCGTGACCAAAATTTTTCCAGACACCCCCTAAACAAGTTTTACCCTGCAAGCAAAATTACCCCCTAAACAAGTTTTTAGCGCGCTTTCCTTTAAGCCTGTAAATTTCCGTTTAATGAACTATCCGTTTAAACTATTTTTAAAAAAGCGTTTAAACGTTTAAACGTATTTGTATTCATAAATAAATGAATTCTGCACTATATCGAATAGATAGATATGCCAGTTATTTGCATTGATTTCATTGCGATCGCGATCGTCACATTTCGTTAGTCCGCCATTTTTATTCTTAGTCTAAATCCTCAGTCGTTTAACAATATCGATATAATGCATGTATGAAAGGCCATGGTTGATTTCTACCAGGTTTCTATTTCTAGAAACGTTATCGTAATAATTTTGACATACTTGGTACAACAAGGCCGTTCCGACCAGTTTTTTGGGGGAATTTATTTCTAGAAACGTTATCGTATTTATATTTGGTACAAATGAGGCTGTAATGGTTGGTATGGAATGAGAATTACGAGTAAGCTTACTTGTTTACCTAAAATTTAGTCGGACTTTTAAAATTTTATTAGGGCTTACGTTTAGCCGTTTAGCGAATTCTGTAACCGTTTAAACGCCCTACGAGCGTTTAAACGGATAAACGGTTAGAATTTACACCATTACTTTCCTTGCAAATTTTGACCCCTAAACAAGTTCTTGCCAGAATAAGACCCCTAAACAAGTTTTGTCTATTTGCGATTATGACGCTGTAGAGACGAGTGACACACATGCATTCTCAAATTGGAAATGAGACGCTCAAAAGAAATCGCAAAAACGGGGATAACATTCTTCTGGGAACGGAGAACAAAATAAGTTACCCTAAACACGTTCGACAGGTATTTTAAGCCACCCTTTTTCTTGAAAATCAGCGTTTTTGATACCCTTAACGCGTCACTCGCGTGACGCGTCCAACACTGAAAAAACACCCCTTTTTACGCGTTTTTTTGGTCACGCCTGTGTACACTATTATGTTTGACTGGCCCCCCCGGGCATGAAGAGGGCTGCAAAGGACAATTTTGAGCCAATTTGGGTCCAAGAACAATCTGCATGATATAATGACACATACTGTAAAGTGGAAATGTTTGCGCTACATATATTTTCAAGCTTTTCGCTCTTAAATAAGCAATCGCGAAAATAAAAATGTGTGAATATATATATACATTTTGTAAGCAAGTCTAAGTAAGGAAGCTCAAAATCCCAAAAATAAAAACTAGCAATTGTTCATAAATCATAATGTGTAAAGCACAACAAATTACATACACAAAAAATTTCCACTTTTACTGTATTTCGTGATTATCATTTACGGAAATAAACAAAAATGTTTTTACAAAATATGTAAACTTGTCCTTCCCACGCCCCATTGGACACCATTGTGTTTAGATACTACACACAATCAAGTGGTGTCCCAGTGAGTGCCATGTCCTCCACCCTCTGCCGTAGGCTACAAAGTGAGCCACCACCATCGCCACCTTGATACCCACAGCACCAGAAGTTTACACAAGTACTCAGTTACAATCGGCAACAAATTACACTAAACTAACAGCGGATAATTAGGGAGAACACTTGGTGTACTTATCAAAGACAAAGTTGGGATGTTTACACGCCTAGAGCGTATGTGAACCACTTGAGCAAAAACAAAGAACAAGTGGGGATTGGGCAGTGTGAGGTATGGACCATTTCAAATTGAGATCGGAAAAGTTTGGGAAATTGAGGTCATGGAATTGGTACCCATTGGTTTTGGTTTCAACTGTATGAATATGGATGTATCAATCAATGCACACAGTCAAGTTTGATGCACTATTTTTCCACTTTCACAAAATGTCTCTTTGAAAATGACGATGGTTGACCGAAGTTCACCCATTCTTATGCTATCTCAAATATGTTTAAAATAATACCAAAGTATTACGTTTAAATCTACTTGTTTAAGTTTCATTGTAATGTGACACACACATCTGTGTAAATGTATTGTTACAAAGTAAGGCTTGTAGGATGACTTTCTGGTTGAGAACAGTTGGTCCTTTAGAGCTTAATTTCCCAATTCTTATATTCACAATGGATATACAATCATTTGTGAGCGTTTTGTCATAACGGTCATCTTGTGGTAATTAGTAAAGTGTTCAATTTTTCAGGACATGAACACCTCAGCTGATATATATACAGGTGATAACAAATGTTTGGATGTCAGGCATAACTTGTATTAGTGAATGAGAAGTGTTTGGGTACGAATCCTATTTACAAACACCACGGTTCCAATCATACTTGAAAAAGGCTGATAACCTCTATACTTGAAAAAGGCTGATAACCTCTATAAGGCCTAGTAAAAAAATAAACATGTTTCCCGTCCCCGCCCGCCTCCTTTTTGGCCGCCGCCTCCTATTTTTTACTATTTACTATTTCCAAAAATTCTGTAAAAAAAAAAAAATCTTTTTTTAAAAAAAAATTTTAAAATTTTTTTAAAATTTTTTTTCTTTTTTTAGTGATTGATCCTTTGCCCATAGGAATGGCAGGTGTAATAGAAATGCTGTATCATTTCATAGCATGTTCATGCCATGCATGACACGGAATTATTGACATGGCTTCTCAAATAGTAGGCTGCTACCATGGGGACCAATACATGTGGGCCTACATCCTTTCGATCAATGATGTTTTGTTCCTCATTCAACCTGAAAAATGAAGAAAACATAAAGAAACAATGTGTACTTGGCTCTATATATTAGGTAAACCTTTTCATATTTGTATTCCTCTGGCAATTAGAGTGGAAATTCCTGTTTAGGGGTGTCTGCAACACAGTCAGTTGGTCACTTTCGACTTGGCGGCCATCTTGAAAAAAATATCAAAAAATTGGAAAATAGTAAATAGTAAGACCCTCCCTCCTCCTTTTTTTAAAAAGTCCGGACGGGAAACATGTAATTTTTTTTACTATGCCTAATATGGACCTCTATAATATGGACCTCAATACACTTCATTACACCACATAATACCAAACCCATGCCCCTTCACTCGTTCTCTCTAAACACACTGAAACTCGACGATGATTAAACTGGCAATATTCATGATAATCAAAGTTGACTCCCCATTTCCTGCTTCGCTCCCTGTTAAATAATTCAAGCTTCTCTTTTACATGTTTTCATTATGGAATCGACAATGTGTACTTTACTGAGTAAATGGATGTTCATTCACTTACTTGTTCACATAATGAGTGATAATCAGGATTATTAACACCAAACAAAGGATGTGTTGTCAACTGTGATCAGCCTCAAGTCAATACTAACAAAGTGAGGGAGATGTGTAGGGTGACATGTAGTAAGCTTACTAATGCAGTATATATACAACATTGGTGTTAATTTATTGATGATCAGGCTGATAGAAAGGAAAAACCTGATAGCTTTGCCAGCTTTTAAGAAAGAAACACGCCTTAACACTTTCCATGTGGCTATTGGTTTTTTACCATATATACAAAAAAGATTTTTCAGAAACATTTCCAAACTTTCAAGGTCTATCTCAAAAATTACTGAACCAATACTAGGCATGTTTGTACTTATTTCAATACATTTCTCATGGTGATTTCAAATATGGTACTGAAATTCAATAATTTTGACATTTTTGAATCATTTTTTGAAGTTTTGGAATGTCGTCTGCAGACGCCTGCCGCGTGGAAAGTGTTAGTTGTTAGCCATAAGCAGACTAGGCTTAAGGATAATAGTAGAACCTTGTTTCAAACATCAAGTTGCTCAGCACTCGCATTTTTAGTTTTTGTGAATAGGAATTTTGTGTCATGCGGTTTAGGTTGGGTTGAATGATATCAGGAATTTTGTATTAACGGAGTTAGTGTGAACGAGACGAGGTTACACTGTATTTACGTAAACAAGCAAGTTCATCATGTTGGTAAACAATACAAATAATTTCTTGATTCCCCCACACATCATAAATGACAGCCAGTGTAAAAAAATCACTTACCATCCAGGAATTAAACCAGGAACTTCTGCACCTCTACCAAATGAGTGGATAGAGTCAAATGATGGGGAACTGATGGAGGCTCCACTGCATTGTGGTTATTTTATGGCCACTCAATTTCTTTGCAACAGTAGCTCAAGATGAATGGCTCTTGTGACTGAGCCACATTGGAAATGGCCCTCATACATGAACTGAGTTCAACCCCGAGTTCAACATCTTCCAGTCTAGAAATTACATATTAGTACAATGTTATTTTGTATCTTTGTAAGCGCTCTGAGCCTCCAGGGAATAGCAGATCACCACTATTTGTTGTATGTATGTAAACTTTTAGGACACCCTGTATGTAGATGTATTTATATATGTATTCAATGACACCAAGATCTACACATGGGACGCATTACCCATGACAACAACAAAGTACAAGTACATGTTACACCTCAGGTGCATTCAACAGTTTCAAGTTTTCAGGCAGGCATAACCTATTCAATCTAACCCTGTAGGCTGTGAAAGCTGAAAAATCATATGATTGGTGAAAATATTTAGCCAATGGATATACAAGTTTATAATACAGCCATGAAGCAGACATTTAGCGTGAACCTTGATCTCAACTGAACGTGACCTCAAGCTTTATGCTCAACTAGATTTCAACAATCAAATTTTCCTTTTTTGGCTATTTCTTTTGATATAGGTAGCAAAATTTAGCCCTGAGCTGTGCAAAATTTGATTCTATGCCCATATTATTACTCCATGTAGTATTACGATTTACAGATTTCCAGCCAGTGATGTATATATTATGACTAGTCACAGATAACGGAAACTCGTGCACTTGTTGGCGTCTCTATGTTTATTCTTCAAGGAGTCTAGCCTGGGAGGAGACAATATGATATATGTATCTATGAGCAAATATGCGTAACTAAGGATAGATGATAAGTGGTAATCAAGATCAAGGTCTGGTTGCATCCACTTTGAGAATAACTACAATTTCAGTGATATATAAGGGGGATATGGGCCAGGTGGAGGGGGACAGAATGGAAGAATCAAATTGATATGGGTGTTGTACGCTGACATTTTCAAACCTGAAGTTATTCTGTGACAGAGAATGTGCGAAGATATGAGTTTTTAGTTGGAAAATGTTACATGTTCCAAAAGAGTGACAAAATTGCAAATCCGAAAAGGGTGTCTTTGAGTGAACATTTGCCAAATTATCAAAAATAATCAAAAATGTTATCAAATATATTCTTAAACAGCTAAGAAAGTTTAAGCAATCTCATTGGTTCTCAGAGAAATCGGCGACATCTAGATGAGACAATAGAACACGGGGAGGTGGGCTTACGTTTTAACAGCGCGCCCGACCTTCACAATGCGTGGTTTGCTCCATAACGCGCACTTCTGCAGTGCGTCTTTATAACTTTTCCTGCGTTTATGCCGGCGCTGCGACGCTTACGCATGGTTTACTCATCGCATGTGATTGGATGGAATGTTTGTGGGCTATTCGATCCTAGCAGGGGTAAAAGTTGTCAAATGTGGACAATAAAATGTACTTATTTCTTTGATAAATGTTTAAAGTATGATTGTTTAAGAATGAGAATAAAGGTATTGTTTTTAGACCGTACCCGTGTTATATTGTCTGACATAAATGCGTTCGATAGTATTATTTTTTGCGTAGAACAACTCCGTTCGTACTTAAAATAATACTATCGTCCGCATTTATGTCAGACAATATAACACGGGTACGGTCTAAAAACAATACCTTTATTCTCTAAATTAAGAATGGAGTGCAGGTATATTTTAGTTTTTCATTTGGGGTAAGCTTTAGAATACCCTACCATTTTTATTCCACACTGTTTAAGTGTTTGAGTCGTTCTTTAAAAGTCCCCAATGAAGACATGCAGTGGTAGGGTATACTAAAGGAACTCCCCAAATCCTTTTATATAAAACATCACTTTTACCATAAATACGATAATACCAAAGTAAAATTTATATGTATGATTCAAACCTTCCAATTTGTAACAAAAATATCTTATTATCTGCGCTATTTTGAGAGTGTTTATTTTATATTAAACTGAAAATGCCATTGGTGACACTGTAGGAATTTTCAATAGAATTTGTTAGAAATATATTGATGAAAATTTTCCATCAATTTTTTGTCTCTTATTTGGACAGGTGAACTCCCAAATATGTTTGTATTGTGAAGTCAAGACTCACAAGATTTTTTTGTGAATATAATACCTCCAGGGTACTCACATAATATATCACATATGCAGTAGTGGAAATACCCACATGACTGTCAACCCGGGGTTGACGATCATGCGTGTCGCAGCTCTATTAATAATATTGTGTGTACTGATCATAATAGTAGTATTGCTTTATTCCGTAATGATAAGAGGGATTAAAATCATGTCTTGGCCAGTTCACCCCTCGCTAGTCTAGTGGTTGAGATATGTACAATGCAGAGGTCCATGGATCGATTCCCACTAGGCCCACTTTTTCAACTGATTTATTTCCTTTTGTAAAAGTTAGGGTTAGAAATATTCGAAGTCCACAAAGTGTGTAGTTCCTACCTAGTCAACCCCGGATGGAAAGTCATGTGGGTATTTCCATCGCTGCTATTATTATAGATATACATGTATAGCCCAAATGGTTTGTTTTTTGCAAACATTCCGTTAAATCACAGAAAAATCAAAACATGGTTCCATATCGCCATTTTTTGAAGTAAAAACACCCCCAAGAAGTGAGTCAGGATCCCCCTGTCAAAAAAATAATCTGAGTAAACTCCTCTCCCCAAGGGACAATACAGCATGCTGGCAACATAACATGACAGTTAGTTTGATTCTAGTATTTCTAGAAACAATTTTCCTGTGATGCGGTAAACATATCTTCGCCAACGGTGATTACTGCCCTGCTTTCTCAGAACAGAAAGTATCAGTTAAAGCCTTTTTAACCTCATGTTTTATTCAAAGAGTGCATTAAGGATTCAAGTTATTCCCTAAACGTTTAAAACGAGTTCTGGTTCATCCCGATTATTTTTCCCCTTCAGGATTTTTATCAGAGAGTGTAGATCCGATGATGATGGTATTGTGTTATAGTCTGTTACCTCTAATTTCCGTTTACTGAAAACTAGCCGACACTTTTTCAAAGAAATTTCACAAACTACATGAAGTTTTTTGGACATTTTTATGTTAAAGGCTACAATTGAGCTTTGTTTTCATTGCAGTTTAGAAATATATTTAACCCTAACCCTAGAACGTGGCAGAGGGGATGGAACGAAGAACAGGTGGAGGGGGTTAAATAAAAAATGCGAACAATTATGTCCGCCGGCCACGGGAATTGAACCCGGGTCGGCCGTGTGACAGGCAAGATAAACCACCAAGTTAACCAACAGGCAATGTGTGAATGTGTCTTTCAGTTGTATCTGTTGGTTGTTATGCTTTTAGCACACACAAATCTGACCCAAATTTCCTAAATATATGATTTCATCATGAGGACATCACATAGTATTTTTTAATCCTACTTTCTGTTGAGAATAAACTAGCTAAACATGGATGAACATCAATTATTATTTATCAATGTTATTTTTTCACTATAAAAAGCAAATCAGTGCAGAAAATTGAAAAGCAAGAAAGTTATTCTGGGAAATATATCTTCTCTAACTTCCCCCATGACTGCCATCTTGGTATTAGCTGAATCATGAATGCCAACATGGGGCTGATGCAGAAAAAAAACATAATTGCAGACATACAGCGTGTTCCGGGCAAGTTCATGCCTGCGTACCGAGAAGTATAAGCCCTCAGGGCGAAACCACTTGACTTTTTATTAACGGTATAATAATAGAAATAAATATTTCTGAAAACCACCGCTATACTTTGAACTTGCATCATGGTGGGTGCATCATGCCAGACGTATGTGCATGTTAAGGAAATGGTGACTTGTAAATGAGAGAGAAATAAACAAATGTTCACATTTTATTCCCTATTTTTCCAATTTTACAGAAAAAGTATGTGTTAGGTCTCACACTCAGCCATTCTATGACAATTTTATTGTTTAAACATTTAAATTAGCGAGCCTAATTCAGGCCCTAAAATAAGTGTGCTGCCAGCACATATGTGCAGCTAAAATTTCGAAAATATGCAATTAGATGCGAATTAAGTAAATCCCTTATTCCCCAAATAGGCCGCACAATTCACCCAAAGTCAAAGTGGGGGCGCATTTGTTTTCTTAAGGAAATGCGGCAATGTGATGAAACCCATGAAAGTTACAAAAGCTCTCATCTATTGTGCTTCCCTTTTCCACTAATTTCTCCATCATAGGAGGCCCGTCCCCTCCCGACGAAACCCATGCTTAAATCTGTAGATATCTGGGATATTGTCAGAATATGCTTTATTTATCGGGAAATAACTTCAAAATTTGATATTCAAGACCGCTCTTGGTTAACATTTGCCGGATCTGAATTGAATGGAATCAATATTATTGCATGATTGCTATAGGATCTCAATCAAAATTACATTAGCGCTATTTTGATGCATTGAATTTGAATTGAATCAAAAGCATGTTTAGGTAGCAAAGGATTTAATTTGAATTCTATATGTTAAGATAGCTCTTTCATAGATGGGTCCTAATCAGGCTTCAAATTAATCGAAGTAGTTGCCCTAGTAGTTGTCTAGACGCCCTCCATTTCTGGCTATTTTCACTCCATTTAAAAGTACGTAATTGCCTTGGTGCCCCTTTCAAATTGCCTAAAATTTCTTGCCCTTTTCATTTCTTTTCATTTCTTAATTTGAGGCCTGGGTCCTATCTTTCTCATAGGCTATGTGAAATTGAATTTTAATAACAAGTCAATCGAAACTAAATTAACTTTAATTAGAACACATTAGTCAAATTGTGAAGGATAGATAATGTCAATAAACCAACCGCACTACTTCCTTAATAGTTTTGTTTTTACTATCGTCTGAATTTGGGGAATTTTTGATGGGTCCTGTGTCTTTCTCGTAGGCAATATGTGAAATAGAATTTAAATAACAAGTCAATCGAAACCAAGACCATTCTGAAATAGTTCTTGGAATAGTGCTGTAGCTAAGCCATTAACTTTATTTACAACAGATTAGTGGCATTGTTAACATAGATAATGTCGTTAAACCAATCGCACCACTTCCTTATGATGTTGTTTTTAACTTTGAGGTAGCACTAGACATGTGCCTCTTCAATAGCCCAAAACATAGCTCTATTGTAGAGCACAGATTTCCCCATATTTGCCCATTTCATGTTTATCTTGAATCAAATTTCTAGAAACACTTGTTGTTCAACTAGTGCAGTGCAGATTTCATAAATACTACTTATTTGTAAACATAAGCTTATAACCCCACTCATATTTATAAATGGTTTCCTATAATGCAGTGGATAATGTAATGTATTACAATTAGTTGACACTAGCAATGTTATCAACATATAAGAAATGTTGTTAGTCTCCCTTGCTGTCACACCTTTCCTAATAATTGCATCATATCATATTAGAGATCCAATACTGTCAAAGTGGTCATTTTCGCGCGATTAAATGTTCACGCTTTGCCAATTTTCAGTCATTTCGCTTGTTTTTAAATTCGCGATTTGAAAATTCATTACATAGACTTCTACACAAAATATATATGCTCGCATGTTTTAATTTTCGCAGTAGCTGCTTCGAGCGCGAAAAGGGCCAAAATTAATGTAGCACAAACATTTCCACGTTTACAGTACTGCTTGTATCCAAATTTTAGATTACTATAGTCGGCGTCGGAGAAGTTCGGCACTTTTTTCTGCGACAACTGCGTACAGCGTTACATACGGAAGTGCGTTGTAGTGCATTGTAGAACAGCGTCACAACAGAGTTATCTTTGAGCAGTTGGACATGTCGCGGTATCTGTAATCCAATTGGCCGTGCTGGGTCATGTACATGTATGTCCCCGACCACACGAACATTAACTAGATCACGCTCGTTGGCTATTTTAAAAAGTGCAGAAGTTCTCTGCAAACAACTATAGCAAGGCGTTCAACCTTGATCAAATTTCATATTTTTATCCTCAATTTCTTATTCACACCTTGAATGGATCTGAATAGATGGTATGGTGAAGCCAGATATGTATAAGAATGTGAGTTAATACAATTGTGCCTTGATTTTTTTATCCTGAAAATCTAAAGAAAAATATATCATAACTTTTGCAATATTTATTAGGATTATTAGCAATGCACCTTCAAAAGAGTACTTATTAAATTTATGTGTTGCTTACAATAGAATGTAGTTGCTCTGAATGGTAATTGACACTGATTCAATTTCAATTTGTAAAATTTCCTCTCGTTTCACATCTTCAATGTTAGCAGTGAATATTTTGTGATTGAAATAAATATTATATAAATTGGTGTAGAAAATCCTATCAAAGTAATAAACAAATATCGTCCGGGTCGTTATTCTATGGATCATGGCTGATTCTTGTGTGGCGCTATTGATGATGGAGTGCCACCGTTGTCTATTTTGTGACATGCAATGCGCACAGATAATAGATAGATGTGTTACTTCCTTAACACTTTTCATGCGGTGGGCGTCTGCAGAGGACATTGCAAAATTTCACAAAATGTTTCAAAAATGTCAAAATTATTGAATTTAATTACCATATTTGGAATCACCATGAAAAATGCATTGCAAAAAGTACAAACATTCCTTGTATTGGTTCAGTAATTCTTGCGATAGACTTTCTGAAATATCTCTTTTGTACTTGGAAAAACCAATAGCCGCATGGAAAGTGTTAAAATAGTGTCAGCCACAAATAAAATATCTACATGTAGCTCTAATTATTGACAACCATTTCTAGTTAGACTAGCCATTGAACAAAGTGCTCAATACCGTAAATGGTACAGGTAGAGCTTATAAAAAATCAGAGGTATAAAACTTCTGGAATATTATCCCCACTCTGAGTTTCATGGACAATCCCATAAGGAGATTTTGTCCAATCATCAGGCTAAAAGATGTCTCTCTGATCTCAGGCTTTTGACCAATTGAAAATTAGAATACACTATCAATGGTGTTAAAACTTGCAGTCAGAAACACTATATTCCAAAAGAGGTCAATACACATTCAGATATCAAAAGATAATCAAAAAGTGCTCAACTGATAAATCAAGAGCATAATAATTATTGACAACCGTTTCTGGTTAGACCAGCCATTGAACAAAGTGCTCAATACCGTAAACGGTAGAGCTATAAATATATTATCACAGGAAATAACTACAAATTCATATTTCATTAAAGGGGAAAATGTTTACTAGTATGGTTCAAATGTCATTTTTTAAGTCGGCAGGTGAAAAACATCTCTTAGATTATGATCGTCCATTAATATTTCATACACCACCTTTAGACGACAGAAATAGAACATGGGATTTCTTATCTGTGATTCACTGTAGGAGAAAGGGCCCGGGGGGGGGGGGCACTGACATTTGAAAAGGGTATAGGTATGTGCCGCGCTGAAGACCCCCTTTTTCACCCTCTGCTGCTAGTTCTTATGACCCCCCTTTTGAGCCTGCATCAGTTCTTAAGACCCCATTTTTCGAAATTTTGCGTCCTTAAACCAAAATAAATCGAAAATTGAACTATAGGCCAGTTCTCAAGACCTATTTTTTGGGAAAAAATCAGTTCCTAAGACCCTATTTTTCGTCATAAAATCCACTCAGTTCAGTTCTTTAGCCCCCCTTTTTGAGACCCTGGGCGGCACACCCCTACCCAAAAAAAAGTTGAGTGCCCCCCCCCCCCCCCCCCCCCCCCGGGAGAAAGGGATTTATGTGAGCATTTCATTTGCTGCAAATATAAATATATTTTCAATATAAGATTGATTTCAGATATCTTAAAGTTTTATAATTGTTTGTGACAATATAGATTGTATACATTCTTCAGTTACGTAGCATGAAATGATCTAGTGCTGTTATCTGCGAATCCAGAATGAGCATGGCAAGATGCGACAGGTACAGCTTGAAATATAGCTCATACAGCGTATCATGGAAAATGGAACCGCACCTATAGTATGATTAAAAATTGAACGAACACCACGCACGTAGCGAGCCTGATCGCGAGCCTGAAATTGTCATGCTTATGGTTGTGTGCACTTCATGTAATGTATCACAAAACGCTTTCAAAGATAAATCCAACTATAGTCGTTAAAGCTTATATCATCGCTGTTCTATGCCTATCAAAACCTTGTATATTTTTCTGGCCCTTCAACATGTCTAAAGTAAAACTGCCCAACAGTTATGCATAGGAACAGGGTTATAGCTAGGCCAGATTGAGTGCCGGCTAATTTTACTGACGGCAAGTGGAGTGATTGAGTGTAGTGAACGAAACGCAGTGGATCACGCCATTGGGTCCATAGGCCCGCTTAAGGGTTTTTTGAATGCATTTTGAAGGTGTATTTTTTCGTGCTGGTCGGCCAGCGTGAGTGCCGGCTACACCCGAACGGTGCAGCTATTACCCTGCTTTATACATGCTGAAGGGCCAGATAGAGATACAGGGTTTTAACAGAACAGCGACGATATACCAGCTGGGGGATAAAGCAGGCACGAATCCAGTGCCAGAAATAATCAAATTTTGTGCTCTAGCTTTATCATAATTTCGCATATTCCAGCCTTAGTCAGTGTTATTATATCAAAAAGCTGGTTAAATTCTTTAAATTGCCTAAACACATCTCCTCTGTTGGACCTCCTCATTCTGACCAAGAACCTGGACACGCTTTCTGTCTTCCGGCTCCTGTGGCCCTCACTCAGGCCAAGAACCTCTTTATATTCCTTTCCTAACACCTATTGGTTTTTACATTGCCCATTTTACGCTTAACCATCGATATCCATCCATTGACCGCCATTACAAACCACAACCTACTTAAAGGTACAGAATGGGGCTCAGTTTCTGTTTAAATTACAAACACAATTAACGCTATTAGCAACAGTGGAATGTTTTGATCCCACTAGGGTGTATCCCTCAGGTTAACAATGTCATCCTGAGGCTTTCAAGAATATAAATATAAATGCAACAATTTTGGAGAGCAAACATGAATTGAGTGAGGCATTAGACAACTATCAAATAATATAGTGAGGTTCATATTTTCCTTACAGTCTCAGAGTCACCAACATCACAAACTTATAATCAGGAACATTTGTACAAGAATCTGGAAGTTGTTAAAATTTACACACACAAAACTCAACGTGGAAAACTTACAGATATCAGGAAGAACTGATAAATGTGTTCATTTTACAGGGCAATATCAATCTATTTTCAGGAAGTCTTCCAGAAAATCACAAAGGGTTGTCTATCAAAGTTGATCCTTGTGCAGTTCTCAACCAAGAGGGGTATTACTTTAATGCCATCAATTTCTTTTGATATTCACATTTATATGTACACTCTTGATTCCAAACAAAAGAAATGACCGCCAGTGAGAAATTCACTGCCTATCCAAGAATTGAACCCGGGACCTCCTGGTAATAACTAGACCAGTTCTCAACCAACTCAGCTAATGAGACAGAAGAGGGATAGAAGAATGGTGAATGGTGATATATTAAATTCTTTGATTCAGGGTATAAACAACAGGATAACTGGTTCATCATCTAACCACAAATACATAGAAGTTTAAAAGCTGCTCACATCTGTTTTAACTATTGAACAAAACCTTTGACCTATCAATAGTGAATTAATTTAGTAAATCAGTATAACTTGAAAGTAGGCGGACATGTTGAGTGGGCCTAATTCTACAGGGACTTTCTTGTAGGCGGGTGCATGGACGTTTATACCATCAATGGTGAGTGTTATTTATTTACAATGTTCTGACAATCGTTGTATACTTTACTTGTGTGGGAGGATAATAATAATACTAATAATGGCATTTATAATGCGCCGTCAATCTAGGTAAAACTATTCCGAGGCGCAAACATATAAAACAAAATACAAATTAACATGAAAAATACATAAACAAGGATGATATGCATATACATGTACATATGTATAATACAAAGAATCAATTATAAACTGAGTCAAATAATCTTGTTTTTAACAAGTTCTTAAAAGAGTCAAGTGAATCACAGCATCTTAAATTATAAGGTAGTGAGTTCCAGAGAGTTGGTGCAGCAACCGAAAATGCGCGATCTCCAAATGAAGAAGTAGTCCGTGGAAGAAGAAGTAGTCCGTGGAACAACAAGTAAAAGTTTATCAGTGGACCGGAGAGTACGTTTTGGATGATATGGTACAAGAAGATTAGCAATATATGTTGGTGAAGTGCCATGCAAAGCTTTCCAAGTTAAAAGAAGAAGTTTAAAATGAATGGATGGGAGGGGGGGGGGGTTCAATAAAGTTCGGTTCACAAAGCCTGTTCAAAAATTTGAGATGGCACATACCTGAGGAAGGGGGAGGTTGAGTGTCCCCACCTCAAGATCATCTTGCGCCAGCCATCGAAAATGAAAAACAGGAATTTAGATAGTTCCCAACCCTTACAGTGAGATTTTCAAAACTTCTAGGCCCATAGGGGAGGGATACAATGCCCAGTACCTCAGTCTCTCCATAGTCACATCACTCTCCACATCTTATCACCTACCCACACCACCGTGTCACCAGCCTACCTACTACATGTACTTCACGTTTACTAAAATGCCGCGACAAATTAACAATTAATCTACCCCGCCTTGAGCCATGACTCGTTACAGCCGTTGATTGTTGAATTTACTCTTTACATTGTTGGTTTTCACACCATATCCCACTGTTACAACCCATGTGTGGGGTTATTTTCTCAGGTGATTTGAATTTATCTCGCCCTCTGATCAGCTCATGAATGGTGCCAGTTCACTATGTGGTTGTCTAGCTTCAGAGTATAGGTTCTACCAAGGTTTTCTCCCCCATGGATCATCGAAAGGTGGACGTGACCAATGGCCATGTCCACCTCAGTGGCGTAGGCCGCTGACATTCAGATGGTGGGGCAAGACTAGTTTTTTAAATAAAAATTGTCCCCGTCGGAAGGTGATTAATAAGGGTCCAAATTGGGCAGATTTAGCAGGGTTTGTATTCTTTTCAGCCCAAAATCTCCTTTCCCACTAGTCCACTTTATGATTTTGGTATAATTATTTTACACATTCTACATAAAGACGTTTCATTATTAACCCTAACCCCACTGCATCTTACAAAGTCATACAGCCAATGCTGTAGGATGACTCGATTACGTCACCTACAGTGGGCATATGTGGGCAGGAAGTTGCTGCCCCCATATGGGCTGGGAGCTTAGCTCAGTCGATAAAGGCACAGACTTTGGTGATTATGGTCCCGAGACCGAATCCCTGTGGGTGCTCGGTGATTTTTCGGGTCAAACAAATTGTACTTTTCCCCCCTTTCCCCCACCCCCGATACACACAAAAACATTGCCGCGGGAGTTAGGGTAATTCACCACTTTTTACTTATAGCATCTAGAAGAAACATCTCTCACAACTAAAATGTTGCAGTATATGGGGAAAATATGAGCCCTCTTCTGAAACCGACATTTTGATTGGATCAACCATCTTTAGAGTAAACCAACTAATACAACAAACTGCACCACCTTAACCTTGGGCCTAACTAGCCAGGCTATGTTTTTGTATGGAAACAGGGGAGGGGGACAACAAAGTATGAATTTTTTTACCCAACAAATCGCTGTGAAACCCCGGGGATTTGACCCCCGAACCATCCGATCACCATGCCGCGTCCCTAACCACTCAACTAACCTGCCAACGCTTGCCCGGGCAGCGATTTAGTACCAACATATCAGCTCAGATGCGCGTGGACATTGTTTTTTGCCGTAATGAATCGTAAGTTTCAGGAAGGTTAGGGTTTCAATGTGTGATGTGGCATAACTATGCTCAGGATACAGGCTTCATTTGTTTAATCTATCAAATTTGTTTATTCTGAAGAAAATAACCCACGATATCAGAAAGTCATTCCTTACATTACATTGCATCCCTTAAACAGACCGTATTAATCCACTTTACTCCAGATTGCCTCAGACTTATTATCGATTACAAACTCACAGCGCCCCAAATAAACCAAAGTGCAGTCTTTATTCTACGGGTCCACACATCGATGCATACATGATATACGGACAGTCAACCGCATCACACCACCCTTTAATCTGTATGTTAACACTTTCCATGCGGCAGACGGCTGCAGACGACATTCCAAAATTTCACAAAATGTTTTAAAAATGTCAACATTATTGAATTTCATTACCATATTTAGAAGCACCATGAGAAAAGCATTACAATAAGTACAAACATGCCTAGTTTTGGTTCAGTAATCCTTGAGATAGACATTGAAAGTTGGGAAAGGTTTCTCAAAAATTTGTATGTGGTAAAACCAATAGCCGTGTGGAAAGTGTTAAGTTTATTATGGTTTAATAGAACACTTAATTTGAGTCTAAGGGGATGACATTTCTATATTGGGCATATTGGCGCTGGCAATTTCCATTGGAAAAAAGACTAGTTCTGTGCCATGTGCGTGGAAAGCAATCTGTTAATGGATAGCCCTATATCTGTCTCTTCATAGTATGCGACTGATGCAGCGCTGTAAATTAGATATCAAATGTTTGCTATTAGAGGGACACTGATGGTTTTTAAGGGAAAATATACTGCACTTTCCAAGGAAATTGTTATGTGCCATGAAATATGTTCTACTTGTACAATGGTAAAGGTAGGCAAGGTTTGAAATAAACAGGAGCAGGGAGCAAACTTATCCCGCTAAATCTCAAAATGCCCCTGGTCCTTACGTAAATTATATCACTAGGAGCAACTTTTACATTGCGAGTGATGTGCTCAGAATCAAAGAATGTAAAGGAATGCCAACAACCTAGTGCATGAGATATGCTGGTTGCTAAGGACCAATTGAAAGACACAGGTAGTTTCGTCAAAAGCTAAGGCATGCATGAGATGAAATGTTTTGTTGGAGTGTCAATTATCCGGCCTGATAGCTGGATTGAAATTTGTAGCGATAGCACAGTAAACGACACTTCAAGCTGAAAGTGACCTGGGCACGTCATCAGAGCCCTAGTATTTTCTGATGATATGACTTGAGCAATACTTTTTATTGATTTCCCTTAGTTTTATTGCAAAAAGTATTTGAAGTAGGTCAAGTGGGTCTGTCAAATCACCTGATGTTTGGGCTGCTTTAAAAGCCAACAAAGTGATCATGATATCATCTCTATTCTGTCAAAACCTTGTATCTGCATCCGGCCCTTCAGCATGTATAAAAGTAAAACTTCCTATGGATAACCTTTGAACAGTATACTCTAAACATGTTCAAAGGCCATACACATATCTATAAAAACCTTGTAAGTGCTCTTGCCTCTGAACATGTATAAAGCAAAGGTTCCTATGCATAACTGTTGGGCGATTTTACTTTATACATGTTAAAGGGCCGGAAAAACATAAAAGGTTTTGACAGAACAGCGACGATGACATTTTGTGACAATGGGCTTCTTTTGTGACATGTTTCATGGCTATGTAAAAAACGGGCTACACTTTTCACAATTTTTGGGCTAATATATTTCAGCAACACCGCCTCCCCGTTTTTTAATAAAGTCTTATCTCATACCTCTGTTTTGACAATCGGTATGAAGGTTGCCGATATAATAACCCGTATAATCTATAAGTAAGACTACACCGCGGCACGGCAGTAACTCGAGTGATTCGTACCGTCAAGTATAGTAAACATCTACATACGCCTTTACACGGATTGTAATGAGAGGAGGCAGTGGAAAACAAGAACTTACAAGTACTATGTACGAAAGCTAAACATCTAATTGACAAGTTACTAACAAGCATCTTACAACTAGATGTAGCAAACAGGATTTTCATTGACAAGAATGGACATGGTGATTCCTGAGTTGTTCAGGCACATGTTTGGTATGCTAGCTTACACTGTCAAAATACATACAATGGCGTTGGATGCATCAACATTTAGGGGGGATGGGGCAGTTAAGGGGGTACAAGGACATATAAATACACACGTTCTATGGGGCGCTTGGCAAATTTACAGCAGGATGCAGAGGGGGTTTTGACATTTATGGGGGAAGGGGGGACATTTACCCCTCATCACAATAAATATATGGTATTTGTACACCGGAGTTATTCTTCCAAGTACTTCACGGTTTTAGAATGACTTAATCAGCGTTTGAAAAGTGGTTATCCGGTTATCCGAACAAACCAAATTTGCTGGTAGATATTTGCTGGTAGATAACCAGTTTGCTGGTAGATAACCAGTTTGACCTCGCAGGTAATACAATGGACAACCAAGATTTTGACACTAAATTGCTGAATTGTTGTGAGGATAACCAAAAATAGAGGAGGATAACCAAATGGTAGGTTATCCGTTGAACAACGATACAATTTGTCTTTTTTTAACACTGTTTTGAATTGTTTACTTATTTAAAATGACATGTAACTTAATGAAGTCAAATTGTCTGCATTGGGGGAAAATACTGTTTTTGTAAATCTGCAGTGAATTCTGTCGCAAGTATATACGTAAACCTCTTCAGTAATCCAGCTACAAACATATGCATTTAATGGATTTTATTTACAGCAAAGGTGTGTGCTTGTATAATCAAAGAAATAACACGTTCAAAATCGACAATTCCGCCTGCCGCCGTCTGATATGTGCACAATTACTTTCTGACAACGAAACAAAAACCCAATTCATTGATAGTCAGCAGGAAAGACTTATTTGTCGTTGCTGCTTCACCAATTTAATGTAAAATCTGTGCGTACAAATCAATGTATTGTGTTATTGATGGGGTTAATGACGCTCAAGGATGTCGGTTATATATTGCTGATTTACCTGTCAAAGACACACACCGGGGGTGGGGGGAGGCACCCACGCTCAAGGATGTTGGTTATATATTGCTGCTGATTTACCTGTCAAAGAAACACACCGGGGGTGGGGGGGGAACCCACTTTTGGGGTTAGGTTTTCCATTCTGATTTTCGTCGTGAGGGCTTCAAAACTTTGGCAAAAATAGGGCTTTAGAACACCAATATCAGTGTTTATGAAAGGTTGAGTGCCCTTAAAGTGTCCTAAAACTGAAACAGAATAAAATAAGAAAGGGGATCTAATGAAAACTAGCCGAAGAGAGTAAGGTGCATGCCTATTAATTAATTGATCCCTTCACCAGGGCATGTATTCCCGGATAGGGGGGTACTTATATATAAAGTAAGGGGGTGTAATATATAAGCAGGTTACTCTCATTTGAAATATAATTTTAATTCTAAATTTTTAAAAGACTATTAAATCTGTGAACCACCATGTCATATCATATCATCATGTCATATCATATCATAACCTAACTCGATAAACTCATTTAAAAGAGGAGGTACCACAAGGAAGGTCTATTAAGGGAGACTACAATAATAAGAGTGGAAAATGTGTAAATATATATGTTTGATGGGTGCAGACTCCAACAAAGCCCGTTATATAGGAAGCAAAAGATAACAGGATCCAAAACTCAGCAGGATAAACTCCTAGTACGAGGGGGTTCCATGAGGAAGAACGTCTGTTCAGGGAGGACTACAATAAAATGGAGAGTTTTAGGATGTGTAAATGGATATGTTTGAAGGGTAACATAGACTCCAACAAAGCCCTGTATATGAACATTTAGGTAACAGGATCCTAATACGGAAACAGAACATCATCCATGTATAAACCGTCAGGAGCTGCTAAACAAAAAATATTGGCTCTCAAAAGCTCCCACACATGCTCATGTTTCAAGCTGCTTTAATCTTTTTATTTACTTCCAAATGTTTAATTTTCTTTCCTAAGAACTCGGAAATTCTAAAATATATGGTAATGAAAGTTGTCAGGATTTGACATTTTGAGCAATGATAAAATTTAAAATAAAAAGGCATATATGCATGCCGCATTGGATTTCAAAACTCTTAAAAGCTTGGAAACAGACAGATCTATTAAGCTTATTATCACCTGGGGTTGTTACTAAAAGGATGGTATTAGACGACGAAAAGAAAACCCTGTTCTTTGGGCAAATGGACCTCTCAGGTCGGGTTGGTCAGTCGGGTATTGTTTTTGGTTTGTTTGTTTTTTGTTTTTTCAAAACATTCAGGGATTTTGGTGAATGTTCAAAATATATCATAAAAATGCAAAACATTAAAAAAGAATATATTTTTAAAAAATGTTCAAAAAGATTTCTAGTACCAAATTCAAAATTCAAAAACTAGGTCGGTCGAGCCCGTAGAACAGGGTGTTTTTTTCTGTCTCCTTATGGATGTAACACTTCACATTTGGTGTCGTGTTCAGTACCTTTTGTTTACAGAATATCTTCTGTGCAATTTAGCTTGAGGTGTAATAGTGATCCTTTTAGTTTACGAATATGTTGGTAATTAAAGCTCAAATTACTGATCCGCATTACCATGGAGATATTTCTGCGCAATTTAACAGTGAAATAGTGATGATAGTTACGAAACTAGGATTAATTAAGGCTCACATTACTGATATGGATAAATCAATGTGTTAACACTGAGTATTTTTCTGTGCAACTTAAGTGTGGAATTATGGTGAATTTTTTTTTTTCTTTTCAAGAGGATAGTTGGAAATTAAAGCTTAAATTATTGATATGAATAAACTAGTGTGAAATAATGATGGCTTTGATCAGGAAGATAATTGGTAACAAATAAAGCGTAAAAAGACAATTTAGTCTGAAATCATGTATGTATACAGAAGTATAAAGGAAACTGTCGTCTGACAATCTTCAGCCAATCAGTACTAGGTGTTTTCACAAATTATGTTCTTTCAGCTTTGTTTAACCACAGAACCATGACATTTTGAAAGAAAAATAATTATTGAAAGAGAGATATCTCATTCCTTCATTGGTGTAAAATGTACAGTGAAACTGATACTAAAGTAATAGCCACTATTCATTGAACACATTTTTACGCAGTGGTTTAGTGCGTGTAGGCGGAGCTGGAGTAAAACTGCATGCTCATCAAAGCAGTGCCTGGATTTTCGCAGTACGCAAACGACGGTACTCGAATTTGGAAAAGGAACGGTGGTTTTGACTTCACATTTTCCACATGGCTATTAGTTTTACCATTATACAAAACAGATTTTTCAGAAACCTACTGAACCAATACTGGGCATGTTTGTACTTATTTTAATGTATTTCTCATGGTGATTCCAAATATGGTGATGGAATTCAATAATTGTGAAATTTTTGAAACATTTCATGAAATTTTGGAATGTCGTCTGCGTGGAAAGTGTTAAGTATTTACTTTATTTAGCTATCTATCTGCTCTAAAACTGCTTTATTTAAAGGTGGATTCTCTTCCCGTTACAATAGTGTTTCGAGTTTGCGATTGCCATAAATAATTATTAAACAAATATATAGGTGTATGTAAAGGCATATCAAAAATTGTGAATTTATCAACATGCAAAATAGTTTCAGTTTAGGACAACACAAACAAAAACGCATGCAAAAATGAGCAATTTTACAGCATTTGAAAAAAACAAATTGATAAATGAAATCTGATTCAACCTGTGGGATGGATGTTTATGACATCCGTAACGTTTCATCCTAATTAACATTTCAATGCCAATTCTTTACATGTATCTGCTTTCTTTGATTGCGTAACCCAATCTCAGAGAACAGTGTTGCTAAAGCAAAGCCAAAATATTGTGGTAAATAGTAGCCCAGTTATATTTGAAATTAGGCAAAAAGTCAGCCAAATTTCAAAAGAAAAGGCAATTCAATGTGATATCGATGCATACCTCAGTGATATAAGGATAATTTACATCATCAAGTGGATAAGGCCCTTCACAATTGATTTTAAGTTTCCTGTTGCCGCCCGGGGCCAAAATTGAGAATTACAAAATATTTTATTATTTTATTTTTATTTAGGATTTTCACCTTTAAAATGACTTTCAATAAACTTCATTTGCTACTTTCTGATCAGCTATGATGATGTATAAACACAGAAAATAATTAAATGCAGAGTCCTCGATATAAGCATTGAAATTGGTTGCGACCACTTGTTTTAAAATTAAGAAAATAAAAGATAATTAATCATTAATTATTAAAAGTCACCTCATCCCTTTTTTTAAACCTCCAACAGGAAACTGAACATCGATTTTGAAGGGCCTAAGAATCACATACTTGATAATAAGCTGCACTTTCTGGTATACATACATGATACGCTCTGTCCCTTTGTACTTCAAGAAGAACAAAGAAAAAGGCAGGAGCCCAATTGGGCTAATAAAGCACATATTTAGCAATATTTCACCTGAGAAGCAGACTATCATCTTTTAGCAATCTTTACAAGAGTGTCTTGCTCCTCTACCTAGGAGAGTCGCCTGGTTCTATTTCAACGCTGTTAGAAATTTACGCACAGTTGTGGGGATTCAATTTGATGGTTTTTACAAATCAAACAACCAATTTCTACAATGGTTTAACCTGAAAACCTAGTCATCAGATACTACCTGATTGTACTTTTCTTATGCATTTAGTCCTAATTGCTATGAAACTTGGTCATGAATGTCACATCAAGTCATATTTTGTTAAACAATTTTGTAAAAGAATAGATAGACTCACACAGAAGACGGTAAAATGTTCATGCCTTGGGGAGCAAGTAGAATGGCGCTTTCCTCAATAAAACATTCTATTTTAAGAAGTGCGGAAACAAACACTATTGTTTGTTTATCCCGTAAGGTACCGTTGAAGCTCCGTCAAATCTAATTGAAATGTTAAAAGAAGCTTTAGTATCTTATATTTGCTTTGAAAGATGGTACAATTGTTGAAATTATAGAAAATATATAAAATTTGATATTTTGAGACTCTGCCAAGTTTCCTCAAAATCAATAACACAGTTAATTTCTAGGTATTCAATATTGTTCTATTGTTCAAGTATTCTATTTAATTTGCTAAATGAAATCCCCACTAATAAGAATGATAGCTCTTAACTCTAACCCCGGCGGAGAGATTTTGGTGTGGAACAAGGGGAGGGGGAAAAATTGAGAGATTTTGAACAAACAAACCACAGCCGTCCAACCCGGATTCGATCCGTGGACTTTCCGCACACCACAAGGGCGCTCCTCCCTCTGATTGAGCCAAGACGTGAGAGCTTGCCAGGCAGCAATTTAGTGCCCACATATGAGCTGGATCGATGTCGTCATTCAAATCAATGTAAAAGCAAGCGCTTGTGGAGTGGATTTTGCGCAGTAATTCAAAGTATTTAGGGAGTTAGGGTTAATATCAGATACCTATACTTCTCACTCGGTGCAGTGATATCAGAGAGTATTCTGTCTTTGATTTCATTTCAGACATGCAAGGGATCATTAGAATACACACTGACGTCACTGCACAGAATTAGTTGAACAAAGTATAGTGAAAGGTGATAGTTTGGTCGTTCCCAAAATTAAGTAGCCATGAAATTTAAGAATTTACAATGCTGCTGGTGCTTTTCAGACCTATCTTATTTTAAACCATAAATTGCGTCTATCAATCTTGTGCACAATTGCCGCGACTCCCAATTTCCAAATGACAGAGCCAGTGCACTTGAGAATTAGTCATTATTAAAAATGCACTTTTGGTTTTGGTAGCATACAACAAGTCTCTTCCTTCTCACAAATTAAACTAAACTCTCTTCCATCTTCTTCTAGACTGTCTCTTACCATGGCAACACACAAATAAGTGCTTCCTGTACTGTCATCATCTTCTCCTATAGACTATCTGCACATCATACATATTGCAAACGAAACGTTATGTTACCCCCTTAAACATTGTGGGCCTTTTTTTCTGGAAAAATTCACCTTTTCTTCATGTTTTTGATCGCCATTATGTCAATTGATTGTCTTTGAATATATCTTTAACACGTTTAATGCCAATATTCCAATATTCAATATTAGACACTGTGAAAATCCTTTTTCATTTCAGATTTTGAAATTAAAAGAATATCCACCATCGAACTGTCCCTCTCGAAACTTCACCTTAAAGAAGACACATTTTTTATTCTTGGCCTTATTATACAGTAAAACAAATTTCGCTCGGAGATCCAATTGGCCAAATTAAATTGCCGCTAATTATATTATTTATAATGGTTATATATAGGAAGATGACACTAATTAGTGAAATTAAATTGCCGCAAAAAGTTGACTAAATGCTAATTCGATAAATTAAGATGCCCTGAAATAAACTGTTTTACAGTTTTGATACTCAACATTTCAAATCAGTGATCACAATGCATTTTAATGTTGATCACTTATTCCATAGATAGTACACCCTGGTGATTTGTGATGACCCCTAAATGTAAGCAAGATTGGGTAATTGATCGTTCCTTAAAAGCTTGGATCTTTACTCTGGGGCCGGTGTGTCGTTGTCATAGAGTCAGGTGGTTCTGCCCAAATAAGGTTGCAATTGCCCACGCTGCCTTATGTTGTATCACTGTGATTCCTGTTAACCCTAACCCTACTACGTAACACAGAAACAAAACGGCCAGCACCACTTGCTTGCGCGCACACAAGTTCTATCTCATGTAGCACTAAAATATGGGCATGGTCTCCGATTTTTTAGCCTGTGAAGCCCTCCCCCCTCCCCCTCCCCCTCCCCCCCCCCCCCCCACCCCACACACACACCGAGTGGTGGTATATCTCGTCTGTCACGCGACTGACCCGGGTTCGATTCCCGTGGCATTTTCTATTTAACATTTTTTATTTAACACCCTCCCCTGTTCTTCGTTCCATCCCCACTGCCACGTTCTAGGGTTAGGGTTAAGGCAACAGGAAAAACACTCTGTTCTACGGGGGAAATGACCTCTCAGGTAGGGATTGTCGGTCAGTCATTTTGTTTTGTTATTTTCTCAAAAATGTCATGAACATTTAGGTGAATTGCCAACAATTCCTGAACAAAATTAAAACATTCCAAAATGTTTCAATGTTTCAATTTAAACAAAAATTGTACCAAAAATGTCCAAACAGTAGTATCCAAAATTAAAAATTAAAAAAGTGTATTTTGGACCAGTAGAACAGGGGTTTTCTCACCTTACTCAAAAATGTTTGCTGCGTGGCATCCCTCACTCTTTTTTGGGGCCTATTGGTAAATTATAAAGTGTGACTTTCATAGTGCTGCGCTTCTCTGCATAACAACGAAAAATATTGTAGAAAGACACATATCTTGTACACATCACACATACCTCCATCCTCCTCCTCTATTCCATCATAAGTCAAAGCAGGATGATACAGGTAGGTCATCATTTGGAGTAAAATGATGAGGGTTGCTAAGGAAAGGACACATGAAACACTGATCTATCTACTACAGTGTGTCCAAAAAAAATCTTTCATTTTAAGTCATCCCATCGTGCCAGTGCAACAACATCGTATTTTAAGTGACATTTTGGGCAAAATTTCATTTTTTACATATTTAGATAAACGTAGGTAATTGCGCACAATTTAAGCTAATTTTGAAGTTCTAAAACAAATTGATTTTTAATTAATGAAAAACAATGTTGTAAGTGCATTACAATTTTATGGTTGCAACCAGTTACGTCAGTATTGCATTCTGCTGTCATAGCATTCTGAGTGCAATAACATCATACCTACCACTTATGATGGTGTTGCACTCTGTTCTCGAGTTTTTCTCAGTGCAATTTTGAACTCTATCACACATTTATGTTCATTGAAATATTGAAAAAAGAACCGAAGTAGAAGATGAACATATAAGCTTATATAGGTTGAAGTCATATAATGTTGACTATTTCGCGAACACAATGTAGACATTAGGCAGTTTGAATGATGAGGATGAAAATGATGGTGATGACGATGATGAAAATGAGGAAATGGCATCACTCAGCTTTTAGTGCTCCGTAATTCCTCATGGCAACCTCACTACATGTATACTCTTACCCAGACTGTGTCATATTTGCATGTGTGATAAATCTACTGCAGGAGTTCCAGTTCTAATATACTGTCGTACCAATCAATCGTTAGCGAGCCTTACATTTTTGAAATAGCCACCAGCCAATCTATAATCTTTAAAGACTTTGGATGAAAAAATGATACTCTCACATTTACCACAAAGCTCGTTCCATGATATATTGAGCGGGTCTTTTAATCATAAATGTCTGGGAATTTCCCACCCTTTTTAATTTAAGCTTTCACTTCATAAAACGTTAATCACTAATGTAATCTGTTACCTCAAAACCAGGAAGTTTTTTTCTTTCTCAAAATTGTGATTTTGGTATAATCGATCAGAACACTGTAGCATTAATGCTACTTAAAATGAAGTCTTGAAACTGTAGATTATACATATTCTAATCATTTATCATTTATAATGTAAGGCAGTGGCGTAGCTAGGTTATTTATATTGGGGGGCGAGAAATGAAAATGAACCGACAAGACTTTTGTGAGTCAAGAAATGCGCGCGAAATCTTTCGACTTAACACCTATTTTTGGCACGATCGAGGTACATGTTGGCTCCAAACAAGCTTGTAGCAAAGAATGTTGCATTTTGGGGACACATTATGTGCCCGTAGCGCGCGCAAATTTGTCATCTGTGTACTTTTGACCATCATAATTCCATGATTCCTGTGGTCAAATGAACTGACAGTGCCAATCTCAACCAACACGACGTCAATATTGGGGGGGGGGGGGGATCGCAACCCTCGCCCCCCAATGGCGACGCCACTGATGTAAGGCTTTATAAAAAAGCCAAGCTATGCCATGACATTATGTTGCCAAAAATGTGATCAACATTTTCAAGCTTACCTGTTGAGGTAATGCACAACGAGTGTATAGTTTGATCAGTTCCAAATTGGCAAGATATATTCGTTTTTTATAGCCATGCTCAAAAGCAATCTGCGTTATTTGTGTGCGCACGAATATGGCAACACACACACGATTTTGGCCACACGCGCACACATATGATGCACAGTGCGCTTGTTGCCTGCATGTGCGCCCGCGTACTTCTGTATTAATTTACTGCTGTAAGGAGGCTTCGCCAATTTGGAACTGATCAAACTATAGCCTAGATGCAATTCTTGCTGTGTTATTACGCCTTATTTTGTCTTGCAGTATCTTTTATGTAGCTTCATTTGCATGAATGTGTATTGAATTCAGCAGACAGCTAATAATAAAGTCCGTACACATATCGTCATCGTGAGCTGATTGATAAAGATTATAAGCTTACCAATCAGCTGGCGATGAAGACTTCATAGATCATAAAGTTAGAGCCATAACTCAAAATAGCCGCCAATTATGATATTGTCCATGATCTGTTTTGAGTTTGTCATTTAAAAATGTTAAAGAGTATAAAATGAATTTCTACCAACAGCCAGTTGACATCATGCAAAGAAATGTGTTGAAGATAAAGATAAATTGAGACATATGTGCCAAGACTTACATTTTGATACCAGTCAGGTCAAAGGTTGCCTTCCATTTGACCTTGGTTCATACATACATCATGTTTCCCGCGTCATAGGTCAAGAGCACAAAATTGTCATGCATATGCATACATAAAATTACAAAGATAAAATGTATTGAATAATAGAGTATTTATTGAATATACTAAATTTATACAAGAATTAACCTTTAAAGAGGAACAAATATTGAGGGTGTGCAATTTCAAGGCTGGGGTGTGGGTTAGGGAGCACTATTTAGGGGCTGGTTTAAACATACACAGCACAAGACGATTTTCAAAATAATAAGCTTAATGATTCAGAATTTTTAGGAATGGGTAAGTTGTTTTATACTTGGCCATGCACAAGAATCATATCAAATTTGCTAGGAATTTTAGCAAAAACTATATGTGCACAACTTAAAGTGAGAATGATATTTCTACAAGAGAAAAAACGAAATCAAAGTGATTAATTAAGGTTGCGTAAGATTGCAAACAATTGATATAGGTAAATTGTAGTGCAGGTAAAAAATATGCAAATTGCAATTTTTTCATGGCAGGTTAAAATATAATGCAGTTTGTAAACTTTGCATTCACTTTGCATAACTATTGCAGCTAAGAGAATGTTTAATATAGTATTGCTTACCGTTTATGTTAATATCTGATATGTATGACGGTGGAACAAATTGAGAACAAACATACAAATTATGTTAGTATGAATGAAACATGGTAATGAGATACACATATAAACAGTATATTAATGTTAGTAACACAATACATATATCTATTGACACTGTTCCGAAAATCTCCTTAAATATACCTATTTAGTAACCAGCCAGACCCCCCCCCCCCCCCCCCCCCCCTCTGTAATCAAACCTTACCCTCAAGTTTGTAATGTACCGATCATCCGAACACAATTTTAAGCCCAACTTCTGACCTCAACATTTTAAACTCTGAATTGCATTAGCACTGAATCCTTCTGCATGTGACTAAATGTTCCCTCCCCCAACATGCTTCCCTTGCCCATCCCCTTAATCACTTTGCCCATTCCACTCCTCCATCAAAAGAGCCCACCCCACCCCCTCCCCGTCATTATAGAACTCAACTACTCCTTTGAACCACTCCGTGTCAACCAACATTCCCATATTCCACTTTGAACCCCCTCTATTACTTATTTACCCCCTAAAATATTGATTCTCCCACCGTTCCCAAATCTTTAACCCCTGAGGTCTACCTGTCTATCTTACAGTGGTTCTGATTGGTTTATTACAAGATGTACTCATATGAATAGCCAATTCAAATGCAGCTTGTAAAATGTTTCACTCCCATCTTTATCAGGGATACAATTATTCTAACACTGTCTCTGATTGGCGCAAAAAATGATGTATCTATCTTTCTGACCAATCTGCCGGTAGTTCTCAGGGGGTTAAACCACCTGCCTCCCTCATTTTTACTAATCCATATTCTTCCCACATCTTATACTCCTAACTATCTCCCATATTAAGCCCCAACCCCATATCACCACACTAAGCCTCATGCAATCCCCACGCAATGCTTTTTCTGATTAAGACAAATCGTTTTCTTATGACTCCGGGATAACATAGTGGAGAGTAATGAAAACATGGAGAAATACACATTGTAATAGCACAGTACCATTATTCACTTCTACATAGGAGTATCACAATGTAGATGGCATTGTTGGTCTGGAAAAAATGCAAATTTTCTGACAAGACAAAAACAATTCCCTTTTACAAGAGAATCATGTTTCGTTTCCAGAATTAAAATTTCCCCTCATATACCGATACTGTTTGCCTACATCCAACTAACCTAGATTTTTTAATCTGAGAAGAAGGTTTTTTTACTAGATCTTATGATGAATACAAATTCAAGACTGAATGAAAGTAATATGCTATATCCAATGATATAAATGTCTGAGTATACACTATGCTGGTTCCCTGCACCCTGGATCCCCGGCCCAACTTATCCATAGGTGCAGGTACAGGGTTCTCAATTGCCGGCCGTAACCGTAAGTTCAACACATTGCATTGTCGCTCTGTTATTGCATACGGTAAATAACGATCAACACACTGTAGCTGAGATACCGCATCGAACGCTGAAGCGTCATTGTCGCGCTGCCATAGATACGGCGCGATGGGGAACGCGCTATGACATGCGTGCATGTGCGTGTGAAGTCCGGCGCTGTGATTAGCGCCGATACACGTGTAGTTTGTGCCAATCAGCAAATTTGTTATCATTCTAAGCGTGACGCTGGCTTGATCGAATTTATTTGTGGATTTTTTATGGCAGCAAATCAGCTTCGAGTGGAAATTGGCGCGTACCTGCATCTATGGATAAGTTGTGTGGAGCCCATAGATGCAGGGAACCAGCATAAGTATACACCTCCCCAATGAATCTATTATATAGACATTTTCTGGTCTGGAAACAAATGCAATTTTTCCAGCACAGGGGCAACGATTTCACTCAAAAAGAGAATTCCCCTCTAAAATGTATTTATTACCCAAAAGGTCCCAACAGTGAGCTTCTTCAATTCCCTATTCCCTGGATATGTTTCTAGAGTAGATAGATATCACGATGTGGTCAAACCACCCCTCTGTATGTTCACAGATCACACAACATGGGCAAACTATCTCTAAACAAGTTCACCGATCACACATCACATACAAACTATGCTTTGCACTATGCATATCATGTGACGTGACATAGACAGGGTCAATGATGGGATGATATCAGGATGCCAAGAATGCAACTACAGGCAAGAAGTCAAGTAGTAACACTTTCCATGTGGCTATTAGTTTTACCAATACAAAGCAGATTTCTCAGAAACCTTTCTCAACTTTCAAAGTCGATCTCAAAAATTACTGAACCAATACTAGGCATGTTTATACTTATTTTAATGCATGGGTCGTGGTGATTTCAAAAATGGTGATGAAATTCAATAATTTTGATATTTTTTAAAACATTTTGTGAACTTTTTAGACGTGTCATCTGCAGACGATTACCGCATGGAAAGTGTTAAGTATCAGACAGATTGTATCTATCTATCTCTGCCCACGCTTTAATAACTTGGTACAGTAATGACAGAAAGTCATTCCGGCTGAACCGTAAAGTGAAATCTACCCTTCTTGTAGAAAGTCATACCGGCTGTACAGTAATCAAATCCACTCCCTTCGTAGTAAGTCATAAGGGCTAGGATTACTATGCCTACATGCCCAGACCATACAGACAAGCACATACAGCAATCATTGGATCGGGGGAAAAAATCACTTGATCTGGTCATCTGGTGCATCGTGAACCCTATCCCTGGCAAAGGTACTGTTATATGGAACCTCCCCTAGGAAGTCTTACGGCCGAACAGTAATCAAAACTACTCTTTTTGTAGAAATATGGGCAGGCACATACCGCAGCTTTACATCAGGTGTGTAAACCATGCCTGGAAAAGTGCACAATCTTGCCAGATTAAATAGAACAAAATAACCTGTATGCATCAACTACGACTTGCTATTTCTTGATCGATGTTTGCCTTGGTGTCTGGACATCAAGCTTGATCTTCAGTCAGTCAGTATAACTTAGGCAAAAAAAAGAAAAGAAGTTGACTTGCCCTTTCAGAGCTAGAGTCTGGGTCGGACAGTCAGATTTTTAAAAATTTAAACACGTTTTCGTCTTTCTTTATTGTTATGTGCTTCTTTCAATTTTTTTATAAATAAGTTTTTACTTCTTTGGGGAAAAAAAATAGCGACCCTAGATTTCCGAAAATTTGGGTCGGTCGGAAAGAGCAAGGCAACTTTTTTTTGGGGGGGGGCCTTATGCAGGTGTAAACAATTAGATGTTCACCTATGTGAAGACTGCACTGATTCAATATACCATCTATCTTCATATCTTTATACCTTAAACAGGTGCAACATCACCAAGCTTACACACCTGTCCTACACTACATCACCTATAGTGTTTAGTGTTTGGTAAATATCTACCAAAGATGGAGTCAAGTTTACCTTAGCTGGGAAAGGGACGTGGTTTAAGTGACCTTTGATACGGAAAGGTCAACTGGTAGTTATAGTGAGTTTGTATTATCAGGATCATGTTTAGACCACAATTCAAACCGGGCAGCTCCATATAGAGTTATGTGGGACCACTGAACTAGTACTGTCAAGACCAGGACCCTATTTCATACTAAGAAGAGATTTTATTCTTGACTTACAATCTAATAGGAACTCTTCTTAACTTACAAACTTAAGATTAATCTAAGTTGACCTTTATGAAGAGGGGCCATGAGTATCAGTGGGTTGAGCATATTATCATGTGTTTGTTGTACAATAGAGATTGTAAGCAGAGAGGGAAGATGAAGAATAAGTATTGAAATTGACAAGGTGGAACCCTTTAGCCATTTCCTACTCCATCACTACATTTGCTCTAAACATTGGGGATCTTTGCTTGACATTTCTATGACTTATGCAGTTTGCTATTCACCCCCCCCCCCCCGAAAGGTTACATATTTGAAAAAGCAAAGCATTATGTAATTAATTAGACCTTTTACTTCCCAAATCATGGTTTGCCCTTAACCTTGTCAATGATGTTTCCATGCCTAATGCTCCGCATGTACTGTGAGACACTCCCAAGTTTTGTAGACATTCACCTGTCAAGCTATTTTGCCTAAGAATAATCAATACTGATAACAAAGTTACCCAAGACCTGCAACTTCCCATACTTCACTATAGATGTGTTGTCAATGTGATTGCATTCAAGCTTATAAATTGTCATTACTAGTAACACTTAGCCTTTCACTGCATCTCTACTGTAAAACACCTGGCTAGCATGTGACAGCATCCTATAGTAGTATAGTATGTCCCTATCAGGTCATTGAGGGCATGGAGGATGGATAGTTCTAAATCAGAGCCCATAACTCATTTCACCTGCTGAGCTTGAGGAAACAGTCTCTGGATTCACAAAATTAAATACCTGTAAAACTGACAATTTTGCATTTAAAGTAACTGTCAAATTAAATGCCCGTTAAAATAGTAGTAATTTTCAATTTGCGATTTAAAGTATCCGCAAAATTAAAGTGTTTTACAGTATTTCAAAGATCAGCCTAACCAGGGAAAAACTAAGATTGAGACACTGAGTCATGCTACCGACTGAGAGCAGTTCTTGGGATCAGATAAGATAGTTCTGGTAGGACTATCATCTACTTGATCTGGGACCCCATAATTGATGGTAGCACTAAACTCGTGCCTCCTAAATAGACCAAAAACTGTCCTCTAAACCTTGTTAGCAAAGATCCAGCCCTTCTCCCTTCACTCGCATCTCATGCCTCGTCAATAGCCCAAAACTGTGCCCTCTAAACCTTGGTAGCAAAGATCCGGCCTTACTCCCTTCTCGCTACGTTGGCAGCTATGTACCGAGTACTCCAGGCGAGTACTAGCCCAGTGCTACCACACCAGTGCCTTATAACAAGCTGACATATGGCAGAGACTGCTAAGCAATGTTTTCATTAGTCTATGTCCTGCAAGGTAATACGTATCAGCTGTTACTCCATCACTATGTACAGGCCACTTGACCTAAAATAATCAACATTACTGACTTCCTAGCCATTTGAGCCGCTAAGTCATCAATTGTTAAGTTGAGTTAGAATGCACTGTTGAACTTGAAGAGGAAAAAGTACAGTACTAATGGCATGTTTTGCCTGTTTGAGCATAAAATAAATGAGCATGATAAAATGCCACAATGTAGATTGTATAAACAAACATTTGCAAATTTAACATCGCTCAGAACGTTCAAAATACACTCATGATATACAAGAAATATTCTGTTCGTCTTGTTAAGCAATCCTGTGTTTCTCTAGCGGTGTTGTAATATTCCAATTCTGTTTTGTGAACCACAAATATACCTTTGAAACAATTGTGAACCAAGGAAATACACCTAGAAACACTAGAAATACTTCTACAGACACATAATTGTCTTCCTATTTATTATTCCTCTATTCCATCAGCTTAGTGCTTCTTGACACAAACTGTTTCATCACTACTGATGTGGGATCTAAACCTTCCGCTCAACTCCCACCATTGACCCTAGGTCAATGCACCCACCCACTACCCCAGTATTCATGATACAAATGGGATGGATTCAACACATATGAACCCGGGATACGAACCAACATAAAAAAACCAATTGGTCATGTTGGTTCCAAAATCCAAATGCACCAAATTAAATCAATAGAATTCATTCCCATGACAAATTGATCCCACACTCAACACATTGCCTTCATAGTGTGTGTTCTTCACCTAGCTGACACCCTATTATTTCCCAATAGACCTATAGACCTATCCATGACTTCCTAAAGCCACCTCACATAAAAACAAAAGCTTTATAGGATTTGATGTATCAAGGTAAATTAGATTTTAATCTTCCCTAAGTGACAAATTACAAGTGAAATGGATTATTACTAAACAGCTGATTGGATTACAGGACTTTTGATCAGGTGTAACTATCAAGGCAATGTCATTGCAAGATTTAGTAAGACTTGATCATATTACCAGATTTACTCACTTTTCAGTGCTTTTTGACAGGGATAATGTTTTTTTACATGGTCAAATGTTGTTAGACATTCATGTTTAACAACAACTTTACTTCCCACCTGCTGAACTTGCTAAACCTGATGTTAAATTCTATCCAGGAACAAGCTTGTATAAAGTTATAAGTGGGTGGCTGGATAGCTGTGAGATATACCATAATTGCATTGCTCATGTCATTTTAGTGTTTTGCAACAACATCTGGAGAAGCCTTAAAGATATATATATATACATGTAGTGATCAGGGGGTTAACAATTTGCCTATTTTGGGGACATATCTGGCGCTGACCTTCCAAATTTGCCTCTCCCATCAATGGATCTGGGAAGAAGGACATTATGAGAAAGAAACAGAGATGGAAATTTGATATGACAGAGGAGGATGTAGACAGTGAGAGAGGATGATACATTCTGTTACAGGGAGGAGTTGTTATTGAAAGGTTTAGAGTTAGGGACGCACCATTAGATACTCAGGGGGGGGGCATGGAAGTTTTTTGGTTTTTTTTAAACTTTGCCCACTATCCAGGAGAAGAAAAAAAATTGCCCACCAACCAGGAAAAAAGAAGAAAAAATGACCCACTGCTGAGTAAAAAAAAAGAAAAGATGACTCACCCAAAAGGCCCAACTCAATTTAAAGAAAACCATTAAAACCTAAAAAAAAAAAACTTTGCCGCCTTCCGCCTACTTCGGTGGTGAAAAAAAAAAAATTCCGCCCGACCCCAACTTCCATGCCCCCCCCCCCCTGAAAATCAAATGGTGCGTCCCTTAGCCTATATGACAGCATTTGTCAATGACATCTGCAGTCTTTATGTTCAATGATCATAAAGAAAAAATAGCTAATATCAGTGCTAATATGTAGGTCTAATCATTTGGTGATCATTGAATTTACCCCCCTGGGCACTACCTGTCTAAAAGCACTTCTAATTGGTTAATTACAAGATATACTCATTTGAATAACCAATTACGATACAGCTTTAAAACTTTTTCATGCTGATCTTTACCAGGGATACAATTATTTTAACAATGTCTCTGATTGGTGCAATAAATGATGTATCCATCTTTCTGAGCAATCGGCTGGTAGTTCACAGGGGTTTAAGGGAGATAAATAACAAAAAGTACAGGTCATTGACACCCATCCCCCCCCCCCCCCCCCCCCATCATCCTGGCGATAGATGAGGATTATATACAGCCTTCATATATACGTGATTAAACAATAAGTGTTCCCAATCCTATTCCTATTAGCCCATCATACAATGAATTGATGCATCATCCCACATGGCACATCTCACTATTTACCAATCATGCACATACATACAATATTATCTATCAAGAAAGCACCGACTGTGTCGCTTTATAATTGATAAGGAGATATTGACCAGGGGGTGTACTATATATATCAACTTTGGGTATGGACTTTGAGAATGGACTTTAAAACAAAAAAGATACCCTTATTTTCCTGTCTGTATTTCCTACATATAAACAAATAGTTCCAAGTTTTGCTTTACACTCTAGAACAGGGGTTCTCAACCTGGGGGTCGTTTGGGGTTTTCCAGGGGGTCATGAAGGGCTCATGAATATAGGTTTTGGCTTTAAAAAAAGCTTAGAAACACCAAAAAGAAACATTCAAATATGCAAAATTTCTGCTCGCTACGCTCGCATCTAAACTAAACAGTTTCATTTCTGATATCCGGCTGGTGTTTTTATTCAATTTTTGTTTTGGGGGTCACGGTACTGACCAGGAATGTCAGAAGGGGTCGTGGGGCAAAAAGGTTGAGAACCACTGCTCTATAAGCAATGCCCTCATGTCCATTATCCTTCTGTGAAAAACTACCTTTTATGCATTTTATTTTTTTCATTTTATACCCTGACAAACAAATCCACCTTTCAATCCAAGTGCCTCCCCCTCCAAGAATATTGACAAACTGGTGATGGATTCTCTGTCACAAAACTCATTTCCTCTTCTTCTATAATCTTGCCTAAATACTCATAAAAGTTAAGTGGACCATGTCTACGAAGCCATTTTCTTCATTTTCTTCAATTTTAATAGAATATAGAAGATCAGTTCAATCCGTTGCCCAAATGTGTGGCATACATGTGGGAACACTACAATTACTTGTTTACAAATATGAGGCTTCTTATTTAATGGTATAAATTGAAAACCATCGAGTATCTTTAATCTCCAGTGCATTCAATATATCTTCTAAATGGTTTATACAATGCCAAAATGCATGAAAGGATAGCTCAATCAATATTTCCTAAGGCCAAATTAAATTAATTGTTTGTCTCAAAGCTCCTCTCCTGTTGTAAAACTAATGTGGAATGCGGGTTTTTTTCAAGGTTTTTTTTTTTTTTAAATATAAAATATTGAAATCCTTGTAAAAGTGAACTTTTGTATTTAAAATGATCTGATCAATGAAAATCTGAAAAATCGGTGACATTTTAGGATTTTTTTTTTGTTGAAAAAAAAAAAGATTTTTTTTTTTTTCTTCTTCAGATTTTTGTTTTTCTAATGCGCACCAATAAACTAACGCGCGCGGGAGCTTTGAGACAAATAATTAATTTAATTTGGCCTAATGATTTCCTAATGATGGGATAGCGCAGCAATCAGTATTTTCCAAGCCAATTGCCTGATGGGATAACTTAATATCAATATGGCCTTAAGGTTTTTGCCAATTGCATGATGGGATAGCTCATCAATCAATCAATCAATCAATATCCCAGGTGCATGATGGGATAGCTCAACAATTAGAATTAAAATTTCCCAAGCCAATTGCATGCTGGGATAGCTCTGTAATCAACATCCTCTGAAAGTTCATACCCATTGATAAGGTCCTTGGAACTGTAGTGGTCTAACCATGGTCTAACACAGTGTCACTTTGTTATGTTGTAATTGGACAACCTACAAGACATGTGACCACCCATTGACCGTGGCTACAGACAATGTGAAGGAAGGAAAGATTTGAATGGATATGTGAGAAATGTTTGACAATGCTGCTGTGTGGCAGAAGTAATTTCACCTTGGCTAAAATCCAGGATCTGGTTGCCTTGGTATTGGTAATAGTATTTTAGTTTGAGATTGTGTGCCAATGTAAGAACTGCAACTCATTGGTTAAACATTATTTTTGCTTTTCACGCAAGTCAAATTCGTGAAAAGGAACCTCTATTTGCACGCACAGACAAAATGGCGTAACAATACTGAAAAAGAACCTTTTCATCTTTGTTGATCTTATTATTTGACATATGCATGGAAGAAAGCCAACAGCTCATAAGGTAGAGGAGAGCCAAGATTAGAGTTCCAAATCATTTGTAATCGTCAGATTGGTGTTGCCTTATATATGGGGACATGTCACAAGCATAAGGTAGCAAAACTTGCATATTGCATTGCAAATACAAAAATTTTGTCTTAAGATGGGGGATGTCTACTATAGTTAAGTCAGTTCAGAATTGTCAAAATTGTCAACAAATATGTGGTTTTGTATCACTGCATGTAAAAGTAATGCAAGCGTACGTGTGTTGCTTTGAGTTACGCACACGTCGTCACGCATATGGGAAAGGTGCGTCTCCTGCGTGATGTGAGCCATGCCCCCCCCCCCCTCCTCGCTCTCCTGTATTAATTTAATTTAATTTAATTAATTTAGAAAGCACCCACCAGCCAAAAAGGCTTTCCAGTCCAGCCCAATGACTAGTTATCAAATGTCCTCTATTTTCAAAAGTGCAGTAGCACATTTTAAACACTTTCCATGCGGCAGGCATCTGAAGACGACATCCCAATTATCAAATTCCATCACCATATTTGGAATCATCATGAGAAATGCATTGAAATAAGTACAAACATGCCTAGTATTGGGTCAGTAATCCTTTAGATAGACATTGAAAATTAGGGAAGGTTTCTGAAAAATCTATTTTGTATAAGGCCCTTCACAATTGATTTTGAGTTTCCTGTTGCCGCCCGCGTCCGAAATTGAGAATTACAAAATATTTAATTATTTTAATTTTATTTAGGATTTTCGCCTTTAAAATGACTTTCAATCAACTTTATTTGCTATTTTCTGACTTTAATCATATCAGCTATGATAATGTACAAACATAGAACATGATTGCATTATTACTTGGGTATCAAATTAATCATACTTGGAAAATAATTAAATGCAGAGTCCTCGATATAAGGGTAGTGAAATTGGTTGCGATCACAAAATAATTAGTTTCAAAATAAAGAAAATAAAAGATAACTAATAATTAATAATTAAAAGTCACCTCGTCCCTTTTTTTAAACCTGCAACAGGATACTCAAAATCAATTGTGAATGGCCTAATGGTAAAACTGATAGCTTCGTGGAAAGTTTTAAGACATTCTCAAAGTGCAAGGCGTTTATATGGTGACTCCCTAAGGAGGTATGACATAGTCTGCCAAATATGCCACAAATCAATGTGTTTTCACTGGTTACCCAGAGTTCACCTTGTGAATAAGAAGGGCTTTGTGGGGTTGACTTTGTACTCATACAGCCTCACACTTATGCTAGCAGACTGGTCATGAACTTATACCACAGAACTAACAGCGAAAAGTAGAAGTGGTGCCAAACACCAAACAGGTAGTTCTAAAAGCAGTATATCCGTATAGACTAAGCGCACTTTTAAGGGCACAATATAGCATTTTATCCCACTGTAAGGGCATCATATACCACCAAAGTGAGTTCAATTAAAGTGATATGGTTTACAAAACAATTTCAATAATTTTCCTGGCAGCAATGTTCAAAGAACGTAATTTGCAGGAAAGAGGAAAATTCTTTCTTTCTGGGAACTATTTTAATAATAACTGATCAAATTTACTGCTCACAGCTTGCTGATAGTTTAATTGTCAACAACATGCTCCAGAGTTAGGGTTAAGACAAATCACCATATGCAAGTTGGTACAATCCAATCAATTAACGGCAATTTGTAAGACTAACAGTGCTAACAGGAAGTTATCAATTTACATCCGATATTTTATAATTTTATTCATGGCAAATAGCTTAACAAACGCTAAATGCCATTTAATAAGGCCCATCAATTTGGTATTGATTAGCTATCAACGGCGAACCCTGGGTATTATAAGGTCTCCAGACATCATGCGGACAATGTCAGACAGTGATACATACGCAACCATCTGGTTAGAAAGCATGTACAAAAGCATGCCTATTTCCTCAGCTTGACACACTGCCATCATCAATACAAGCACTCACCATGCTGACCGTGGTATGTTTAAGGGCACAGCACAGGTTGATATCGAGCTGCAAAAATGAGCATACTAGGGACATATTCTTCACCAAGAAGGACATTTTACAAAATGGTATTTTAAATACTAGTAATACCTGCCACGTTTCCCCGATCAGGGAGGTTGTCAAAGTTGTCTGCCTAGATCGGTTATTTTCAGTGAGTCTCCTATCAGATCAGTGAGTGTTGGCAGTTTCACCCATATGGAGTATAAGCCAATCACATATAAATATAAGCGAGAGTAAGCCTTTTTCCTTCAAAAATGCATTTTCAATGTTTGTTTTATGTATGCTTGGTGGTGCAAATGAAGGAAAATCCAAATTTTAACTGAGCAAGAATAAATTTGCATATTGCAGGTATTGCAGAATGTCTGTATTGTAAAGAAAATGTGTCAATATCAAGGAATGCTGCAGACCAAGAATTAAGAAATCTGGGGAATATATTGACGTATGTAATGTACCGTACATGCATTGAACCCAGGGAGCACCAATCACGATTTGAACCCGGAACCTCCTGCTTAAAGACCAACAGCAGGTTGCCCGTTAGGTCTATGTAAGCTTAGGTCTATGGCGTGACATACCGCTGTGTCATTGATCGAAAATCAGTTTTCGAATGCAAGTGGTATTGCAAACGATACATGAAACCTTAACACAAATCAAATAGCTTGCTATAGCTAAGGAAGTTAGTTGTCCCTTCCATGAACCAACACAACCATTCTGAGGCAGTTCACTGCACCATTGTCAACAACACTAAAGAGCTTTGACCACAAATCAAAATGACTGTGGGCTGATGACATTGTCACCTAGAGAGAATGGGAGGGGGTGAGGAGTCTAAGAGCCAAGGGGTAATATCGGGAGGCAATGACAACCGGTATAAACGATACTACGTGATCAGGGGTAGATGTTATGTGGGGGATTATGTCAATTTGGTTTCCTACCATGCTGTAGGTCTGGTTTGTAGTAAGATGGCATCAGTAAAGATGGCATAGAGAACTGTTTTGACTGGTTTAGTTATTATGACCTTTGAGTGGTGGTAATTTGATTGGTTAACTTAATGTTGTAGTTAATAAAAGTATAAGTCTTGGATTATAAAAGGAGCAAAGTAGATTTTTGGGTAAAAGTAAGGACGTCTATCGAGTGACAAAAATTTTAAAAAATTGAATGCATACATTTCGGAATGAAATCAAATTGATATCAAATACAGATGACTTCTGAATCCTGATTACTGATTCGTAACAAGTTTTCAATTTGAGTTGAGATGGATTACACAAAAATAAATTACCTTATTGATTTGTAAGTATTGTAAACATCAGTTTTAATTGTTCAATTAACAACCCCACAGAGAGCTTAATTTCTATTATTCATGACCACTGATAGTGACAACTTTGTATAACCAAGTATAACAAAACAGCAACTTTATCAAAATACAAAATTGTTCAAATATATGTCAAAATGACTACACATTCTTGATTCCTTATTACCTATAATCTTCAATTGGTCAAATTACTATAGCAACAGGTCAGCCAAAGTGCATGATGGGACTTTTCTAACTCCCACAAACTATCCTACAACAACAAATGCATGTGTTGATATAAAACAAAGAAAAAGTCCAACCACTTTTCATGGTGTTGTAATTCAGAGAGTTATCCCTGTTACTTCCATGGTTATCCCTACCAAATCCCCAGCTCTCAGCATTCTATGTGTTAGCGATTTATCGCTCCATGTGTATGCTATCTGGATATACGGCATGCCTTATTACTTACATATGGATAGGGTTGCACACATAGTGATCTTAACCCTTTCCACGCAGCTATTAGTTTTACCATTATACAAAACAGATTTGTCAGAAACCTTTCCCAACTTTCCAAGTCATATCTTAAGAATTACTGAACTAATACTACACATGTTAGTACCGTACTTATTTCAATGCATTTCTCATGGTGATTCCTATGGTGATGAAATTTCAATAATTTTGACATTTTTGTATAATTTTGTGACATTTTGGAAATGTGCCTGCCGCTTGGAAAGCGTTATTATATTATACCTGTTGAAAGGTGTTCCTATAAATGTGGACATTTTCACGCTGCATTAATTTTTGCACTTTTTCGTCCTTTTTCGCATAAGTAAAACACATACATATATTTCATTTGCGTACAAATCTATGCAATGAACTTTCAAATTGAGAATTTAAAAACCCTAACTGTTTAAAAATCGGCAAAGTGCAAAAAAGTAATCGCACAGAAATTAGCACTTTTACAGTAACGCAATAGTTCCCCATCCATGCAAAAATTCATAAATGTTCTCAATCATAGATTTTTTTCAATCCTTTTCTTTAAATATTGAATTTCAGGGGTGAAAATAAGGTATTTTTAGTGTTTGTGAGATGTATCGTTCTGTTGCTTCATGAAATTGGTAAAATGAAACCACGCCAAGATTTAAAAGATTTAACAGAGCACACTATGTTTGAAATGGTGTGTTTCCTGCCGCCCGTGAAAGCATCGCTGCATTATTTCAACATATAAAAGGATCAATGTTATTTATACATTGCTGGATATAAAGTTTTCTTCTTCTTTAATTTGGGGGAATTTGTGTTTGTGATAGGTTGATATAGCCTGCTAATTCTACAGAGAGTTTCTTCACATGAATCTAGAAACATCAGTGTGAGGGGGTTGCCAGGGGGTATAGGAAGGAAGGATACAGAGTGAGAAAGGGGAGATACTGAGTGGAGTTTGGTTTGGAACTGCAGTCACATTCTTTCAATGTAAACTAAGTATTGTAAAGAAAGAACCCTCCATATTTGAAAACCTACAAAAATAGTTTTGTATAATATTTCTTGATGAAAATTATCATCAATATGTAGATACACAAAGACAAATAAACACACGGTGCAAGTAAAATGACCATGTGACGATGTTTACAAGCAATAGATTGCTAACAATGAAATGGGGATGTGCAGCGGTTATATTAAGACCCTTTTCATCAGTTCAGTTGCTTGCTATGTACCACAGAAAAGCCTCAAACAAATTTGAAGGAAAACACTTTTGCCAATCTTTTTTTACTTTAATTTAATTTTGAGCGAAATTCAGTATTTACAACTACCTTTTACGGCAAGTCATAAATCGCCTGTTCAATAAGGAACAATTTCCATCTCTGCCTGATCTACTAATAATAGTATAAAATCGGTTTACCCATTCAACACTTTTGGATATCACAGTCACATACCCATCAAAAACAGCCGAGTGACACCCCCTGGTCCGCATCCCCTTACAAAGGTGTGACGGCACTACATGTTTGAGTATTATCATTTAGATGGCCGAAGCGCTACTTAAACATTGGGCGAACACCTGTGAAATGGGACGTTCAATAATGGACATAATTTACCAGTAGCATCTAAGAAATAAATAGAGAACCCTTACGGCTAAATGCTGGCTACCTGGTCAACTAGCCTATTAATTTGGGATGGTTAAAAAACAGTGGCTTCCACAGCTATCGTTTGAACCTGCAAGTCTGAATAAATTTTGCGGCAAGTAATATTTTACATTGTTCATAGTATAGCCCTCCACCATTTGGATATACAATGTTTAAAGAACTGAAAGATCAAATCGGTAGGGTCATTCTGTAAGATGGACCTTTAGTTTACTTATGAGAGATAGACAATGTCTTGAGTCTATTGAGACAATAACAATTTTCTTGAAAATATCCAAAGTTTTTGAAAGGTTATACATTTTACAAAATTATCAACAACAAATATTTCAAATTTTCATTGTTTAAAAAAAAAAAAAAATCAAGAATTTTCAAAATATTTTTTTGGGATAGCTTGAAAATTACAGGTTATTCAGGCCAGTAGCATAATGGTCCCCTTGGTTTTACACAGAAATTCTTTTCACTGTTCTCTTTTCTCCTGAATAATTTGGTTCCATTTCCCAAACAACCTGCCACATATGGCTAAAAGTCCACTCTGAAATGGTCAATTGAAAGATCCAATTTATCCATCTATCCCCTGCATATGTTTTACATTTCTCCAGACATAGCCATCCCATTTCATCCCTCCTCACTGCCTCCAAGCTATCCAGCCTATAATATTGGTTAAATTGTCTGCACATTTACCCAAACCTTAACTCAATTTTCTACCTAATCATGACCAGGACATTCAATCTATCTAGCCAATCAGTTTGTAACCCATATACTAACCAAGTCAGCTAACGATGTAGAGTGAGTGCTAAATAAAACGGTATCATTCAGGCACGAGAATCAATATACATTAAATAAGAAACAAACCTGAAAAACATTGGGAAATTGGGCTAAAAGGTCAACAAGTGGGCTATAGTTGAAAATTGGGCAGACATTTTGAGGGAAAAAACTTCAATTCAGGTAAATAATTGGGACATTTTCATGGCCTAAAACGGATAAGCAATGCCATGATTTGCAAGATAAACTATAATCCTGGATTTGTCTTATCATTACTAAAATCCTGGATTTGTCTTGTTATTACTAGAATATCAAATTTGATTATATAATATTAATGAAGCTACAGGGAAAAGAGCCTGGCAAAGTATAAATTTGAATCAAGTTATTGCCAATTCAATTTGAGCTAATTGCGCAAATTGAATACCTTATATATAGCGTTTTATGGATAAAGTAGCCAGATAAAGTACATATTTAACTAGACTTATTTAGACTATTCCACCATATTGTCAATCGTTACTTGCACCAGACTAATTTACTACCCAATATTAAATCGGTGTGTCAATGTAGTATTAGGGCATATCACAGGTATGGAACTATCTCCTCTTGAGCAAAAAGCCATACATAGGCTGTCTATGTTATTGGGCTATTCCGGTTGAAACCCATACCCCCCCCCCTCCCCCCTGTGGAGACATTACCTAAATCTACCATGCAGGGAGTGTAGACTTCAAATGGAATCACCCATGTAGGTAATCCAATTTGGAATTCACACTCCCTGTGGCAGATTAAGGTAGATGTCTGTAATATGGGGTGTATGGATTTTAAATGGAATAGCCTATCACCATAGAAGAGTTTGACTAACCAACATTATCATGACTGTTGTCATACAACAGTTTGAATAATTGAAACAATAAATATCATTGTGTAAATATCATTCCTCCCGACAACACCACACACTATCTAAACATATCTTACCCCTTATCATCTCCACCTCCTCTCGCAGGTTTCCCCAGTCCCCAAACATGGTTATGACTAGACAGCCTTCAAAATCTGCCTACATTCCCTTGATTTAAACCCACTCATATGCCCAACCCAAATACCTACATTTCCCTCACCCTAACATATAATGAATAATGAATAATTAACTAGCTCTTTGTATTTATAGAGATACACAAAGATGCTGCTGTTCCTTATCAATTTCTTGAGAGTTCTTGCAGTATCATCCTCTTCCATAAGTAACATTACATACGGTATATCAAAAAATAGGACTCTCTTTCAGCATGGAATTCATCATTATTAGTGGTCGTATTTTTCATTGGATTTATCTCAGATTTTCAGAATATTATCATTATTAATTGGGCTTTGCACTAAAAATTAAATTAGACATGGTCCAGTGGTTTTGAAAATAAAAATAAAACCATCATTAAACAGAGTCCTATTTTTTTATACACCCTGTATAGTTCAAATACAAGAAAAACAATATGAACATATACCGGGTGACTACACAGTACACTATTATTATTAACAGTCTCCTTCTCAAGGTATACTTGTACTTAATGCTCGAATACAACAATATGCTTACCTGTATTCCAGAATATCGAAATGTCATGGAGACGAAGATGCCGACAAAACATGAAAGAAAAATGAAAACGGAGAAAAGAGATTATTAGCATTGAATGGAATTACTCTGTAGAGAAAATCTATAAGTATCTCAAATTTGAGGTTCAAATCAGCATAAGGGGACATGTTACGACTGCACTAATGCAGCATTTGAGATATTAAATGTGCAATTTCAATCCAAATTCATCAAAATTGAAACGAGCTACGATAATAAAAGTAGACTACTACACGATCTAAATGAAGCCCTGAGGATATCCTACGTCAAGACAGAGTTGCGTTTAATCCATTTCAAGACACAGCGCTCCCATTCCTTCCCTGATGTGCATTTAGTTAAAATAAAATATGTGTCAAACAAGTAATTTTTGAGGGTACTAAACCTTTGAACAATTTAGTGTTTGATTAACAGTCAGTCGCAGAAATACATCTTATCTTTAATTTTCTATGAGACAGCAAATCGATAACTTTTAATTAGTGTTTTGAAATATCAATGTATCTAGCATTTCAAAATAATATCATGAGTGCAACCAAGGGTGTGGATTCAAAATTGCATGGCATGTGCCATCAATGATATAAGAATACTAGATTTACAACAAAAAGTTAATTTGCCAGATAACTGACAAAATATAGAATATATAAAAAGGAGGGTTGTTGATTGTACCAAAGTACACATTGGTAAAAATATAATATTTTGAGACATACCAAACCAAAGAGGTTCTGCCCCCTTCCTCATCCAAGGATATCACTGAGTTCTTCCCCACCCCTCCCCTCCTTCTCCCCTCCCCCTTCCCACTGAGTGGAATGGATTAGAAGTTTCTTAGCTGCTATTACTTAGTAAAACATGTCGGGTGCATAATCTTCACGGGGCTTTACGTCAGACACTGTATTCATGTGTCAAATCCAATCTATTATTGTAGTTATTGTCACTGAGTTCTCCCCCACCCTCCTGCATCTCCCCATTTTGCATTACATCCCTCCTCCCCTCCTCCTCCCCTTCCCGCTGAATGGAATGGAGTAGAATAGATGCTATAACTTAGTAAAACATGTCGTGTGCATAAGCTTCGCGAGGCTTTACGTCAGACACTGCATTCATGTGTCAAATCCAATATTAGGTTGCATTCAAAAACATTTCTCTACACTGAATATTTGCTGTATATTATATCCTATGTATCTTATTAGCCAATAAAGTTTCTTTCATCTCCATATAATATGTCACGCATAGCATTTATATTTACCATTTGAACATAATAGAGAGGGTGTTTTGGTGGTGGGTAATTGTTGTGTGGTCTTTTTTTGGGGTGGGGTGAAGTAGGGGGTTCACACTTTTCACACGGCTATTGGTTTTACCATATATATACAAAACAAGATTTTTTTCAGAAACCTTTCCTAACTTTCAAGATCTATCTCAAGGATTACTGAACCAATACTAGGCATGGTTGTACTTATTTCAATGCATTTCTAATGGTGATTCCAAATATGGTAATGAAATTCAATAATTTTGACATTTTTAAAACAATTTGTGACATTTTGGAATGTCGTCTGCAGACGCCTGGCACATGGAAAGTGTTAAAAAGGATAACTGGCAACGTCCAATCGAATACCTGTCACAGAATAAGCTTAAGCTTACTCCATAGCACACCAATTTCACTTGTTTTTTAAATTCAGGATTTAGAAGTTCATTACACATAACTTACAGTAACAAAGGAAAATATTAACTATATCACTACATCAACTTGTTTGAAATTTGAAAATTTGGCAAAGCTTAACAAATTCAGTGTGCATAGATAAACATTACTAGGGTATTTCTAGCATATATATATAAGGATAGTAATACAAAACCCTGATTACTAAAGTATCTGTGAGCATTTGACCATTTTAGATTTGATAACATAGAATAGCTGTTTGACTTAGCAGGATGAGAAACAATTGATCTATATATTATTTATCAAAGTTCATGAGAACATATGGCTGAGCAGAAAACTCTGCGAGAAAGAATTCCTAACCCTATTTGTGGCTCGATTTAGGCCTCAGCATTAACTTATCCAACAGACTTTCTATTTGAAACCAAAACTAAACATAAGCTTATGCTATTACAAAGTGATTAATGGGTGGATCATACACGCAATACTCCCGAGTTACATTTTTTTGTTCATGTACAAACTGTGCTAACAGACTTGGCCTAGTAACAACTATTCCTATAATGTTTTGATGGTACCTATAGATTTACTTATGATTGAATATGCATCGCCACAAAATATGCAAAACACATCACAAACTTGTTGTGTACGTATTAGATGGTTATTGGCTGGATAATCTTAGCATCCATATCTATTGACAGAAATGTGCATTATGCATCACATGCATTAGTTAGTCTTGGTTGGCGACTCCTACCACCCAAACCACCTATCCCCACAACCCTTTACACTATCCATAACCTCATCCCCTAACCCCTATACCCACAACCCTACCATCACCCCAACCTTTTTATATTAAAAATATCCAGAAATTTAACATAATGTATAAAGTTATTGGCGATCCAATTTTGGACCCAATTTTTTCAGGACACACTGTTTAATAATAAAAAAAGATCTTCTGCGTGATACTATGCGGCAAGCGGCTAGCGTGCATACAACAAAATTGACCTCTGGATGAGGATGAGTTCTCTGTAAACACCTCAGGCTTCAAAGATGGTCATTTATGATGAGATAATAAAGTCCCTTAATCCATTAAGCGCCTTAAAATTCCAGGCTGAATAGGGCCTCATTAGGTCAAATTAATAAGTAAGCTTAATGGCACTAATATTAATAAATTGTTGAAGCTTTTTGTTTTTCTGTTGCCATACTTATTCTAGCCTGAAAAGAATTAATGTAGATCCTAAATATAGGTCACTGTATAAGTAAATAGAAACAGTATACGTAATTGAAACACTCTCATTTGACTGTTAAAATACACACGATTCACAGCCCTAAAAATTGAATTCTCTGTGTGTGAGTATATGCATCATTCTTTAGACATCCCAATTCAAACATTTAGTGCTTCAATATAAGCTGACATTTTCGCGGTGGTGTTATTTTTCGCGCTTTTCTCGCAAAATATTTTTCCTCAAAAATATGGTTTTCAACATTCATGCAATCGCCCGCAAAAAAACAATTTGCGAAATGTCTATGATATCAAAATGCGCGAAAATATCTTTACGCAAAAATATTGGCTTTTACAGTACTACAGAAAATCCGAAAATTACAAAAATATGAATGAGTTTGAAATGTACTGTAAAAGTGTGATTTTTCATGCAATTAATTTTTTTCGCGCTTTACTGATTTTTAAATGTTCTGCATGTTATTTAATTCGCAATTTATAGCTTCATCAAATAGAGATATACGCAAAAGAAAGGCATTTGCGTATTATAATTTTTGCGGTAGCTGCTTTGAGCGTGAAAAGAATTGGCTTCATGCGCTGATAATGATGTGCAGGGGAGTGCTATTGTGAGCTTATCAACATTTGCGCAAGTGCATTGATTTAAGTCTTATTTTTCAAGAAACAAAACATACACATGTATTGACCTAATTCTTACATGACGCTATACAAATCAAAATTCTTAATTTGAGAATAATTTTGATCTATGTAACAACGAATAATGATGTTTACAAGTTTGCTAATACCTGCAGTGAAAATCGGCGAACTCGCGATGCCCGAACAACGAATCAAAACAAATCGTGTGGAACGTGCATTGAACGGCGCACACACGGAGTGCATTAGACACTTTCACACACTGTTAGAACACTGGGTAAAATAGTACGGGGTAAAGTCGGGTTGGGTAAACTTTACCCAGTATTGGTCAAACAAATGCGGGTTGGGCAAAAGTCATTTTACCCAACGGTTGAGTAATATTTTTTTCATCAGTTTTACCTATTAGTTGTGTAATCAGGGGTGTTACGGGGTTGGGTAAAAAAGGATTTTGCCCAACGTTGGTCTACTAAGGTCACGTGGTATCTTGGACGAGCTGTTATTGGTCACCGCGATCAACCGCATGATTTACAAAACAAAATGGCCGGTTTGGTGACTGGTAAACCGGCGCTGGCTGGGGAGGAACTACTGAAGGTTTTTTCATGGTAAAATAACATATTTATATTCTAATATTGTGTTGTCTACAAGATTTTCAGGTAGAGCATTAAATACGATAGAGGACAGTTGTAGCTTTAAGCGAAAATTAGATAAGCTTATTCATGTAATTCCGTCAACTAATAACGGTCGTTGCACGCACGCAGTGTTGGCCTACGCTATGCCAACCATTGTGTATTACCATGCAGTAATACTATAAACTGCAACCAATATGGATGGGCTATCACTGTTCTCTAAGTCTAACAAATTTAACGCTTTAACCTGATAATGGTGCAGACAACGCAGTCTTTTGAAAATAAATAGAGTCTATTTTACCCAACAAAAGGATAGAATTTACCCAACCATTGTAGAAATCATTGCCCAATATTATGGGTAAAATCAAATATACTACCCAACAAATGGCTAAAATCAAATATACTACCCAACAAATGGCTATGGCTTACCCAATAATGTAGTAAAATAATTGCCCAATAGGCATGGGTAAAATTCTATTACCCAACAAAATGCTAAAATAATTACCCAATATTACTGGGTAAAATGTTATTACCCAACAAAATGGTAAAATAATTACCCAATATCATTGGGTAAAATGTAATTACCCAGAATTAGGGTAAAAAAATTACCATTATGTTGGGTAACTGTTACCCAACCGGGGTTGGGTAACACGTTTACCCAGAAAAAGGGTTGTTGATATAGCACCCAGCGGTTGGGTAAAACTTTACCCAACTTGGGTAAAGTTTTACCCAACCGTTCTAACAGTGCAGGCCTGGACAAAATGGGCAAATTGGGAAGCCTCTTGCTGGGAAATTTAGGAATTTGGAGGAAAATGTGGCTCTTCCACATAAATAAATACATAAGAAATAATGGGAAATTTTCAATTTGAAGAAAATTTGGGTTAGCTTGCCGGGATACCAACATTTTTTCCAGGCCTGCACTTACAATGCACTCCACGTATTTTAGTTTCTTGCTTTCTGATTGGTTCGACACTACTAAGAGTGTATGAATATGTACAGCAATCCAAAGATTGTCTTGAAAGTAGCAGACTATCAAATCCTCATTTAATTGAGTTCTGGATCCAATACATCAATGCACTATCATCTCACACAATCATAAATCTGTCTCTCAGAAAGGGTGATAAAACGATGATCATATGACATATGATAACAAATTCAATCGCCAAGTTCACTACCACAAACCTATTAACATTCCTTAGTTGATGATATGGCAAGTTCAAGAGGCTGGACTATATATCATAACAGACTCAAGTAGCTGATCATATACAAGATAGTCATAATTAGTTTTGTCACTGTTCCCTCAAAACCTTGTATGTTTTTCAGGCCCATCAGCATGTATAAAGTAAAGCTGCCCAATGGTTATGTATGTCTAGGAGGTGTTGCTTTATACATGTTCAGGGGCAAGGGCACTTTCAAGCTGTTGATATATTTGTTTTGGCCCTTGAACATGTTCAGGATAGATTGCCCAAAGGATATACATACAAAGTATTATTTTATACATACTGAAGGGCCAGATGATGATATGAGGTTTTGACTGAACAGCTACGGTCCGCCTTGGAATCCTATCCAGCCATGTGCCCTTTAAATGAGGAGGCGTATAATTGATATAAATCAAGGAGACTAAAGAAGACGACTATCTGTGAGAAGACTGACATTGAGAAAGATTTGATTGAGTGATTCCTTTTGAGATGTAATGAAGCGGACCATCCATTATCCTGATGCAATTACTGATTAAGTTAGCCTTATTACTGATTGATGTTTTAGGTATAATAAGGGATGGTTCCTAAAAAAATGGACTTGTTTAGTATTAAAATGTTTGGTCCTCAACAGGTTATGTAAGATAATCTTCCAATATCAACCCAAGATATAGCTCTGGTCAGGGTTGTAGCCAGAGCATTTTGAGTGGCGGGCGCAATATTTTGCTATTTGGTTACACAATTCTCGCAGCGCGGGGCCAGGATGTTTTTTAGGCTTTTTTAATGCACTTTGAGGGTTCCTGCCACAGAATTTCTTGTTTTATTAGGCAGTTTAATGATTTTATCCACAAATTGTTTATTAAAAAAAATTAGAATGCCGGGGGGCCAGCCCAAAAAAACCTGGATCTGGTACAGAGCTGCGAGTATAGCGAGACTAGCGCCGGGTCTTTGCGACCAAGATTTAGAGGACACCGTTTTGGGCTATTGAGGAGGCACAAGTCTAGTGCTACCCAAGACATTGAATTAAGATTAGACATGGAGAGGGCAAATTTATGTGGGATGTGGAAATAAGAAAGTAATATAAGACACCAGCAGCATAGAGGAGTGATAGGTAATAGTATGGCAATACAGTGAACATTTTTGAATATCATTGCTTCAATAGGGTTTGATTTACCAGGAGGGGAGACAGGAATTGTTTTGCTACCTACCAATACCCTCCCATGGCAATAATTCTGCATCTCCGATTCTCAATATTATTAAGTTTTACATCATTCTGTTTCTCTGAGCATATCAGTTACAAAACTAGGCTCTACAGGTAGGACTACCAAATGAGAAGCAGTGAATTAAGGCATAGATCCTTGATTGTTTTAAGGGCACCTAGAAATTGAGTAAAATTAAGCTGTTCCATCGATATAAAACATAAAACAACATTTAACCATGTCCATTTACTCAAAGGCATATTATGTGATCTTTTCCAGGGAGCGCCCTTTATTCATAATTTTTTTTTAGAAAGTAGATTTTCTTGCAGATTTACATTTCTGATCATACATCATGAAAATATTCTGAGTTACAGAGCGATACGATTCCTAATTACTTCAAAATCATGGTTTTAGAGTGAATTTAGAGTGAAAATAGTTGGTCGCGCAGACCTGACAGTTTATTTTCACTCTTAAAACCATGATTTTGAAGTAATTAGGAATAATATCGCTGTGTAACTCAGAATATATTTATGATTCATGATCAGAAATGTAAATCTGCAATCAAATCTTATTTTCTAAAAAAATATAGGATGTCCGAATTATGCTTATTTAACACTTTCCAAGAGGCAGCCGTCTGCCAAGACAGTTCCCACATTTCACAAAATGGTTCAAAAATGTCAAAATTATTGAATTTCATCACCATATGCATTAAAATAAGAACAAACATGCCTAATATTGGTTCAGTAATTCTTGAGATAGACTTAGAAAGTTGGGAAAGGCTTCTTGTTTTGTATATTGTGTTGTTATTAGAACAAATTTATTTCAATTGAAGTCAGTCAATTTAAGGGTATCAGATGCCCTTAAACAGTCACTCCTAGAAAAGTACAATGTAATATCAAAATATTGTATTGACCCAGTGATATGATGACAAGTGACAACTAATAATCTGTGTTTATTGACCTAAAAATGTCACATATCTACACAATAAATAAAATAATGTGGCCAATCCTCACCATTGCCATTCCTCCATGGAGACAGTGGTCCGATCATCAGAGATGGGGCCTCCATTCAGGGTACTACAATCTAATATGTTTTCGTCGTGATAGTGTATAATGGTATTTTTTGAATAAATACACTGAAACACAAACCTCTTATGTTGTCCACAAAGCAAGTTTTGGGACCGACACGTCCCTTTTTGTAATCTATTTATAATTTTTGGAAAGCTATCAAAATCAGTTTAAACAATAACAGAAACACTACCTTTTTCTTTAAAATGTCATATTTATACCCTTAAAGATCACATTAATAATAATATTGACTGAAATGTCTACATGCATATTGACAACGTTAAGATGGGGTTTGTCTTACATTAATCTGCGATTTTCGATAACGTAATCAACAGAGCCTGTGTTTTCTCTTCCAAAATTGTGATCTCGGTTAAAAACCCTAACCAGGGTTAGGGTTGTACTTTGGCCCCAACCGATACACGATTCATGTACATTATTTTGTCCATTGAAGGTAAACTAAACCTCCTCCCCTAAAAGGCTTAAATGATAACAAAAATGTCTGTGCCACTGCTACATATTCCTTGTTCCAATTTGATAATTTCCGATATTTGCAACTATGCTGTATACAAACATAGATTTCATGATTGAGAAAGCACAATTTGCAATAAACCAAGAGTATCATAAACTGTTAGGTAACAAGGATTTGACAACACATAATCCTTACACAAGGTCTCACACAAAATAAAAAGAGGGTTACAAAACACAACAATGATTCAATTCTTTCGCTAAATAGCTCAGCCTTTTGTACTTTTATACCAAATCAGGGATTTATAATGGTTCATTTTACTGAGTTAAAAGTGGTCTGGGAAAATTCCGCTTCATACAACGATGTGAGTGTTCTAGCTCTGAATCAACTGTGCAGGTATTCTATAGACCAACAGAATAACAAAGCATTGCCTCTCTCAACAGTGTCTTTTATGGTCAAATTAATTATTAATAAGCTTAAAAAGTGCTACAAACTCAAGACCGTTTCTGTTGTTTTTCAAGTGGTTTTATGTGAAGGGATTTGGCTCAGGAGTTCAGATTTCTGTGCAGTTTGCAAAATGTTATGCAGGCAGAGAAAGTGCATGGTATAGCATTTACTCAGGCCACAAAAATAAAACCCAGCTCTATGGGCCTGACCGACCCATACTTTAGAATGTGTATTCATACAAAACTACTGAGTTTCTAACCCTACATGAATACATACATACACAGATTTTTTCATAAGAATAACGGTTACTTGGTCTCCTGACTACTGACAAACAATTATCTGATGGCAAATACTTTTTGATACTCAAATTTGGAGCACTATAGTGTCGAATCACTATCCCATAGACCTTTCATAACATACACTTGCATGCCCTCCAAAATAAAACTTAACTGAATCATCACACATACACCCCCCCCTCCCCCCCCCCCCCCCCCCCTCCCCCATACGGATGGGGATTTGCATGTGTCATCATCATTTTGTTGGGTCTAAGGGATTCTGAAACAGACTATAATCACACATTTTGGTGATGCATTGAGCTTTAGCATGTCTGTGGTATAAAGGACACAGTAGTTATATAGAATTGTCTTTTATTCTCCTGTCAGCTTATTCTCCTTCCTTTATTTATATGAAATTATCTTATTCTCCTGTGACCATGGGCAAATAAGCTAATTTGTACAAATAGTCAGGGCCACTATGTGCTTTGCAGTAGATTCGTTGGATTTTTGTGGGGAGTTGCTAATTTTTGCATTTTCATGAAGATAAAGGTCTACAGAAAGTGAAAACCAATGTTTACACATTTTTAAAATCCGTTATAGCAGCCATTTTGGAATTTCAAAATGGCCGCCAATCTTCATCTCATTAAATGACGTATAGCAATCAAAATGTATGGTGAAAACCGTGAAAGTATAGTTTTGATAGTGGGATGTATGTATTAGACCACTACATACTCATATCCAGAACTTTTGTTTTATTAACACACCGAAAACCAAGATGGCCGCCAAAATGGCCGCCAATAATGGTAAAATTTCATAAATTGGCATATATGATCCAACATGTATGTTTAGAGTATAGCTTTAACAATGGGATGTATGATACAGACCACTGGAAACTCATATCTAGTATTCTTGTTTTGTTAACATACTTTAAAACCAAAATGGCCGCCAAATTGATGGCCAAAAATGGTCAAATATTATAAAAAATTCAATAGAATAGCATAATATCAACTGAAATGTATGATGAAAATATGATTTTAATGATGGGATGTATGTATCAGACCACTAGTAACTCATATCAAGTACTGTTGCTTTGTTGACATACTTAAAAATCCAAAATGGCTGCCAAAATAGCCCCAAAATGGGTCTCAAAATGACTTCAAAAATTGTCAAATTCCATAAAATGGGATAATATCAACCAAAATGTATGATAAAAATATAGTTTTAATGATAGGATGTATGTATTAGACCACATGTAACTCATATCCGAGTTTTTTTGCTTTGTTAATATACTTAAAAATCCAAAATGGCCCCAAAAATGGGTCCCAAAGTGACTGAACAAATTGTCGGAATTCCATAAAATGGGACAGTATCAACCAAAATGTAAGATGAAAGTATAGTTTTAACATTGGGATGTATGTATTAGACCACTGGTAACTCATATCCAGTATATTTGAATTGTAATAACATACTTTAAATCCAAGATGGCCACCAAAATGGCAGCTGTAAATGTAAAAATAGTCTACATGAGTGTCTGACAATCCAGAATAGATATTGTAAGAATATTACATCACATACACCACATAGTATGTTCTAAACTGTTAAGCTATTGCTTTTAGATATAAGGCCCACCTCTGTGACAATTTTGATTCTGTATCACTTTCTAAAATGGCTGCCATCACTGCCATTAATTCATAAGTGCGTGCTTTTAAGAAAGACGCATGCCCTATATATTTATATATAAGCTTACAATGCTCAATCAGTGAATATTTCATGTTTCCTTTATTCAATACATGCCCTGAACTGACCAAATGGTCGGCGACTGATGATTTGAGGCCCTATCCGCCCAATGAAACCATGGTATCGCCTGTTGCTATAAGATTTTATCTGTAAAACGTGTATAATATTTCATGCTGATTTGAGCATATATTACTCTAGCTTTATTGGCTTAACTATCAAGTTGAATCACCGATTTCTGCCAATTAATTAGAGTTAGGCCTACATGTTTACGAAATAAATATATCTTACTATAGCACTCCCATTTAGCAACTAATAAACCTAAAAGTATCATCACTATACTTTGTACCGTGACATTTCATTATTTCAACCGGGCTTGGCTTGTGTATCCCTAATCATGATTTGCTCAAGGTGTTGCGTCTACGTGTTGCGTTGTCTATTTATTCGATTGATTTCGGTTTTTCTTGTAGCTATATTCCTGAGCAGTCCCTACTATTAATAAGTTGATGTTAAATGACCTAACAATATTGTGTTGTATTGTAAATGACCATACACTGAAAACAAAAACTAGCATTCCCTACTAGAGAAAAGTTAGTTGAAACGATGTCTGTATCTACTAACATATACTAGTAGAGCTTGGCTGAACTAATATCTATATTATAATACGCTACTCTCTGTCTGTTTGTTTGTCTGTTTGTCTGTTTGTCTGTTTGTCTGTTTGTCTGTGCGCGCTTTTTCGTCGCCTTCCCGGGGTCGGGCGGCGTTCAAACTCGGTGGGTGGGTCCAGCTCGGTCCCCGCAAGAACAAGTTTGCTTTCGCTAGAGCGTACGAGGTCAAAGGTCATCTAGGGGTCAACTTTTTGAAATTGGTCGGATCGTGCTTAAACTCGGTGATCGCAATGCTCGATGCGAGGCGAGCGTGGCAAAAATAAAACGGGTTGGCGTTTGTCGGGTCTTCCGGGGTCAAAGGTCGTCTAGGGGTCAAATTTTCAAAGTGTGTCCGATCGGGCTTAAACTCGGTGACGGGAAGCCCGAGTACGAGTCGAGCGTGGAAAAAATAAAACGGCTTTGCTTTTCTTGGGTCGTCCGGGGTCAAAGGTCAAAGGTCATCTAGGGTCAACTTTTTGAAGTTGGTCGGATCGTGCTTAAACTCGGTGATCAAAAGGCTCGATGCAAGGCGAGCGTGGCAAAAATAAAACGGGTTAGTGTTTGTCGGGTCTTCCGGGGTCAAAGGTCGTCTAGGGGTCGAATTTTCAAAGTTTGTCCGATCGGGCTTAAACTCGGTGACGGGAAGCCCGAATACGAGTCGAGCGTGGACAAATAAAACGGCTTTGCTTTTCTTGGGTCGTCCGGGGTCAAAGGTCGTCTAAGGGTCGAATTTTCAAAGTTTGTCCGATCGGGCTTAAACTCGGGGACGGGAAGCCCGAATGCGAGTCGAGCGTGGAAAAAATAGAGCATACGAGGTCAAAGGTCATCTAGGGGTCAACTTTTTGAAGTTGGTCGGATCGTGCTTAAACTCGGTGATCACAATGCTCGATGCGAGGCGAGCGTGGCAAAAATAAAACGGGTTAGCGTTTGTCGGGTCTTCCGGGGTCAAAGGTCGAATTTTCAAAGTTTGTCCGATCGGGCTGAAACTCGGTGACGAAAAGCCCGAATACGAGTCGAGCGTGGAAAAAATAAAACGGCTTTGCTTTTCTTGGGTCGTCCGGGGTCAAAGGTCGTCTAAGGGTCGAATTTTCAAAGTTTGTCCGATCGGGCTTAAACTCGGGGATGGGAAGCCCGAATGCGAGTCGAGCGTGGAAAAAATAGAGCATACGAGGTCAAAGGTCATCTAGGGGTCAACTTTTTGAAGTTGGTCGGATCGTGCTTAAACTCGGTGATCACAATGCTCGATGCGAGGCGAGCGTGGCAAAAATAAAATGGCTTTGCTTTTCTTGGGTTGTCCGGGGTCAAAGGTCGTCTAAGGGTCGAATTTTCAAAGTTTGTCCGATCGGGCTTTATGCATGCATTCTACAAACCACCAAACCCGAGAACCGACAAACACCGGTGACCGCCCAAACCCGAGAACCGACAAACCCCGGGTGACCGCCTAGTATATATTAGTACGGCAGGCGGAACCAATTCGCCAAACTAATATTTTGTTAGTTGAGCAACTAGTTCGGCCATGCCAAACTAGAATTTTGGAGCGTCCTACTAATATTCTAGGGTGCCCTACTAAAAAAAAATCTAGTTAAAATGGTGTCTCCTTCAACTAACTTTTCCTAATAGTGCCAGCCCTACAAGCTTTTCTACTAGTTTAACTAGTTGCAGCTAGCTGAACTAGTTGCTCAACTATGCTCAACTAGATGCTTAGTACTAGCGTTTCTAGCAGTTTTATATGGTCTACACACACGTGAAATATACTGTTATGGCTATGTAGGGCTTGCTGCATGGCTTTGATCTGCTTACTGCATGGCTTTGATCTGCAAGAAGAAACAACAACAAAACAGATTAAGTACATTATTGAAAATTTGCTACAATTTAAGTAAGCTTACTTTACTCATCACATAGACGATAATTTAAATTACGCCATGGCTGCAATAAACTCCCAACTTTAACCTACATCACGTCTACGTCTACGAGTTTATAACGATGTGTTTTTGTTTTAAATACAATCTTGGATTTTACTCACTTTTGCGACATCTTTATCTCAAAAACGTGCAGCTGCGAGTGAAATAATCGCCGCCGTCACGTCTATGACCAAATTGACCACCACGCACGCGCGGCAACTTCTTTAGTGCGGCACTCTCGTCCGGCATCTGGTACGGCCGAAAAAAATCGTAGGTCTGCCTTTCGTAGTCCAACTAATTTTCAGACATTAGTTCAGCAGCACAATATAATTGGTAGGGCGTGTCCAACTAAAGGCGTTGCTACTATTCTTCATTTCATTCGTTGAAAAATTAGTTCGACCACGCACACTCTGCTAGAAGTAACATCATTACTCGTTCAACTCGGTTCAACTAAATGCCTAACTAAGAAATTCTCGTTCAACACCCCTAAAAACGAGTTTTTGTTTTCAGTGTACTATGTAATACCAACACCCCGAATATAATGGGACAGCATTCACTATATTATTATGATAAAGCCTAGATCTAGTTTGAGCATTTTAAAATATCCAAGATGGCGGCAAAGGGGTAAAATAACCGAAAAACAGTATTAGTTTATTGTTAGGCTTACATTAGATATGACCAAGTTATTATATCTACAGCTTTTAATCCATCCAGTAAACGTATTTGTATGTGACAAGGTATGATTGAATGGTATAGACTCCATTTTGACAATGTAATGTTATTACGATGGCCATTATAATGACCATTTCATTAAAATTACCTCTAAATGGTCAATACAATTACCTTCAAATGGTCAAAACAATTACTACAAGTGGTCACCAATTGATTAAAATATGGTCAGAATGGAAAGAAATGGACTCAATAACATTATATCATACATTGTCACATACAATATGTCTACTAGGTGGATTAAAAGCTATACATATAATAATTTGGTCATATCTAATGTAACACTAACAATGAACTATATACTGCTTTTCAGTTATTTTAACCTTTTAAAGCCATCTTATATATTTTAAAATACTCAAACTAGATCTAGTACAGCCCCTAGGCTTTATCATAGACATATAGTGAATGCTGTCCCATTATATTTTGGGGTGTTGGCATTACATAATATGGTCATTTACAATACAAAACAATTGTTTTGGGTCATTTAACATCAACTTAACCATTCTGGCAGCCATTTTTGAAAGTTTTACCGAATCAAAACTGTCACAGAGGTAGGCCTTATATCTAAAAGCAATGCTCAACAGTTTAGAACATACTATTTGCTGCATGTAATGTAATATACACTCTTACAATATCTATTCTGGATTATCTTACACTTATGTAGACTATTTTTACATTTACAGCGGCCATTTTGGTGGCCATCTTGGATTTAAAGTATGCTATTACAATGCAAATATACTGGATATGAGTTACTAGTGGTCTAAATTATACATCTCAATGTTAAAACTATACTTTCGTCAGACATTTTGGTTGATATTATCCCATTTTATGGAATTCCGACAATTTGTTCAGTCATTTTGGGACCCATTTTTGGGGCCATTTTGTATTTATAAGTATGTTAACAAAGCAAAAAATACTGGATATGAATTACTAGGGGGTTTAATATATACATCCCATTATTAAAACTATATTTTCATTATACATTTTGGTTGATATTATCACATTTAATAGAATTTGACCATTTTTGCAGCCATTTGGGACCTATTTTGGGGCTATTTTGGCAGCCATTTTGAATTTTTAACTATGTTAACAAAGCAAAAACATTGGATATGAGTTACTAGTGGTCTAACACATACATCCCATTGTTAAAATCATATTTTCATCATACATATCGGTTGAAATTATGCTATTTTATTAAATTTTGACCATATTTGACCATTGTTGGCCATTAATTTGGTGGCCATTTTGGTTTTAAAGTATGTTAACAAATCAAGAATACTAGATATGACGTTCTAGTGATCTAATACATACATCCCATTGTTAAAGCTATACTCTGATCATACAGGATGGGTTCATTTATGCCAATTTATGGAATTTTACCATTTTTGGCGGCCATTTTGGTGGCCATCTTGGTTTAAGGTGTGTTAACAAAGCAACAATTCTGGATATGAGTGTCTAGTGATGTAATACATACATCCCACTATTAAAACTATACTTAAACCATACATTTTGATTGCTATGTCATATTATGAGATTTGACCAGTTTGGGCGGCCATTTTGGACGCCATCTTGAATAACCCCTTAGTCATGGCCACCATTTTGAAATTAAGATCAGGGCTAGTTAGTTCTGCTTTAGGGGCAACAGACATGACAGTTATACCAAAAAATAAGCTTTAAAAAGTGACCACATGTCATGTTTTGTTTAAAAATAGTTTAAATATGTCAAAATTTGGCCGCCATTTTAAAAATCCAATATGGCCGCCATTAGACATTTTAAAAATGTGTAAACATTGTTTTCTGGTATCAGTGGTCTATAAACATTAATTAGATGCAAAAATTAGCAACTCCCCACAAAAATCCAACGAAATTACATAGTGGCCCTGACTAAAATTGAAAATATCCATTATTCAAATAATGAAAGCTGTCTTCAGTTCTGAGACATCACGCTCCAAATAAAATAAATCTTTCAAAATGTTTGCACTTTATTATCAACTCTCATCAATTTTTCATGATTTCATCATGATACGGGGCAATCTTCATTACCTATTTATGCATCCTCCGAGCGTTCTTTCATCTTTTATAAGCTGTTAAAATACTCCCTAGTGAATCCATTGCTTAGATATATCACAAGCTCGGATGGACGTGAGCGGCTTACTTCTATACAGAATTGCGAGGCAGTTTTCACCTTTTTATGTCACGCTTTTTGCTCTTTAACACTTTCCATGCGGCAGGCTTCCAACATTTCACAAAATATTTCAAAAATGTTAAAATTATTGAATGTCTTTAGCATATTTGGGATCATCATGAGAAATGCATTGAAATAAGTACAAACATGCCTATAGTATTGGTTCAATAATCCTTGAGATAGACCCTGAAGTAAAACACAAGAATTTGTCACTTCTTTTTACCTAATTCAAAATCAATATTCCTGACATATACGACTCATTCCGCCTGATTGCGTCACATATTTCTTGATTCCGTGGTCCCTAGTTTGTTTTACACAAGGCAACTTTTAAATAGCTTTTGTCACTAACTTACCCATTTTTAAAATGCATGGAATAATTTACAAAGTGTTAGTTTACACAGGGAATTCAATAAGCCATATGAGTTAGTAATTAGCAACATCACACAGTATAAGGCCAACAACAAAAAATTGTTTGATTGTCCATAGATCACTTTTAAAAGTTGGGTAGGTCAGTCTGGAAAAGGGTTTTTTTTCTTCCTTTTTTTCTTTTCTCACTTACCCTTTTTTCAGGTACTAAGAGTAAAATGAGATGTACTTGTTGTGGAAACCAAAACGGGGGAACACAATTTGTAATATTTTGATGAGTATTTTTTATTTTCTCAACACTTAAAAAAACAAAAAAACAAAAAATTCAACTAATATTTGTAAACATTTTGAACAACAAGAAATGAAATGTTTTTTTGGTTTTTTAATTAAAAAGAAAAATTGGTCGGAATGATTTAGAGGGTCGGGCAGACTGGGATAATCAAACAAACAAACAAATTTGGCCTAACCTAATAATTGCATTAAAACACAAATACACTCATGCACTTAATAATAAATAATAACTTTTTCACAAGTAGAAATTATAAAGATTCTTTAATCCTTTCAAAATTTCACTTCGAAAGGAGTACAATTGAGGTACAAGTTGTGATAATTATTACAGACTGTTATTTATCTTATTCAATTTCCAGGACAATTATTTACCTGTAGCACAATTGGTGTATCACTACGACTTCATCTTCCTCTAACAAAGTATAACATCATTGTCATTGTCAGTAAAACTTTACAATTTCTCAGAAATAACTTTGTATATATTTTTACAAAGAAAACAGATTTTGTAACAAAGACTTCCATCTTTGTACAATTATGGTAGGCATATCCTGTGGGAAAAGCTTCCATTTTGAGGGAAGAGTAACAAAAACAGATTTCTGCAATAATGAACAAAGACTTATACTTTTACACCAACTGCTGAAGGCCTATACCCTTTAGGATATCATAAAACACATTTTGAAGAATGAAGAAAAAAAACAGATTTAGAAATTTTGAACAAAGACTCACTTAAATCTGACTAAATTCCTTAAGGAAATCATCAAGTATGTTCTACACCTTGGCTAGTACAGAGGTCATAAGATCATTCTTCTATTCAGCCAGTGAGCCCAGAGAATAGTGAAGGGGATCTTAGGTCAGTGCTTTTGGGGTATGCCATGTTATGGGTCAACTATAGTAATCTCTTTTCTCACCGCTAGGGGATATATGCCTTGGTTTTTGGGTCAGTTAATGCCTCTTTTCTTACCGCCAGTCAGTGGATTTATGTTTTGTCTTGTTATGGGTCAGTTACAATAGCCCTGTTCTCACAGGTAGTTAGTCAATTTGCCATATTCTTTACTATGGGTCAGTTATAGCTTTTTCCCTCACGCCGCCTCTTGCAACAGACTTAACACTTTCCACGCGGCAGCTCACAAAATATTTCAAAAATGTCAAAATTATTGAATTTCGTTACCATATTTGGAATCACCATGAGAAATACATTGAAATAAATACAAACATGCCTATTATTGGTTCAGTAATTCTTGAGATAAATTTTGAAAATTGAAAAAAAGATGTTGAAAAATTTGTTTTGTGTATAGTAAAACCATAGCCGCGTGGAAAATGTTAAGCTATACCAGTACCTTGCTAAGGGCCAGCTAAGTAAGTCTTACACCTCAGCATCTGTATCACTTTTACTTGCAAGCCTGGGGCCAAAATCACCGAGCACCCTTAATCTTTGTAAAATATCTAGAATTCTTTTAACTTTTCACAAAAGATCACAATAAATCAAGTGAATCTTATGGTTTTAACTTAAATTTTAAAATTTAAATTAAGTTAAAGCTTGTTCTTAAACAAGTTCAATTCACTACATGTCATGAACTTTACTGTGCAATGTCTATGTCTGACCATATTATGAATGGCAAAAAAGTTCAATAGTACTGTATGGTGTCAGGCTTTCTTTGTTATCCCATTTCAAAAATATAATTAATCATTGTTGAATTGAATAACTACACCACATCCACCCACATTCCGAAATCAAAAAATTTACTTTACAAAACTGTAACTATGTCTGAAAATCATTTCTGTATTTGTTTAAATCTTGTTAAGTTACAACATATCTGTAAACTGTCTTCAAAAATGATGGTTAGACACAGATACTTTGGTTTGTCTTGAAACGTGATAAATATAATTCAGCAGGCCTTTCAGCAAATATGAAGAAAATGTTAGGCTTATATCTTTACACAGTTAAACTAATTCAACCATGCAGTTATTAGTTTAATCACACAAAACAGATTTTTCAGAAACCTAAATTTCAAAGTCTATAAGAATTGCTGAATCAATACTATGCATAAGTGTACTTATTTTAATGCATGTCTCATGATTAATCCAAATATGGAAAGTGGAAGTTGATGATCCTTGACATGATTGCCTTTTGACATTTAGCTCCAAACTTATGGTAGGTATGAATTCCTATCTTTTGTTGTGCTAGCCTTAAACATTACATAGCCTTAATGAACCCATGAACCATTGTCAATGAAATCCTGGGACTGTTAGCGTAGGTTTAAGGAATGTGTAAGATTTATGATTATAGAAGTCTGTTTCACTATTGAAATATTGAAATCAATGAAAATAATATTATGAGAAGACAAATTAAACATAACCTGCACTTATCCCCCCCCCCCCCCCCCAACCTGTCTAAATGGGGGACTGTTGTATGATTGTATCCAATGATCCAACATACATTCAAGGAAAAGATGCTAGACTTTAAACAAGTCCACAATGGAATAAGAGTAACAACCCTGTTTAAGCAAGATTTGTATCTAGTCTAGAAAGTATACTGCAATGCAGTTTCTCCCAGAACTTATTGTTCTAGGGACTCCCCTGTCGAAGCCTGCTTACCGTTGTTCGATGTTTTGATCTGACTCATTTGCATCTTTCCCGGAGATGCGGGCATTCCAAACTGAACTATTTCCAATATTTCAAACTAGAAACACGGGTCGCACCGACGTGACGTCACCCCATGTCACGCGCCAGCCCGTCACCCAAATTTCGCTTGGACTACCTCGAAATAATCCAAACTACTTCTGCTTTTTGTCGCAGGGGGCTTAGGGCGGCCGGGCGATCAAAACATCGAACAACGGTAAGCAGGCTTCGACAGGGGAGTCCCTAGAACAATAAGTTCTGGGAGAGACTCCCCTGTCGAACTGCTTTCCGGTTCGATGTTTTGATCTGACTCATTTGCATCAACCCAGTTTAGCACAGAACCTGGAGGAGGTGCGATAAAAAGCCAAACACCGCGTATATTATTTATTAATTTAAAGGATCAGATCTTGAAAGGCCCACATCATAATTACTGATGTCAGAACCAGAAAATCGAACCACGGTAAGCTTAGCTTCAGTCTAGCGTTTTTACTCAAAACCCGAGAAGCCTAGCTCAACCTATAAATAAATAACTGATAGACCAACTAACCTAATTTCTTGGATTTCTGCCCGCAACTGGTCCGGCTAGAACCTTGCGGGCGAATTGGCCCCTGAGCGAGTTTCCGTTAATGCTCCTGTAGTAGGCAGCGGAAAACGTTGAGGTGGCCTTCCATGAAACGGCCTCACATATCTCTCTCACGGACAACCCCCGGTGGTAGGCCCATGAGGTAGCAATACTTCGTGTTGAGTGTGCCGTAACACGCTCGTCATTAATAATTGCGTTAGAGTCTTTGACTACCTGAACCAGCCAGCGAGCAATAGTACTTTTCGCCGCAGGCTTATGTGGCTCGGAGTGCGTCAAAAAAAGTTGATCATTGTTTTTACCTCGCACTCCGGACGTCCTATCTGAGTAATACCTTAGACAGCGAACGGGGCACCATAACCTATCATCGTGCACAGATGATCCGGCACTGAGGGAAGGAAGGTAAAGGGTGGAGTACGAGTGCGAACTAGTCTCGTTCTTGGCTACAAAGCCAGGAACAAAAGACATTGTCACACCCGCGCGAGAAAGAGACATTGAAGAAAATGACAATGCATGAAGTTCAGAAGACCTTTGCGCAGAAGCAAGGGCCACGAGAATAACAGTCTTAAGAGTAATATTTCTGAGGGTCGCTTTCGCCATAGGCTCAAAAGGCGGACCCTTAATGTACTCGAGAACAGTGTTAAGTTCCCAGGCAGGTACGATCTTCCTGACTGGTGGCCTCTCGTTGAACATCCCCTTCAGTAGAAGACCGATCTCACCGCCATCATTGACAGTGGATCCGTCCTCAAAACCTACGTGGACTGACATGATCGCGGACTTATAATTCCGGACAGTAGCTGCCTGGAGTCCTGAATCAAACCTCTCAGTTAAAAATAGCGAAATGCTATTTACATCTGCTCGAGTGGGAGAGATACCTCTCTCATTACACCACTCGTAGTAGGGAGCCAAACGCTTAGAATATGTCTTGAGCGTGGATTGGCGTCGACCCGAGGCGACCAAGCCTGCAGACCTTTGAGAAAAGCCTTTCTCCTGGCATCGTTGCCGGATAATGGCCAAACAGTCAACTGTAGGTGCTCGTTTGGAAGGAATTCGCCGTGAACTCCCTGCCTGAGCAGGTCCTGAAGTGGAGGTAGCAACATGGGGCGACCCACAAGAAGATCTACCATTGGACGAAACCACACGTGTTTCGGCCAGAAAGGGGCTATGAGCAGGACGTAACAGTCGTCTCTTGCCACCTTTTCTACCACTTTTGGAAGCAGCGATATTGGGGGGAAGGCGTAAGCCGTCAGTCCCGTCCAATCCACTGATAGAGCGTCTGCGGCGTACGCCCTCGGATCGCGAGTCCGAGAGCAATACACCGGTAGCTGTTTGTTCTGGTATGACGCAAACAGGTCGATCGCTGGGTGACAAAATCGTACAAAGATTGTCTGTGCTATCTGAGGTGCTAACGATATCTCCGTGGGGTCGGACGTTCGTCCCCTGGAAAGATCGTCTGCAAGGATGTTTGTGACACCCGCGATGTGAATCGCCCGCAGAGTGATCTGGTGATCTCGACACCATGTTATGAGTCTCATGGTGTGGCAACAGAGGGTGGGAGATCTTGTCCCGCCCTCCCTGTTCAGGTAAGCTACCACCGTCGAGTTGTCCGTCTGGACAAGGACACTGTGTCCCTGTAGATCGGATTCGAACCATTGGAGAGTCTTCTCCACTGCCCAAAGTTCGAGCAGGTTGATGTGTACCTGAGCCTCTATGCTTGACCACCGGCCGAAGGCGCGGTTGTCTAGCCAATGGCCTCCCCAACCCAACATTGACGCGTCTGTCGTGATGACACGACTCGTCCGCGGAGATGGAAAAACCATCCCCGATGTCAGGTTGGCAGGTTGGTACCACCAGTGGAGTTCCTCTTTGATCAGGTCTGAGATAGGAACCATTCTGGACACTGAGTGAACACTTGGCTTGTAGTGCGCCAGCAGGTGAATCTGAATTATCCTCATATGGAACCGACAAAGCGGGATCAGATCTACCATGCTGGCCATGAGGCCCAATACTTTGAGCCATGCTACCGCCGGCGCCACACTCCCTTCCGCTAGGATTCGAGCGCAGGCAGCCATGTTGTGTACTCGTGCCAGGGAAGGCATAACCTGACCCTTCGACAGGTCTAGTCGTGCCCCGAGGTATATCGGAGACTGTGTCGGAACGAGATTGGATTTCTTGTAGTTCACTACAAAACCCAGTCGCGTAATCACCTGGATGACTAGCTGTATGTGGTGCGCTGTCTCTTCTCGAGACTTCGCATACACCAGCCAATCGTCCAGATACTGACAAATGTTGACGCCCCGGCGTCTCAAGTATGCTCCCACCTCTCTCACTACCCGGGTAAACACCCTGGGCGCTGTGGAGAGGCCGAAGGGCAGACATGTGAACATGTACGCCTGGTCTTGTACTTGGAAACGCAACCATTTCTGGTCCTTGGGAGCAATCGGAACGTGAAGGTAAGCATCCTTGAGGTCCAAGGACGCTGCCCAACAGCCTTTGATCGGGCAGCGGAGGACGGAGGCCAATGTTTCCATCCTGAAGCGCTGAGGTTTGATAAACCTGTTCAGCGGCTTCAAGTTGAGAATTGGTCTCCAGTCGCCTGTCTTCTTTGGTGCTAGGAAAAACGTAGACCAAAAACCCCCGTGAAACGGGGGGAAGACAGGAACTATGGCCCTCTTGTCCACAAGGGACGCTACCTCGTTCAACAGGAGTGATCGAAGTACTCTGTCGGCTGGCAAATGTGTTTGCCTGCGACGCGAGTGCGGTGGCGGGGTGAGAGTAAACTCGTCTTGTAACCCCGCTCTACCGTCTCCAGAAGCCAGTTGGACGGCGAAATGGTGATCCATTCCGCGCTGAACTGAAGCAAGCGCCCGCCCACCGGTGGATATGAGTCCACCGGTGACACCACCGTCTGCAGAGGAGCTAAGAGCTCCCCGGACGAGTGGATGGCAGGCGCCGCGCCCTCAGGGAGTTGACTTCTTACCAGAGGTCTTAGGGCGCTTACTGCCCTTAGACGCTGCTGGACCAGAAGTCTTCCCCCGGCCACCACGACGTCTCTTCCCACCGGAAGGAGTCGAAGCGGCAGCGGGCAAGGCTACTGAAGGTACCGCACCAGAAGAACCCGAAGTGGAAGGTTTCGTCGAAGATCTCCGTTTACCAGATTTCTTCGATTTCTTCCTCCTCTTCTGGCTCTTCAACGCCGCCTCCGTATCTACCAGTGACTTCTCATCGAGAACCTCTCTAGCTCGCTGTTCTACCAGCTCGCAGAAACGGTTTCCGAAAAGAAATCCCTGAGTAGAGAGCTCGACCTTATTGAGCGAGTCAGCGAACTGCTGCCCATAGGTCGCGCTCAGGAGGGAGAGAGCGTTCGATTGGCGTAGAGATGTAAGCCTGTGAGCCGCGGACATCGAAGACTGCAAGGATTTGTGAGAGAGATCTGACAACAGATACGCCTCACGAGCAATCTCCGACGCCGAGCCTGATCCTGAAGCAGTCAACCTGGTAAGGTGTTCCGCAACGGTAGAACTGAATGCAGAAAGTCTGATAGACGCCCGCAAGCGACTGTCAACCGACTTTAGACACTCCTCCCAATACGGGGAGTACGTTCCGTGATCATGAGCTTTTCCCTCAACTGGTAGGCGTTTTTGTATTTCTGGGTCCATGGTAGGCACCTTGAGATACGTATTGAAATCATCGTCGGTCACTAGACAGCCCTTCTTGTAGGCCTTCTTAGACGGAGGAGATTTCGCCGCCTCCCAGACAGACGCCAAGTCTGCAGGAAGAGTCAGCGCTGGCTCAACTGATTCTGAGAGTAATGGACACGTAGCGCTAAACACACTAGGTGTGACCGCTGGACGACGCGACTCGTAGGCTATGCCTAGGTCCCGCGCAACGCGGGACAGGATCGAGTGCGTGTCTAACGGAAAGCCATTAGCTCTCTCCTCAGCTGGTAGCGGGGGTAGAGGTACCGATTCGTCGGAATCCGACTCATCATCCTCTCCCGATCCCTTTCCCTCGGCCGAAGAGTCAGACGAATCCGACCCGGATTCATCCTCACTCTCTGGACGGGCATCATCCGAACACAAATCCATATCCACCACGCCGGCAACCGGCACAGGGACTTGGATTGGTACTGATGAAGAGGGGATACTCCCGCCGAGATCCGGGCGAACAGGGTTCACCGTAGGATTCCCAGCACTAACTACCGACGGAACTTGAGGAGGCGGTGCATACTGCGCCTGAGAGGCGAGTTGCATACCGGCTGGCTGTCCAGACTGCCACGGGTAAACCATACCCGGCGGCTGTCCGTACTGCCAAGCTCCTACACCGTACGGATAAGCGGGAGGGCTAGCAGCCTGCGTAAGCAAAGGGTTGTACGACCCTTGCCATGCTGGTGCTTGCGCCCAAGGCTGATATGCTTGGTACTGGGCCCAGGGCCCTGCACTCTGCATACCGCCTGCCGCTGTTGCGTAACCACTCACCCTCCCCCCCCCCCCCTTGCTGCAACATAGCATGTTGCTGCATAGGAGCGTTAGAGTAGAACGCATGAGTATTATCCGTGACCACCGAAGCAGTTGGAATGGTACTCATCATGGGATAAGCTTGTCCTAATCCTCGATCACCATGACCGGGAGGATAATGACTGGCAAATCCACTAGACATAATACCACCATTCGGCGTGGACGAGTGAGCACTCAATCCTGCCTGAATAGGGCGATTATGACTAATCCCTCCCTGGTTATCAACCGTGGCTAATCGTAAGCCGACAGGAAAACCGGGGGGCGGGGGTAGATCTCGGAGAGTTCTACTAGCGGAACAAACAACGGCAGGCTCAGGGCCGCCCGCCATCGTTGTTACCACCGACTGGCTGGTAGGTGTACCCATACTACCAGAGGTAGCTAGGGCAACTCCCACCGCCAGCGAACCAGCTACTAGTGCGGGGGCGAACCCCACACTCTCACTGGCAGAAAGCGCCGTAGCTGCGGGCACCGATTCTCTCGGACCGCTGCTACTGGCACCCGGCGTGAAAGGTACTAACTCAGGGGTCGACATAACCCCCGAGCTTTCGCCTAGCTCGCCTGACGGAGTAGCGTACTTAACGGGGACCAGTCCCGTCTTTCCACCACTCACGCCGACCGTTTCTACATGCCGATCAGACCGAGCCTGATCGTTAGCTGAAACAGCCACGGAAGCTCTTGTTACAGAGCTCCCCTCCCCCGTGAGAAGGAGGCCGTCGGGCGTACCAACGGACTTTCTACCTACAACATTAACAATACTGATACTGCGAGTGCGTAAACCCTTAGTAAAACCCTTCTCCAAGGCATCAAAGTGACTAGGAGTAAGACCCTTACAAAAGGAATCACACTGATCTGCTCGAGAGCACGATCGGTGGGCAAGACATAATACATGTAAATCCCAATCGGGGATAAGAACAGGGCACTCGGAACATTGGTGCGACATGATTGGATTATGTAAACACAGAACACTGTATAAGTAGAACGTAGATAGGTAATAAACCAAGCGCTAAGCGGCGAAAAGTACTAAGCTGCTGGGCTGATTCAGTAATGTAGTAAGACGAATTATAATCAATCTATTGATGTAGTGAATAAAGATACAAATTCAGTCAAACGCGTATATATAACACGGAATTATCTACCACTGGGGGGATTATCCGTGACTCAACTATAATATGTCACAGAGGGCTTACGTAAAGCTGTAAGGATACATAAAATAGGTATACACGTTAATAACTACATTACACAGACTACATCGATTTATATAAAGATACATCACCAAGATCCATAAACGATATCGTCCATCACAAATAATAATCCCAGCGATCCAGTACGAGTTCAATAAAGATCCAAAGCGTATCCGGACTTGCGGAAAAATATTATAACTAAAAACAAAGAGCCGCCATATTGTATACGTCACAAGTAAAATGGCGGACTCCTCGGAAAATTAGAATTTTACGTTCAGTTTTTAAATGAATTTTGGTACTTAAAAGGTCCGAAATGAAACTAAAACGAGCCGATTTTAAGCGTATAAAATCCAGGAAACTTATCACCCACACGAATTAGGCACGCCACGTGACAAACTCTCAACTCAAGATCCTAAAATCCAGTTATACGGGAGCTCCGACAGAAACACGTCTTTCGAGGTGTCCAAGCGAAATTTAGGTGACGGGCTGGCGCGTGACATGGGGTGACGTCACGTCGGTGCGACCCGTGTTTCTAGTTTGAAATATTGGAAATAGTTCAGTTTGGAATGCCCGCATCTCCGGGAAAGATGCAAATGAGTCAGATCAAAACATCGAACCGGAAAGCAGTTCGACAGGGGAGTCGCGTCATTTACCCTAACCCAGAGCTTCTTGATCATTTTAGCTCGAGGGCAACAACATTTTTTTAAAGACAACATATTAAGGGACCAGATAACTCTTTCTCTTCTTATGGTTTTCGTTGTTTTATAAACATAAGCCAGTCATTATGGCTTGAAGAGCCAGATTTGGCCCGTGGGGCACCTTTTGAGAACCCCTGACCTATCTGATCTCCACCCAATGCCATTCACTATTACAGGCCTACTCTTTTAAAAATTTGCACCATTAACCCTAAACCTTACCAAAAACCACGTTCGCGCAAGTTGATACCACCAATCGATGAAAAATTGGACCAAGCCCATATACTTGGCCCAGTACGCGCCAAGGAGCCTTGAAACCCATGGTGTAGTGGGGAACTGCAAGCCACAAGTCGCTGGTGGAAGTCTGTGGTTCAAATCCAGTGGGGGGGGGGTGTGGGTCGGGTGATATTTTTGTCAATTTTCCATGTTGAAAAAGAAATTCTAAAAAAAGTGGGGGGGGGGTAGAGAGTTAGGGTTAAAATCACAACCCATGATCAATCAACATTTGTATTCATACAACGCTTCAGAATTGAACAGCATAGTGGAACCTAGTGAACTTGTTCATTGATATGCATCAGTCCTGAATTGACAAGGGCTCTCCAGTGTAACAAACCTCCAGCCTTGGTTGAAGAGCTCTCTCAACTATACAGGGCTAATTGTTATCAAAGAAAACATATCACTGACCGGTCATGAGTGCAGATATCAAGAAATAACATTGAACCTGTAGCAAGTCTGCTGTACAGAGAGAGTGTTACTTAACCCATTATTTGGTAGCCCAATTGGGCTGATTCTGAACTTTTAAAGACTGAAATTGGGCTACTAATAGTACAGCAAGAACGTGACATTAGGCATTTTCAAGTGCATGACTCTTTGCCCTTTGAAAATTGGAGCGTAACACAGGAATGCACAGTGATGTCACTTTCAACCTTCAACTAGAATATTGTATTGAAATCTGATTTTGGAAATTAGCCTATTGTTGCAACCTATGCCAGTTGTATCTTTCATAATGTTTAAAAAATATAATTTGAAAAAAAGGGAATTGTTTTCTCATTGGGTTACTTATGCCACTTTTTGTCCCATTTTGGCAACTTTCAATTTGATTTGGGCTACTTTGATTGATATTTCCAGCAACATCGCATACATAATAAGCGTTATCGCGTATGCGTTTAAAATAACAGTACCTTGATTCCATCTTTGATTCATGACCTTCAGATGACTTCCCATCATCATATTGAGATTTCTTTTCAAAACCAAAACATCAAATACACTGACAACCAGGTTTAGTCGTAGTTGTAAACTTTGAGGTAATCACCCTCCATCTCCCTCTCTCCTCTCATTCCCCCTAATTTGAAGCCTCTTATAGCTCGGTGGATGTCAATATTGTAACTGACCAGGGTTGAAATAATGTTGTATAAAGTCTCTCTGGCAGCTGTGTTTTTCAGGTGAATGGCCAAAACTAAGGGCTAGTATTTGCACAAAGTTGCCCCTGGTTCAGAAGTTTTCCTTCAGAACCTCAAGATATTTCTCATCAGCCAAGAGGTATTAGAGAGCAACAGAAGATGAGTGCAGGTCAATAACCAGGTCATAACTTGCAGCTTATGATTCAATAGACGTAGGGACATTTTAAAGTTTTACAGGGGCAGAGAAAACCTAAGTTCCTGCTAATTTCAAGCCCTGACACCTCTCCTCTATTGTATTCTCCCCATACCTCAGTCACCATAGAAACTCCCTTTTGAGCTTCTAAAAAAGATAATTTGGAAATCATACCTGTAACCTTTCAGAAAGGCACAGCTTCCCTCCCCCTTTTGAATTTATCCTAACCAGAGAGCTCAGCCATCATAGGCACCCCTACATTTTATCCCCCATTTTTATCCTCTTACAATACATTAGATAGCTCAATGTATGTCATATCCGTATCTGTCACAATATATCACCAGCCGTTGCAATCTAAACTAATGCCATCTCAATATCTAGATCTTGGGGTCAGAAAACCATTTATACCCACACATAAAATCTTGCCGGCACATCCTCTGAGTAATCTTTGAAGCAGGCACCCCTTCCCCCTTTCCCAAGGAAGCAGGCCCATTCCCCTCTCCCAATTATGCAGGCACCCTTCCCCTCTCCTAATGAAGCAGGCACCCCTTCCCCTCTCCCAATAATTTTTCCTCCATCCAGTTATGAGATCGTCATCCCCATCTCTCACTCTCCTGCTTTTTCCCCCCATTTTGAGCCTCTTTTAAATATGATAGCTCAGTGTGTGTCATATCCGTAATCTTTGAGGTAGTCATAAGACACCAAATACACCACTTATCCCATTTGTAGATCACAATATATAGGACAGGCGCCTGACATGAATAAGATGGAGTGGCAGATTGAGAGGAGGAGGAGGGATTCCATTATTAATAGCATCCCCCCCCCCCCCCCAGTCACAGTTCATTTTATGATATTTGAAGCAGTGGTAAAGTACATGGCCGTTGCCTTTGAGGAATATTACAGGTTACCATGGAAATATTTTGATGACGCTTTACGCAAAGATGTTTAAATTAAAATATTGGCATCCTTCGTTCCCCCCCCCCCTCCCCTCCCCTGGTTATGCCCTGGAAACATTGGATTCACATTAAGATAATATTATCATGTGGTGGAATGTCTTAGAAGTTATGTTCCACTGCAGTGTTATGATTGAACTTCAAATTATTTTAGTGAAATTATCTGTCATAAAAATGTAATGATTATTCTAGTAGTTTGACAAGTTTGACACTGTGTTAAACATTACGACTGAACTGTGCATGTAAATGATACAATAAGTCAATGAACTCTGTCCCAGTAGATGAGTATTTAGGACCAGTAGAAACGACTCTTAGTATTATATAGTAACATCATTGATATTAACTTTGACGTCACAATGCCGATAGCATATTTCCATGGTGTATACAAGACCTATCACTGGCGGCCAAGTTGATGCTCTCTCAATACAAAATTTATATTTCTCAAACATTGACCTTGCATTGGTAAGAACTGTCTGTTTAAATATTGTAAATTTAAACAAGTTATTGTAAAATTATGTTATTCAAGTAAACAAGTATATAAAGAGGTAAAGGTTTCAATGCTTTACACAACAAACCCTTTCCTTGTAAGCTGTCAATATTAGTACCAAAAGTTTGCTGTTACGCATGCTAAAATTTCACCTGCAATTTATCAACAAAATTACTTTTTGATGCTAATCTGGACTATACTGTGGCAAGGTATGCTAACTGTGTGCCTTAGGCTGAGTTCACATAGGAGTATACTATTCGGGTATACGGTGCACGTTTTGCAGGGCACGCGTATAGCTTAAATCGAAACAATGTAATTTCATAATACCGGGTCACATAAGACGGCACTATTCGAAAAGGCCGTATACCTGCGTATAGTATAGTATACCGGGAATCGTGCGTGTTCGATTTTCGTGCACCGTATACCGTCCTGTTTGGATGTGGCGGGCTGCAATTCGTGTGTACAGGCGTTCCGAATTTCCCCTATCATGATTTATAAACAATTTATTGTGTAGAATAGGGTAAGTTAGAACAATAGGACAATAGGACTCCTTTGTACTATACTTTTTCGGAATCCTTGTGCTCAGCTGAACAATTTGGTGTGCTTTTTAGCTTAATTAAAGCCATTTGAATTTTTGGCCCAGTATGGCGGCCATTTTGGAATTTTGGCTATAAAAGAACGTTCCTGTCACTTTTGAGAAATGCATGGGACCTCATTTTCTTTTAAAATGGTTCTAGTTGACAAGTACACTAAGAAACTAAGGTAATGACTCTACTACGAGTAGGGCTCGCGTGCTACCCTATGTGACTCGCCGTGCCCGTATAGCGTATACCGCATAGCGTATAGCGAATACAGTATACCGTATACCGTATACTCCTATGTGAACCCAGCCTTAGGCCTACATGTAGGTCCAAATTTGTCTACAAGTGGTAAACCTACTATTGACTCGCATTTGAGTTAAATATAGTTTTCAATCATTTCTCTTAACAATACAAGAGAACATTTTCTTTAATTTTCAATACTAAAGATGTCCCTGCCAGCCTCAGTACAGAATTTAGGTATCAAGAAGCCTTTCATCAAGGCTTGGTGGTGCGAGCACCCTAAAAAGTGTGAGCGCCCTCTGTAAAAAAAGTATAACGTAACACCTTTCCGCAAAAAAAATCTTTGTGTTATGTTGACGTGTAATTTTGTGAGGTGTCTTTGATCAAGACTAGTATCAAGTGGCAAACACTGTAAAAACATGATAGAGTACCTAAACCAGCCCCTTCCCAACAAACATCACCCCCTCACAAACCTCCCCTCCCAACTTACACAAACCAAAAACATGCACAAAGTTAATGTTGAAATCACATTGTATCATATTTCATGTTTTATCTGCAAGCAAAAAATGAAATATTCACAAATCTTTATTATATATTCTGATCAGGCCTGGGAAAAATGAGCAAACGAAATTTGATATTTAGTGACAAATTTCAGCTATGAAAACATCAGCTCAGCAAACAAAGACATTATTATGTAATACTTTGGAGAGAAAGTCTCTATTTTTGAAGAACAAAAAGAATTATCTCTATCTCGCTATGTAATTTGCATTTTTCCCAGACCTGATTCTAAAGTTTATTGACACTAAATAATGTCAAGATATACTGTCTTGGGGGTGGGAAAACAAGCAATAATAAGGGATAATAAAGCGATAAAACTGTGAATTGCTTGGTTGGTATAGCTTGCTTTTATTCTTTGTATTTTACATTTTCCCCTATCAGTTTCTGATACTTGGTGTGTTTTGTTCCTGCATCCGTTGGATTCATCTTTTTACATTTTTTACTAAATAATGTATTATCCCAAAATGATACTTATGAAAACTGATAGCATGGCGGCCATGGCTTTACAACGTTACAAGAGGAATAAGACAATTTTTTGACACAAACCAGGTTTATTTTTGAGATTTTGGGTGAAATATCCTCAAATACCAATCTAAAATACTGTAAAGACAATAATAGCACATACACAGCCAATCCAGAATTCCACAAATTTCACTTATTGTACAGCTTCAGAATGCTGTAAATTTGACATCGTAAATAACCTGATTAATTACAGCACTGTAATTATTACCCAACTTGGTGTGTGTGTGTTTAATAGTAGATGATTGTCGAAGTCTGGGTGAGTGAGAGGTGTCCTACTGTGCAAGTGGTGTGTATCTGGTGACTGGTGTGTAGGGTAGAGCTCTGCCATATAAATCATCACTAAAATAGTCACTGTCGATGAGTGCTATTAATTCCTTATAGCACTCGGCAGCTATGCTGCCTCGTGCTATAAGTCATACTAATGTGACCTGGCAGACAAAATGAGCGTGAAGTTGCTGGGCTGATTTTGAGTTATGGAATGAAATAGTCGAAAATGAGATGTTTTCAATTTCGGAAAGATAAACTATTTGGCCCGTATTCTCGTACGTAGTTAAACACGGTTTTAAGCTAAACACGCATCTAACTTTGACTTTAGACAGTGCGTTTAACTAAACGCGATTCTCGTACATTTGTTTTACTTAAACACGCGTCTAACTCACTGAAAAGTGTCTAACTTTAAACATGGGTATGGGGGTAGTTTAAGGCGCGTTTAACTAAACAAATACACGAACTGTATGCCGTGAATGATTATTCAACCGTGCCCGCTGTAAGCTGCCGAGCATATTGTGTAGTATTAAAAATACACGTGCGTTTGAGGTATTCAGTCGATATCTATTGTAACCTATTAGGGCCACAACAACAATAAATACCTGTATACATACTATATAGTAATGCACAACGACCCTGGGAACGAGATTCGCCGAGTTTAAAACCGTGTTTAGTTAAACACATTGTTTAAAAGATAAACTCGCGTTTTAGTTAACCACCCGTTTAGTTAGACACGATTTTAAGCTAAAACCGTGTTTAGTACGAGAATACGGCCCTTTATGTATAACATTCCGAAGTATTAAGAAAATATTTGGGGTCTAAATATGTTTTTAAGTAATTTTAGAGATTGCGTTTTATTCTTACATCTCAAGAAATTAACGCAAAGAGAGGAAAAAAGTTTTGAAATGTCTCTAAATTACCTTGTTTACATCGTCATTTCCACGGGTTTAAAATAGTATCCCCTATGTCAAATTTGGTATGGTCTTAAAGGTCAGGGCCTTTTGGAGCTATTAATAGTAGTTTGAACCCTGTAAATTCCCAAATGAACCAATGACAGGCTGTTTAATAAGAGTTCTTTGGCATTAACAATCTTTCGATTAAGTTTTGACAGAATATTATGGAGAGCCAAGTGATGATAAGCTTTACTGACTTTGAAGGCCTTTTTCTCCAATCCAATCTACTTTCTGAAAATGTGATTTTTTTTGTTGTTGCTACTTTACTCTCATTTTGTGGTACCAGGTCACATATTTGTTTTGTATCTTATACCTTCAAAAGTATTATGATGCTTCTAATTTCATTAACTTTGTGTTTTTGCACATCTTATATAATTATTTATGAGACACGGCCGGCCAAAACCTATTGTTTTTGCTCCGTTTTGGCACTAGCATAAATGTCACTATTTGCCTATGGTAAATTGTCAATCCCCATTCAAGCTTTCAAGTAGTTCATAGGTGACGTAATGGCCTTCGTTGGTAAATTCAGCATGCGTATCATTTGGCACCTATGGCGCTTTCACGTAACGCTACCATTCTGTAACAGCCCACACATTTTGCGACCACAAATTTTTAGAATAGCAGAAGAAGTATTCACATGTTTGCAGTCTGCAATTACAATAATGAAATATACAGTACAAAAAGTATTTAGTGTGCATTGCATTTTGGAATATATTTCCTGTTCCAAAATTTGAGCGATATGCACGTCCACACAAATTTCATGCATTGCAGAGGTACTGTAGGTCACATACCCTGTTCCATACGTACCCCTGGGTTATGTACCAGTAATGAACCGGTTTTCAAAACTGTCTCCATGAGTAGTTTTTACAAACTGAAGATAGATTTCTTACAGAAAAGCAGATGCTGGCAACAAACTAATGCTATCAGAAATAACCTTATTAGGACAAGAAATAACCTTATTAGGACAAGAAATAACCTTATAAGAACAAGAAATAACCTTATTAGGACAAAGAGTAACCATTTTAGGGCATAACCTAAGGGTCATCATCTGGACCAGGTGACTATTGACCAACTAGCATACGTGATAAGAGCCCTATCTGAAATCAACAGTCCATTTAACCGATAAAGTTAATATGCTGAACCTTTTTACAGTGAAATTCTTTGCATAGAATATTATTTCACATTTATAAATATAATACTAAAATTAGAGGCTCTATAAATACTATAGACGTAAACCCTACAAGCTCTGAATTACCAGAATATCAAGTATATTATCTCACATTGACTTTTAACTGTATTCATTGGGGATCTAAATCCACAGCCCTACAGAAGGATATAAATAAATGTCCTTGCATAAAAACAATATCGCAGACTTGCATCTCAGATCATTATTGATCCAAATAACTTTCCTGCCTATTATGCGGCAAGCATTATCCCCTCGGGGGAGGGGGGCAGTCTGGTAACATGTTGCAATCATCCACATGAACGAAAACGCAGATTAAGGGTGCTATTTTCTACCACAATGCCACGTAACATGTTGCAATCATCCACGCGAACGAAAACGCAGATTAAGGGTGCTATTTTCTACAACAATGCGGGCCCGTGCTAAGGGTTTCAAAATTGCCTTCTTTTGAGACACTTTTAATGGTTAGTACCTGTATGTCTCATATACACCTTCACTGAATTTAAAGGGGCAGAGAGATTGGCGATAAAAATGAAATTTGAATAAAAAAAATTGTTTCAATAGACCCCTAAACGTAATATTTCATGTGAAAAGGGTTAGGGATGGAGCTAGATAGACATTCTGGTGAAGCCATATGTGCCGAATTCTGCTGATAATTTCGTTGGATCTACATTGAAATAACCAAATTGTGAAATATTACATGATATAATACAAATTAAGGTAAACGGTTTCAGATAGTAGTAATAGTATAATATAAGTATTCCTTTGGTGCGAACAAAAATACCCTTTTAAAGGAGTTGAGATATTGATACATAAAACGGGTTCTCTTTTTAATTGTTTCCTCTGGAACAGGTGGAACAGGGCACATGGCTACTCAGCATATAACACCATCACAACCCTCTTGGTATATAAATGTATGGTAGAAAACAAGAAGACTAAGTCAAGCTAACCCAACCTGTAGACCATGTCACCTCTTGTTGATCAACAATGTTAAGTGCCCGGTTCCATTCCATACATGGGGGAACATTGGATTCACTGTTGTATTGACTGCTGTTGTTACAGATGACTGGTTTGGTTTAGTGTATGGTTTATACTGGACACCCCCACCCCCCACCCCTTGGAATGTGCGCGCATACTGGTCGGCAAACTTTTATTTGGCAGACAATTTGCGCGCACATCGGCAGGCAAGCTTGTGGTTACTTGGCTGCTGTGACATTAGGCTATATTAAAAAGTTCTTTTGTCTCAAAGCTCTTTTTTTTTCAAAGCAGTTTTTCAAAACCTAATGTGAATTGCTGGGGTTTTTTTTGTTGGTTTTTTATAAATATAAAATATTGAAATCCTTGTAAAAGTGACCTTTTGTATTTAAAATGATGTGATCAATGAAAATCTGAAAAATTGGTGAAACTTTGGGATTTTTTGTAAACAAAAATTGAAAAAAAAACCCAACAAAAACAAGCACCAATTAACTAAAACGTGTGGGAGCTTTGAGACAACAGTTTTTTTCTCAATAATAGCCTTATAGGTGACATTTTATTGGGTTTCGTCATTCTGACAAGCAAATACACAAAATATATCTTGTGTTTTCAAAGCTTGAAGTCTTAACAGATAAATGTAATGCTTGAGTGCTTCTTTACATCTACATCTATTCATAAATCATGGGAGAAAAGTTGCTTACACGCATCACTTCAACTTTGTGCATTCTCAAATAATCCAGGCATCCTATTTGCTGGATTTGTCCAAACCGAAACTGATATAGTATATATGACAGTACATGTATACATTTTTGTATTCATTTTTAAGTGGTTAATATCAAGAAATAATTCTCATTAATTGCATAATAATTGACCCATTCATTTAACGTAATCCTTGGGGGGGGGGGGCACTGTACATTTTCAAGCACTAATTTCCCAATATTATGAACTGTTCTGTTATTAGTGCTCTAAATGTTCAAACCCCATACTGGGTACGTGCTATAAAGTCCTGCAGTGTTCATTCATTTGCTTTTTCTTATTGAGCATTCAGGATTTACATAGCGGAGCCAAAGAAGAAAAGATGAGCATCGCCCGTGCCTAGTAAAGGAGGTGAATGGCATGAGTACACAAGAGATTTACGCGAGCACTCAGAACGGAACGGTGTACGTTATCAAGGAGCCCTGGGCGCGACCATGGTGAGAATGCTAATGTACGGCGTCGGCAATGATGCGCCACTTCAACGGCCACAACATCTCACGATGCATATCGTAAATGATGATGTGTTATGATGTAAAGGTAATTTCAGGTTGGGGCAGGGGCAAGGGGGTTGTGTCAGAGGTTGGATGAAGTATTTCAGGTTGGGGCAGGGGCAAGGTGGAGTAAATGTTGTGGTTGGGTGGAATATTTCTGATTAGGGCAGTGGTGAGGGGGTTATATGTTATTCAGTGGTGAGGGGGTTATATGTTATTCAGTGGTGTATTTCAGGTTAAATGGACTGTCATTGGTCTGAACCACCACCTAAAAGAGAAGCTAATGAACCGCAAACTGTTACTTTAATTTATTTGACCTTGAACTTGAACCTCCTGAACCTCTCCAAAACCATGATCAGTTTGGCACTTACTACACTACTTCTGCACATTAGGACTTACCTATGATCCATTAATAGTTGTCAAGAAGAAGCAAACAAAACATGGAAGAAAAAGAGACAAAAAACATCAAATTAACAATAATTCTACTTTAAATTCGCAAAATGTTGTTCCTAAGCTGACAGCTATTTATATCGCATTATTCTTATCAACCCTATAACTCCCCATGCATGGTTTTGTGAATTAAACTATCAGGGTTAAATGTGGAGGAAAAATCAGTTTCTGCAAGCGCTGGGGATCGAACCTGTACCATGTGCGTGCAAGTCTGAGGCTCTACCGACTGAGCTATACAGTCTTGTAGTTTTGTTCACAAGTTGAACGCCTGGCGGAGCATGGTACGAGATTGACAGGGCGATAGCGGTGCGGTACAAAATTGTAGCAGTGTCGAGTTTTGTAGTGTGCAGGAGGGTATGGGTTAACACAATATCACCCTGTATCTAAACCATATCTTAATTCAAGATGAACACATTTTTAAACATAGCAATGTCAAAATCATTCATTAAATCACTCTATTTTATGACATACCAAAAATTAATTTTCTTCCTGACATAAACCCTTTCAAGCAGTAATAATGTAAGTGTTTTATTCTTACAATAATACACCTTTTTATTAACACAATCCAACATCTCATAAACATCATACCGCCTACAGATATCAATACTGTGCATTATCACTGTACAATATCATATTTTAGCAACATCCTTGCATTACAGTAATTGAAGCCTATGTGCTCAATGATTAAAATGAGACGACACAATACATTTAACTAATTGAAACATCACTCGTGTAAAAATTACAGGAAATCACCTCCGACGGCATAAGATGTATTATTATTAAAGCAAACACAAACTGGCGCCATCTAGGAATTGCCAAATCTGCACAACACAAATATGTGACGTGTTGATACTCATATGAGGAGAAGAGTCTGCAAAATCTCTGTAAAGAGCATGACATGGATGGTTTGCTTCTACTGGCCAACCCTTACAAACAGTGTGACGTATCCTTTTATTAAATCATACTTAGGCCAAACAAAGAAGAAGGTCTGTCTCAGAAGCCCGCCCGCATTGGTATGTGAAATGAGCTACGGCGCGTAGGTCTATGCGCTGGGGGCTAAAAACTTCTTCTTTTTTTTTTTAATCTTTTTTTTAGGATTTTATTTGGGATTTTTTTTTTTTGGATTTTTAAAAAAATTAATTAAAAAAGTTCTCCGTAAGCTTGGATAAGCAACAAAAAAAATCGCACAGCACAGCACTTAGCTTATTTGCACAATGTTTCTGAGACAGACCTTCTTCTTTGTTTGGCCTTAGTATCTCCTCACCAACCTATAGATGTTAATTTTGTACAAATCTTGGTCATGCAAAACAAAAGTAGTTTATTACAATCATCTTAAGCTAAAACCACAATTTAGGGGGGAGAGGTCTTTCTTATAGAACTGAATCTTTAATTTGCATTCAATCAAAAATATTGTTGATCATAGTACATTATCACAACGCCATACTACAAGCCCCTTGCATGCCTCACAACATGGATGCCCATACTACAAGCCCCTTGTATGCCTCGCACCATGGATGCCCATTCCAATGCTCATTACGACCAACCAATATTACTTTTATGACAAACTTGACAACATTGAGACTAGACAGGAAGATAAAAGCAACAATAATATATTGTTCTTCTTGTAAATTATTAAATAATACAGTTACCCTTACACACTGTTATTGAAATATTACCTTTTCTCAATTAATGACTGTCCATGTTACGGATTACAACTCTTATTTGGTAAGTATTAACTAACAACTTTACGGTTTAAGCTATGGCACTAGCAGTAGTGAAGGGATCAATTCAAGACACTAAAGACGTACGGTCAGTCAGCCGCCAATTGAAATAGCCTCAAGCATTGTAGGGTTAATATGGTCGTGGATGTGGTGAGGCTCCAAGTACTAGAACAGCAATCCATGCTCAGACAAGTCAACCTCTACGCTACATTGGCGGCAGCGGTGGGATTCTAGCATAGATGGGGTTGTTAATAGTGCCAATGGTTGGTTAATCTAACGCATATCATAGGCCTTACTTACACACAGCCTGAATTCGACATTAGTCAACTTGGCGCTTAATTTAACCAGTCATCGACAAAATAACCACTACACTACATTAGCAATGGCAGTGAAATTCCAACACAGTAAATAACTGTGGCAAATGTTAGCTCAAATGCAATCCTTATTTCAGACACGATAACCACAGCAAGTGGTGGCAACGGTAGAATTCCAGCAACATCAGGGTTAATATGGTAATACAGGTTATCCTATGTTACAATCAATGTTTTAGATATGCATGTAATGCCACCCACCATTACTTTGGCAATGGCAACACCGTTGGGATTTCAGCAAGTACAGTGTTAATGATGGTGGCAAAAGTTGGCTATAATGCTTGCAGCAATTCAATTCTTCTTCTCTCACCTTCTCCCCTTGAAGACGGCATAGTTAATGATGTAATATCTCTGGGCTATCAATTGTATCCTGTCTCGTATTTATCCAGTTTGAGAACACATATTGATCTTCTCATTAAGATATTTCTGAATTATTTGAACTGAATTGGAAATTAAGACATGATAGCCACTATAAACCATACATTGGTGGCAGAGGTGGGATTCTAGCAATTAGAGGGTTAATAATGCTGGTAAAAAAGTGAGTTCAAATGCTGCTGCAACAAGTCCTGTTGGCAACATTTGCAACAGCAGTGGGATTCCAACTACAGCATGTTCATGATGAGGGCAGAGGTTGGTTCAAATGCTAACCGAAATCCCTATCATTACATTGGCGGTCAGCAGCAGTGGGATTCCAGCACCAGCAGGGTTAAAAATGTGGCAAATGGTTGGCTCAAATGTCAGGTCTAGTCTCTGTTTGCAATGAAATCCAATTTGGATTCCTTGTCATTGAGAATAATTGGATGGCCTAGTCCCCATAGAGGGATGGTGTTGATAAGTAATCAGTAATCTTTCCACATTAAATAAATTACCCAGGGTTTGTCTGACAGGACCATCAACTCAATCTTCTTTCCTTCGATTTCTATTAAGGTGAAATTGGTGTTTAAATAACTGTGAATTTCATAAACATATCTAAAAATGTTAACCGAACCTACCAAAAACACATTCAGCAATAAACTACATAACTTCTTAACATACACATTCATTTTTAGTAATATAGTTCAGGTTATAGCAATAGCTAAATTTACAGAAAATCTCACACTATCCAATGTATAAATGCTATTTTGTATTTTTTGATAGCTATTGCTATCTTCATAAGATAACTGTTGCTATCTTGAGTAGATAGCAATGCTATCTTGAGTAGATAGCAATTGGTATTTTATTTTGACAGCATTGGCAACTGATATAAACGTTATCATTGATATTTAAGGTAAAGTATGCTATTGCTATCCTCAGTAGAAAAACTATTGCTATATTCAGTAGATAATTATTGCTATATTCAGTATATAGGTATTGCTATCAACTAGAGATAGCTATTGCTATATTCAGTAGATAACTATTGCTTTTTAGTAGATACCTATAGTTGCTATATTCAGTAGATAACTATTGCTATCTTCAGTGATAACTATTGCTATCTTCAGTAGATAACTATTGCTATCTTCAGTAGATAACTATTGCTATCCTCAGTAGATAACTATTGCTATCTTCAGTGATAACTATTGCTATCTTCAGTAGATAACTATTGCTATCCTCAGTAGATAACTATTGCTATCTTCAGTGATAACTATTGCTATCTTCAGTAGATAAATATTGCTATCTTCAGTAGATAATGATTCCTATCTTCAGTAGATAACTATTGCTATCGTCAGTATATGACTATTCCTATCTTCAGTAGATAACTTTTGCTATATTCAATATGTTTAGAAAGATGTTGCTATCTTAGGTAGACCATTGCACCACACATATTGCCTTCAAATAGTCATGATCAAACATGCTAGTCTCATTATCAGACTGCAAAGTTGATCATACCGCCATAATACCACTAAATAACATGTGTACCCCATATAACGTGTATATGAGTGTATCGTGGAGCTCACACCTTTAGGTATCACATAACTACGACATGTTTTTACAGAGATCTATTTAACACCTTTTGATCAACCATTGGATATGTTTCCAATCTCAAAACTACGTCAGACTCACTTCACCCAGGCTTCACTTCACGGCATGAAATTTTAAAAGGCAATTAACTTTAACCGCGCCATACTGCTTAAATAGCGGGGAGGGGGTTTTCTTATCTAGGCCAATCTGAGGTTTAGTTGTCTCACAGACAAAGTAGCGAAGAGAGGTTTTACCTTTAATCCTATGGGGTTCAAATTTCATCACCATCTAGGGTTAAATTTGTGTATTAGAATCAAAGCATGCAAAAAACTGACGTTTATATCAAGTAAATTATCAAATAAACAATATTTTAAGAATTCAATTCATAAGTCTTCAGCTAGCTCACTCTTTTCGCATAAACTAAAAATGTACCTATGACCTGGGTAGATTGGAAAGGCAAGTTGGTAATGGATTGATAAGATGTAGCTATCTATGTCAACTCAAAGTAAATTAAAATATAATTTTCTTTAAATTTCTATATTTCTATGAAGTAATCTTAAATGTAGATAACTTGAAGTCATTTATCAATTTCAAAATCTGCATTAATGACATACTTTGAGCATTATAGGTGTGCTGAACGTAACAAAAGTCTTCCGGATATGTTTGCTTGCAGGTAGACATTTAAATTAATTAAAACTCAAACTATTATTCATCCGCAGTTGTGGTTGATGAAAATGCTATACAGAAAGACAACATTTGCATCAACTAATAATTGGAAAATAAAGCTTAAATAATGTATCTTCCGGATACAGTCGTTCTCGGACTGACAGATACGCAGACACAATTTAATTAAAGTGCTAATTATTATTCATGAAAGTAATAGGTTTCTTGATGGAATCGACTCGGCAATAATAATGTTTAAGGAAGACTGCTGTGCTATATTATGAGGTATATTAATGTTCATTCTCTTCATGGCACGTGGTATTTGTTGCAATTTACAGGTGCTTAAAACATCTTATTCAGGGGTACCGTAAAACGGGGTGAATAGGGACATAGGGGTGAATAGGGACAAAAATGGGAAAAGCTTTTTAAATGTCACCCGGCCAGTTTGTGTACCGAGAACGGGGTAAATAGGGACATGAGGTACCCATGTTCCTATTAACCTGTTTTGCGGTACACAAACTGGCCGGGTGACATTTAAAAAACTTTTCCCATTTTTGTCCCTATTCACCCCCATGTCCATATTCACCCCGTTTTACGGTAGTATTGGGGAACTGCAATACTAAAAGTGGGTATTATTAAAAATCTACAGGCTTACAGGATCAATACACCTTAGACAACAAATTACAAAAAAATGTTCTACGGGTTTGTCGGTCGGTCGGTCAGTTTTGGGTTTTTTTTCATCAATTTTCAAAATGTTAAAAGTATTTTAAAACAATTTTCCCAAAATCTGTCTTTAATTTTTTTGGTGAAAATTCAAAGAAAGTGGGTCTGTCGGGCATGTAGAAAGAACACAGTTTCGTTTGTGGCCTTGCAGGAATCATTTACAGAAACAATATCATTCTATTTACAGGTTCATCAAAAGCTGCACAATTATATCAGAAAATAATCTTTGACATAACCTGAACATATTTATTACCAGTGCACTAGAAGACAGCTAAAAGTTCAAGTCCCTTGCGGTAAAATGAAGTATAAGCGCTCCAGCAAGAAACTTAATCTCTGAAAGCATTGCGCCTTCATCAGACGGCCTCATGGGACGCATAACCCCTAGAGTTCAACACTAATACGAAACATTTTAATTATTACATCATACAGTAGAGATACACAAGTCCCCCCATAATCCCTAGAGCTCAACTCAGACAAGAACCATTCAAATTAAAGGTGGGTGATCCATTCAGCCCATTTTGTTTGCAATGGTGTTTAGGCGACAAGAAAAACCTGTTTTACGATCCCGACAAACTCTTTCTTTTTTTTAGAAATTGGTGGAAAAAAGTTCTTGTGCAAATGAATACTTACCCCCGGGGAGGGGGGGGGGGGAATACTTGGATTTGGTTTGGTCGGGGGTGTGCCGCTGGAGATTCAAAACCCCTACCCATTTCTAAGGGTGATTTTTAAGGGTTTTGCTTCATTTTAGACAAAATTTTCGGCAAAATAGACCTAATTTTGGCAAATTTTCGCGAAAATAGAACAACAGGACCCATGTCTAAGGATTTTTCAGTTGAAAAGCCTACCCATGGCTAAGGATGTCTCATGAAAAAACGACCCATTGGAGCGGCACGTCCCTGTATGCCTTACATACGTGAGTACCCCCCCCCCCCCCACCCCCTAGGTACTGACCCCCAACACATTTGTTGCTTGTCAAAACACGGCAAAATGTTTACATATATTTTTGTCTTTTTACAGATTTTGGGGGATTTTTACAGTCATTTTCAAGGGGGAAAAAAGAAGAAAAAGCCTGAACAACCTGAGGACCGTTTGCCCGTACAACAGGGTTTCTTTTGTTCATCGCCTCACTACTCTACATAAAGAGACATCATAAATATAATCTTATTTATTCCAGAATTTGTTTTTTTATGATAGAGGGAAAATGTCACCTCAAATGTCCCCACATAGAACATTACACAAACGTCTAGACTGGTATACCACTTTGTGAGGTAATCCACTTCTTTTTCACTTATAACTTAACACTTTCCACGCTGCTATTAGTTTTACCATACAAAACAGATTTTTTTTTCAGAAACCTTTCCCAACTTACAAAGTCTATCTCAAGGATTAATAAACCACTACTATGCATGTTTATACTTATTTTAATGCATTTCTCATGGCGATTCCCAATATGGTGATGAAATCTTATAATTGTGAAATTTTTGAAACATTTTGTGAAATATTGAAGTGTCGTCTGCAGACGCCTGCCGCATGGAAAGTGTTAAGAAAATGTCTCTCACACTTTTGCATGGGGGAATGAAACCAAAATTCAAATTTTGTTGCGAAAAAGAAATTTGTTCAGGTCATACACCTTTAAAACCCTAATAGGAACACACCACCCGTAATTCCGGTGTTCATGTATATCCCATCACCTCTGCGCCAAAAAGCATCGAGGGCTTGTGCGTCGTTGGCAAACAGAAATTGACAAAACATTAACTTATTGTGGCATGGCGGCGGTTGGATTCACGGCAATGCATTGATTAATTGAAAATGTAAATGAACAAATGAAGCCGGGTAAACGCAATCTATCATGCCTATAGGGACGTAGGTATGATCAATATGAGCTGAGATCACTGTGTTGCAATGTATAATTCAACTTTGGTACCATACATCGGTTGTATCACTTATTTTGCAGGTGCTTATTTCTTATTTTACGAAATTGCTCCACTTTACAGATACTAAATTTACCGTACCATAGAAACATATTTGTTACTGCTATGAATGATTTTGCAAGGTATCTATATGTATTTCCAAATACGAGCTGCTTATTATGACATTAACAAAATGATGTACTTTTCTAGGCCACAAAAATCCCTGTTGCACAGACCTCATGTAGGGTCGGTCTGGCATTTTTTGTTTACTATTCTCAAAAGAAATTCAGCAATTTTGACCTTTCAGCAATTTTCAAAACAATTCAAAAATTTCGAAAAATCCATTTTTTCCCCAACATTTTTCTAACAAAACTGATTTGAAGACAAAAATGGATCAGTCGGGCCGTACAAACTGGGTGCTTTTTGTGGCCTTAAAACAAAATGATGTAGTCTTATAGTGTCATCACATTTATTTTATTTTTAAATAATGTTGGTTCCAAATCCTTCCATTCTTGTAAAGATAAAAAGATAATTGTAATCCACCATCCGTGTAAGTAGCAATTGTTTCCCCCGCAATTACTACAAATAATTGATTAGAACATTACGCCTTATTTTATTGATATCTTGAACATAACCATTAAAATCAACAATTGGCAAGATGGACGTTCAGTACACTTTACGAAAATGAGAACGTGATTTTTTCTTCACAAGTACTCATAACACGCAAAAACTCGTTAGGAATTAAGAATCATATCTTGGTATGGAATGTTTGTTGCACTGATCTACAAACAAATGTACATGTACTTACTAGAAGAAATCTTATGCACAAAAAGTATCACGCACCTGTTATCACATGCACCATTGAGAATCCATAAACCATTTATTTTCTGAAAATGCGTGAACAAAAAATATCATGTGTTTATCCACACATGATGTGCAATGTATGTGGGTTTTCTAAAATTAAGAAAAATGGTATAGCCACTGTACACACAAAAGTTGTGAATAGCTTGAGTGTGAAAAAACTAGTTTGGGAATTTCAACAATGGATTTTTTTTACTGTCTGTTTTTGAAGAATATAACATTTGCAATATTTGTTTTTATTTTGTCTTAATTTGTTAAATTTGGCAGGTTTTAATTTTACCAGAAAAAAGATTTCATGTATATATGGGTAGGTGGATATTCGAACAAACAAACTTTCCTTCTTTTTTCCCCTTTTTTTTTTTGGGGGGGGGGGGGGGGGGAGAGAGGTCTAACAGAAAATGTTCAGATACAAATCTAGATTTAGTAAAGACTACACACAACATGCCCTTAGCCAACAGTTAAATGGATAAAATAACACACATAACTGTATCCATGGTAACTTTTAAACTTGTATCTAGATTAATATCTCCTCAAATTAGCTACCAGATTACGTAAATGACAAGCGTGTGCAGTCAACTCAATAGCAGGTGCCTCGGTACGTGGAGTTGGGAGTTGACGCTTGAGAACGAAGGCAAATGATAACGATGAATGGGTGAATTGGATATCAAATGAACAAAAGATATGCAGAACTAATTATACTTAACACACATTCCCTTAGAGAAGAGATTTTATTTCCCACGATCCTTTGCAAAAAAATTCCCACGATCCTTTGCAAAATAACCATATCATATCCTAGTTTCTCTGTGTAATAAGATCGTGCACAACAAACTGCAATTCTTTGGACACATTGCTAGAAGAGAAGGTGACAACTTAGAAAAAGTGATAACTTAAGGAGCTGTTGAAGGAATTCGTAAACATGGCAGACCAAAACACTCTGTTGGACTAATGGTATTAAGGAAGCAACCGGTTTATCTCGTATCTCTGCACATCACATATCACAAAATAGACAACGATGGCGCTCCATCATCAATAGGGTCACAAAGAATCAGCCATGATTCATAGATCGAACGACGATCCTAGCCCTCCTCATGGGGCCACTATTTAAAAACCAGCCTATCAAGGGAAATTACTAAGATTTAATATAGAAACACTGAGTCGACGATCCTAGCTGAGCTACGGGGCGGTTCTCGGGTTGAAAGTGGTTCTCAGTTCCTGGGCTCAGATATAGTCCTATGGTAGGACTAATTATCCATCAACTCATTTCAGTACATGATATTCCTATAAATTTCCCTGCAAAGCAACAATTCACCTTGAAATTGAGAACATTTCCCCACAAATTGTTAAAGGATTTTGTTTTCAGAACTAAAATTCCCATACAATTGCTAAATTTCACTGTAAGGAGCTTCACAAGTTGCCTGTTTAGGACTTGTACTTTCCACATGTTACTATCTTTTCCAGGTTGAAAATAAATGAGTTTATCAATAGGTTAATTGCAATAAATAACAAATATTAGCAAGGACTGGCAGGTCTCTGAAATTCGATCGCGGGACCATCCGCACCCCAGTCTGTCCCTCTACCAACTGAGCTAAACTCCCAGCGCATATGCGGGCAACAACTTCCTGCCCACATATGCCTGCGGTTGGTGAAATCATCGAGGCAATGCAGCAGCACTTGCGTCGAGATAGTTTCTGGCAGTGAGATTTAGTGAGATTCGGTTGGGTTAGGGTTAAAAGGGTTGAACCGATTTTAACCTGAAACTTTTCACACGGTGTTTACTTCTCTACATGAAGACACGTCATAAATACAGTCATACTCCAAAATGTGAGTTAAATCAGTAAATTGCTCCAGTGGTTTTTATGATAGAAGCATACATACACTTCAAATTTGCCTATTGAATAGAATGGTACACAAACTTCCAGGGTGGTATATCACTATAAGAAAATTAATTTTGAATGGGTCACCCACCTTTAGTGAATTATCAACCCAACACCTACTTCAGCGAAATCAGCTGGAAAAAAAGAGTGGCATGATGGGAAGTGTTCATAATATCTTCTCTGCATGCCCTATTGCATGATGGGAAGTGTTGATAATATCTTCTCTGCATGCCCTATTGCATGGTGGGAAGTGTTCATAATATCTTCTCTGCATGCCCTATAGACACTGACAAACCAAAACAAACCATGCACTTCAGGACGTTATTCTATTCAAATTCTTTTCTAGTTTATCACACTTTTTGGCAAAGTGTAAAAATGCTTGTGAAATCGAATAAATTGAAAAGATAATTTGACGTCATGCATGCCTGCCTGGGTGATAGAGAGTTTACTTTATAACTCATTATCTGTGTTCAATCAGAGAGAAAGAATGGAAAAGTTATGATAATTTTTGGATAGTCAGCCTTTTTTCTCCCTATGAAGCAACATAATTGGTTTGCAATACCCTAAGGAATTTACGATGTGGGTCAATAGGTCTACAAATATTTCCTTTCATTTAGTTTTCTTCTTCTTTTTTTCCCCTTTTTTATTGCTCTATTTGGGAAACTTTCCTCTACATTCAGTTTGGTCATGATGGATATTGTCGCTGTTCTGTCTCCATCTGGCCCCTCAGAATGTATAAAGTAATATTCCTATGTATAACCTTCGAGCAGTCTGCTCTAAACATGTTCAAGGGCCAAAAACACATCAAAACTTTGGACGTGCTCTTGCCCCTGAACATGTATAAAGCAACACTTCGTATGCATAGCAATAACATGCTGAAGGGCAGTGGCGTAGCTAGGATTTTTTTTCAGGGGGGGGGGGCAAGATTTCTAAAATTTTCGTAAAAGGTTGCCCCAATTTTTTTTCTAGTCGCTTACCTCGTGAATTTCACGTAAGTGGGGGGGGGGGGGGGAGGTTTTGACATATATGAAAGAAAATGATTGATTCCTATTCAGAAACGTTATGATTAACAAACAGGCAAGATTTATAGGTCAATAAATGCATAGAAATATCAATGCACACACGCTGATGAGGGAATAATGGCACAACACAGGGGCATATCAATATTTGAGACCGATTTTTTTCCTTCTTGGCTTTTTCGATGACAAAATAAATGTTCAGATATTACATATAGATGTACCAGAAAATTTGAAAACATTAAAAGATTATAATTTTTGAAAAAGTAAATAATGAACAACTTCTAGGACTTCAATGAGATTTGGTCTTCTAAAGACAATGCAACAAAACCTGTCACTTTGAAATGACTGAACACTCCTTTTACTTTTCTGGCACAAATTTGCTCATTTGAACACAGTGTTGTGATTATAAATGATAATTCTGACACAAACTGTCAAAACATATCATGAAATCATGTGTTTATATTAATAACATGTTTCAATAAACATTATCAGACATGAATATATATGAATGGAACATTAATGCCTGCTTAAGCAATCAATCAATTTTGCACAGTTACATCAGCCTCTTGTTAAACTTAACACTTTCCACGCGGCAGGTGTCTGCAGACAACATTCCAAAATTTCACAAAATGTTTCAAAAATTATTGAATTTCATTACCATAATTATTTGGAATCAGTGTGAGAAATGCATTAACATCGGTACAAACAAGCCTAGTATTGGTTCAGTTGTTCTTGTAATAGACTTTGAAAGTTGGACAAGTTCTCGAAAATGTTTGTTCTGTATGCTATTATAACTAACAGCAGCCTGGAAAGTGTGTAGTCAGTCAACTTGCTACATACAGCAAGCAAAAGGCAAAGGAATATTATGTACATGAATTTGAAATTTTGAAATTTAGTGACAAATTCCAGTATTTATGCTGTTTCAATGGATCTAACAGTGGTTAAACCACAAATATTTCATTCCTACAATATTGACTTTATTAAGCACCAGTAGAAGAACATTGCCAAACCAGTCATCTTTCATGCATTTCTGGTATTTGGATACTGTAGTAAGTATTATTACAATTGTGATCTGATCTCCATGACAGGTCACAATTAGACTCAAGTTTGATCAGTATAAAAATGGCAACATATACCAAATTTGCCATAAATCAACTTAAAATGACAAGTATTTCATTGTAAAATCAGCATTTCTTGAACAAGCTTGATATTTTTCTCAAGAAAAAAGAAGTGATTTAACACAGGAATTCAGGAAAATGTATGAAAATGTACATGTATTTTGAATGTATTGTTTGATTATTGAAGCTGAAACAATAACATAGCTCAGTTTGAAGAAAAGTCTATCTAGTATTAATACAAAAATAATTGGACACCCCCCCCCCCCAAATAATATTCAAATGTCACACTCCCATAACATAACAAATGGATTAACCCTAACACTGCCATATACCACAATATACCATGACTGGGCATGTTGGTACCACCCGGTGTGGAAGTTTTTCGCTGAAAAAATGGACCCGCTCCATACAGTCTGGGCAATACACTGCCAGACTGTGCTTGGAAGCCATGGTGTAGCGGGGGATTGGAAGCTCCACGTGCTGGAGGTCCCTGGATCAAATCCAGGGGGGATCGGGGATATTTTGGTCAATTTTCCACGTTGAAGAAAAAATTCTGAAAAAAGTGGGGGGTAGAGTAAGGGTTAAGTATTAATACAAACAATTACAAAAATGCACCAACAGCCACACATCTACATCCACCAAAATTAAACCACATAAGTATGACACACGGAATACCATCATACTCTCCATGATTAAACAGACACAACATGTAACATTCTTGCATTTTCAGTTCCCAACCAATTCTAATTTTAAACCAAGATATTACAAAGCACTCATTCATCAAAAAATCAATTACTACGGTGGCAGAACTTCCGATGCATACAGCCAACTTTGCTAGCTCTACTGGCCAAGCGTTCAATAAAGCCATTACAGTTTACACTAATTAATATTCTCTTCATTGTCAAAACTAGTAGATTTTTACAATACTGAATGCACAATGTGTGGCTTGGTCTGACTTTGGACAGTGTTTAAAAGGTGGTCTTGATCTAACAATTTTGTACTTTTATTTCATTAATTATATAAATTAGAACTATTTAGGGAAAAAATCAATGTCAAAGTTAATCACTGTGGTTTAATTGCATTTAAGTAGGAAGCCCATACAGACTGGTATGGTATTTTAAAGGATATAGTACATAGGTAGCACACTCAGACGAGTATACATGTACATAGGCGATTATGGCACCTCCGTCTGACCTTGATATTCTTATAAACCACATAAGTATAAACTGAATTTTGAGATTGGCAAATTTGACTGCTCAACGAACAACAAAAAAAGAAATATATCCCTATATAACAATTTTGTTCATATTTTCTTATTTTATATTAAAATTTGACAAAAATGAAGTGTCGTTAATGAAAGCTACATTTTTAATTAAATCAATCATTTTATTTTGTCTGATACTGATATCGAAACACTTTTTAGCAGTTTGCAGCTACATGATGAAATCACAGACAGTTTATATTTAACGAAAGCCGTGTTTCTCAAAAAGTGTTACATATTTTATGAATCAAGTAAATCAGATGTAATATCATTTGATGTGTAAATAATCACCCTGGGAAAATACACATTGCAAAATTACTAATGTATCTTGAATTCTATTTATTAGAAAAATATTTTTATACATCTGAAAATGTGATAACATTTAAACTATTTTAGTTAATATGTGGTATGCTGCCCACTCATTTGATAAATATGATCTATCTTTAAGTACGCATCATCAATAACATGGGTTTAGAGATGGATTAACCATGGACATGGCAATATTGGTAAAACATTGAAGTCTAAAATGATGAAACCTTGACCTAAATTTGGTAACCTTACTTAGTTACATACCTGTTTTGTGTATATTTGTTTCAATTTGCTAAACCAAGTCATCCCCCCCCCCCCCCCTATTGATGGTACCCAAGTGGAGTGTCATCCTACACTATTAAAACAGCTTGGACTTGTTCCCGACGCCAAAAAAAATGAAAATCTGTGCCAATTTAGATCCTTCTACAATCCTCGGACCAGGCCAATCTACCCCAAATAGTGATTTTACTCTCACCCCTCCCAAAAGTGCAAGAAGGGGTTTACAGGGCCCCTTTTTGTCTTTTTTATAAAAACTACAACTACCTAAGCTGAACCTCCATCTACATCTAGCAGTAATCTAGCAGTGACCATGATATGACATGACCAAGGAGAGTTGACATGACCAATGATTGCCCCCACAGGTATATTCCAATAGCCATTACAAACCCATCTCTTACTGAAGTCTCTCTTCATTAAGATTACCCATGACATTGATTGATCAGTTAGCTTATGGCTACAGAATAAGTGTTGATATGCTGGGCATAGGATGTGTGAGACCAGCTGCCCTCGCTTGTTCCGCTAGGCAATGATGAACAGATCTATTTAGAAAATGCAACAAAGAGTTGAGTTTATTGCAGAGAGACAGACGTAGTAATTTCAGTCAATTAATATATTTTATTTTAACGAGACAAAGATTGATGTCAAAAGAATGTAAGTGACATTTGGGAATTAGGAGTAGCTCAGAATCAAGGTTAAAGCCAAGTCCTTGGACAGGATTATATGTGGGGTTTGATGGATATTTCAATAACTGGACAGCATTTTCTTATACAAAATAATTTCTTATCAGAATGGTGCTTTCTTTGGAAGAATAATCTCATGTAAGTAATAAGCAAGAATGTGAATAGGGGTGGCTTAGGACATACTTTAGAGCAAATTACACTAAAAAGTGATCATTTTGCAGCAAAATGTTTGTAGCAAAATGTGGACAATCATATAATTTTGAGAATGGCGATCTGTTCTCCACACTACATTTAGCCTCCTGCCTGCAGTTGCAGACTTGGTTATTCTACAATATTAGAATATAAAGTATTACTTGCTTAAGTGTTGATTTGATGACAGTGGTTTTTCCAACGGGTGAGGAGGGGTGATTCAGCAAGTTCACAAATTGGCCTAGGAGCCTGGGAGATTTTGTGGAAAAAACAATGAAAACCATGACAGCACTCTAGAGAGTATTTTCAGGGTCAGTATTCGGTCACATTAGTGGGAACATTTTTTTTATAGGAATATGACATCTGGTTTTGAAAAATGGGGTTGGGGGAAATCCTGGAAATGATTTACTTGTTTAGAGTGGACTTGTGATAAGAATTTTGAAATCTCAATTTTGATTTAAAATGGAGGCGTTAATTATGATTAAAATTGAGGTATAACATTTGTTAAAATTGTGGTATAAAGGTTAGTAAAAATTATTCTTTAAATAATGGGTCATGTCTTAAATCCAGCAGCACAGTGGCACTTGCTACTAATAAATCCGAAATCTCAAACAATATCAACATATCACTTACTTCCTTTTACACGGTGTGAGCCAAAATATGACCAAATGAATCATGAATGAATCATAAATGGGTGAATTTTATATAAAATAGGGAATTTTATCTTAATGGGATGAACTCAACCATGACTATGACTAATACAGATTTTGTTAACTATTCTTTTGTATTAAAGCACTCTTGATTAGAGCGTGGCTAGGCCTGATACGCTTTTACAAGACAATAGGCATTTACAGTCTTTTAGTGCCATTGTTAATGATAATATTAGAAGCTGATGGTCGTATGGAAGCACAGCAGATAGGGTAAATCAGCATTAAACAGACCTTACAAAAACCGTTATAAGCGCAATTTGCTTTCATTATACCCATATTGTGCATTTTGATCTAAAACGACGCTCATTTTAGCTGTTAACTTTGAGTTTGCCTTGAGGCCTATACAATGTTGGAAAATATTGTTTGATCGCTTTGTGAATCTAATGAGAAGGGACTTCCTTTCACCCTCACCCCACCCCAATCAATGTTTAATCACACAATTTGACCACTGTCAGCGCATGGCTTTGCAACATTGAACCTTGGGGAAGGTGAGGAGTTAGGAAGGGATTCGTCAGGCAACAATAAACAAGTTTATTTGTTCATGTGACCCAAATACTAAATAGAGCCACATATTATTGGTAAAACATCATATCAATTACAGGCAGTTCGAACACTTGATCTAGTGCTATCCCTGTGGAGTGCCCTATCCAGGATCATTGTTGGTGTTTGGGTTTGGGTAAAGGTAGTAACAATGGCGAACTAGTCTAAAGTGTAACCACACCTATCTGGTGTAATCACAAATACCAGTAGTTATGGTGTAACTATCTTAATTATGTTCTCCCATCATTAAATATGCTCTATTTGCTATCATTCTATTTTTTGTGTCAAGGGTCCCCATTATAATTTATAAGCCGTCTATCAGGGTTTCCACTGGGGTTCCTAGCCTCTACTTCATATTTTATTATTATTATTTGTTTGTATTACTTTTGCTTAATAAATTGAATTGAATTGAATTGGTACATGTCCACTAGCATTTCCCAATTACATGGTTCAATTCTTCATAGCTATCAATATCTTCAATCAATACATCCATATTTTTGAATAGATAGATCATGTCAAACATTCCACAAGTAGGATTGAGAGGGATGTATTGATTATGTCACCCTTGAGTCATGTAGACATGAGTTATATCCCTATTGATTTAGTGTAGTCAAAGCCTAATTTTGCCAACAAGTTGTAATATTTTTATTCTACAAATAGATCAATACTACTATCTTTATCATGTTTATGACACACAAGGGCCAAAATAGTTATTGAGGTCTGGTCTTCTGTATGTAAGCCTTAATAATTGTGCCCATCTCATCAGAGACCCCCGGGCGGGGGAACTCAACTTATAATTGGGTAGGGGTGTGCCCAGGGTCTCAAAAAGGGGAGGGGGGGGGGGGGGCCTACAGAACTGAACTGAGTGGATTTTATGATGAAAAATAGGGTCTTAGGAACTGATTTTTTCAAAAAAGTAGGTCTTGAGAACTGGCCTATAGTTCAATTTTGATTAGGAAGAACGCAAATGTTCTTCTTTTTTTGGTTTTAGAATGCAACATTTTCTAAGAATTGGGGCTTTGGAAGGTAACATTTTGCGATCAATAAAAGTGGGGTCTTAAGAACTGAGGCAGGCTCAAAAGGGGGTCATAAGAGATAGCAGCAGAGGGTGCAGAGACCCCGTACACACTAGCAAAAATCCCTTACTTCCATGAAGCGTTAACGATGGGTGTGACATGGGACTCACCAAAACCCACCAAATTAAAAGTCACAACTATTAACACGACTATTGATTAAAGGATATTGCAAACACACATAAACTGACTTTTAATCTACCATGCATGCATGCATGTACAATTTGGTATTGCACACACATCTACACTGCTGCAGACATCAGATTCAACATTTGCTGACAATAATCTGATTAAATTTGGACAGCCCGTGGAGTTAAGGTCTGCAACTAGGAGTGAATACTTCATGGAGATCATCATACGAAGACTCACAGTGCATTGGTTATGTTCAAAAGTTTCCAGGGCTGAAATTTCAGATTTTTTTCAACCAGCCAGTTGCAGGTAATATGGAAATTCCACCAGCGTGTAAATCACTTTACTGACACTGTGAGTCCAACGCAAAAGTTACTCGCTATGGGCAGGCAGGCGGGCGGGTGCTATGTCCAGGCCTGAAAGTTTCAGCAGACAGTCAAAAAAACTATAGATTTGCTAGATTTGCAACCACACATTCACACATTGTCTAAGTGTGCACGTACAATTTGGTATTTTGGATACAACATTTGATGACAATAATATGATTGGATTTAGACAGCCTGCAGTTTCAGTCTGTATTCTGTCACTCTAGAGAATATTACTTCATGGAATATTGTTATTAGACATATTAGTTTTATGTGCAAATAAACTCACTTTTTCCCCATCAAAATTGAGATTTGAGTGAGGGCACACTTTATACGTCCCCGGTCCACGCCCCTGCATAGACAGGCAGCGTGGGCCTGTCATGTTCCAAGTCCCCACAGCCCTTTTATGGCACAAGAATATATCTTATATGCAGTTTCCTAACAGTATACTTCCTTTTAACGTGATCAAAGTTAGCCTTTTTCTCCAAAAATCATGTAGTGGTAAAAGGCAGTATATTACTTTTATTGTCTTTACAAGTTGCAACCTTTTCATAAGTGAGGATTATTGAACCAAGTTAACCCCATCCATGTTAAAAGTATTTCATTAGGAAAGTACATATGAGATACATCCTTTTGCCATAAAAGGGCTGCCCAGGACCAGATTGCAATTGATAAGTGCATCAATGGTAAAAACTATGTGAAACATAAGGGTGGAAATCAGGCCACCCACCTTTAAAGCAAGCAGAACAGACACATTTCACAACTGAAATATTTGCACGTCTGATGCATGGTGTGACATTGTGAAGAATTCTGTCAGTGCATTGATTCATGTAATTTTTGTAAAACTGTATGTGTGCCACACGTGTGTACCTAAATGCCACGCAATTCATTTTCATCAAATAGGCTAAGTCAATAAATCCAAAATCAGATTGTTGGTATGAAAAAATTAAAATAATAAACAATCAAATCCACTTCAAAAGCTGTGTGGTTAATCAGTACATGAACATTTGTTGCTTCAGTATGGCTAACAGTAACATTAAAGAATTATGTATTTGAAATTCTATGAACATTTTTCTCCCTAACCTTACCAGAGGCCACAGCAAATAGCTGCTGTACCGATCCCTCGAGCTGTCAAAATCCTCCCCCATCAGTTGGGCATCTGCCTGCCATGCTGGCGGCTTGGGTTCGAACCCCGGCACAGGCGCACAGTGATTAAAAATTTGACCCGGTTTTTCTCCCCTGATAGTTTAATTGTCAAAAACATGCTTGATAGGAAGTTGGGGTTAATTTTCATACCACTTATAGTATTATACAATCCATGTTACTGTATACAACTTTGAACATTAGCTTGTGGGGATATATACCAAACAAAATTTATTTTCTCTTTTTTCAGAAATAAGAATAATCCTATACTTGGTCTTTACACAATCTGATTAATGGGTGAATACTTTTCAAAAGCTATCCATCCTATACTATTTTGGCAGGTCAACTTAGATTTTTGTGCATTTTTTAATCATTTAAAGGTCTATTTGTCAAGTTAAATTATGCGTAGGTCTATAAGTGATTGATCACCTTTCTATCAATCGGCATGAACGAAATTGGTACTTTTTTATGGATAAAAATTGTGACATTTTAAACGTGTTGGTATGCAGTTCAGTAAGTAAGGTAAAGAAAGATGCAACAGTGGATGATATTACTGATGTATTGTGACAGAGTCAAGTGTTTCTAGAAGTTGGTTCTTCCCTAGATTCCAAATTATGAATAGGAAGAACTATGCGAACACAGGCAACACTAGTAACAGGGTCCTGATAGGCCATATCCAACAAATTGACCCAACGTGTTGCCGGTCACTACGTCCAAACGCGATTCTTCATGGGATATTACTGACCAACCACTACCACCCAGTATTCAACATAGCCCTGATCAATGGCTTCAATTAATATCCCTACCAATATCTCCCCATAATGAGCCACAATGTGTGGGATCCATAGCAGGACCTGTAAGGGATACCATAGGATCATGGCGATAGCATGGGATCATAGCGGGATCAACGGTGGTATCACAATATGGCCCGCAATATGGTCACTATGGCATAAGATTTTTATCATTGGGTCAAGTTGGATTACGGAAACCAATACTCTTGTAACAAACCTAACAGTATAACCCTTAATCTGAGGATCTGTGGATACAACTAACCCTTGTGTAACAATAAACCAATGGTCCGAAAGGTTACTTTGTTAAGGTATGCAGGAGCACAGTGGCTGCAGGGAATGGATAAGGAACTTGTGCTGGGGGAAGGACCCCATTTCTTCGACAAGAAACTTTTTATAAAACATTCCTGCATGGAATCCGCCTACATAGTTTGAACTTTAGGGCTATAGAAGAACTATGAAATCCATGTGAAAAGCATCCATAAGCTCTTCTTTCCCATATTTACCTATTTCATGTTTACCTTGAATCAAAGTTCTAGAAACACTTGTGGGTCATCTATCTACCAACACTCTCTTTCTATGCAGTTTCGCTGTACTCCATACCGGTGTGTGCTGGTGTGTACCTTCGGGTTTGGCAGCGGTGTGACGCTGCTGCCATGCCGCTGCCAAATCCTCGGATGGTTAGTGACTAGCATGCTATATTATTAATTTAAAGGTAGATGTTCCGATTTTCAACTTAAAGTTTTCTATTCTACATGAAAGGTCATCCTTAAAAGAGTTGTATTCCAAAGTTTGAGTTGCATAACTCTAATGGCTCTTATTTTAGAAGCACAAGATGCCGTGAAATTTGCCCATTGAGTTGTACACAAACTATATTGGTGGTTAACCACCTTTCGCGGTAATTCGAAGTTATTTCACCGATTTCTTCGTAATCATACTGATTTGTCAAATTTCAGTATGTTAATCAGAAAAATATGATCTTTCATATGATATGAAAATCTCCATATGTTTGAGAAAAATCTGTGTTATGAAAATGTGATCGGGTCATCTACCTTTAAGCAGTTTGTCTCTCGTCTGGTCGATGGTGTCTGTATGTAACCAGTTTCAGTAGGGTGCCAGTGATTGGCTAAGGCTGTATAGTCTGTACATGCTGTTATGTAGGTCTATGATGTACATGTATCAGTGTGTGGTTAGTGTAGGGGTGGGGGTGTTGGTGAAGGGTGGACTAAGAAAGGCTCTGTAGCAGAGCTACCATTACCCTTGCCAATTGTAAAAGACAGTAAGGCACCCATTTCTACTGATATTGCCCCAACTAAATAAATGGGTATGAAAATGGTATATGAAGGATACTTTGATGAAGTTATCTCGATTCAAATCTATCTGTGGTCAGATACGATCTTTGATTATCACTAGGAAGACCCAAAACCATGTCTCCGCGAACTTCCTTGAAAATATAATTACAAATAGACAGAAATGATATTCCACTTACAAAGTGTGTGTCAACTCCTATCAACTTACAATATCAAACATTGGTACAAAACCTAATGCATTTTCCCATACTTAGTATTAAGTCAACCATCCAGGCAACTATTCATAGCCCGCGGGCTTCTATACTTGTATTACTTTTGAATGACTTTGATGACAGTGTAGAATGAGGTCAAGGTGACAGTGGGCGGTAATGGCCTTGATCATACAAATGAATGGGATGCTGTACATATTACTATGGGCACATGTACATTAATCTCATCCTGCAAGTCAAAGTACTCGGTGTAATAATACATTCTGTGTAGTAGACAATTGAATGGAGGAACTTCGCATTTGACGACAACCCTAAATTTCTAAAATGTGACATTTTGAGGAATTTCAATATTAAACAGTAGGCAGGCACTGTACTACATTAGAATAGTATCAGCTACAGTTTATATACGGCCAAGTCCAGTGCTCACAGCTTGCTTGTCTCTGGTTCGCAAACTGATTATGAAATCATAATTTTGGCTATGTACATGTCCAGCAGTGTACATATAGAATCCCAATCTATAGTACAAACTGGTCACTGATCCCAAAGATGACCTCTGGATTCTAAATCAAACAATTATTGTTATATAGACTATATGATTACACAACTCAATGGATTTGTAAACATTGACTGAAAGACAAAACTCATTATCAATGTCATGTGGCGGTCAATTATGACAATTGAAGGGTGGAACAATAGGTCATCCCTCTGAAGGTTGTCTGTCAGTAGAGATCCTCTATTACTAGTGTCCAGGTATTATTATTAAAGTAAGCATCATGATTATCATGTTACTACTCACAATTACAATGACTTAAGTGAATCCTTGTGAAAGGAAAGAGGCTTGGAGGACACCAACAAATAGTTTTCTTCTGGCCCATGTACTACCAATGATTACAATCTTTCTGAACCATTTGATTTCAATAGTCTGTCTGTCTGTCACCACCAACAAAAAAGGGGAGACATTTCAAAAGCAGTACATTTAAGGGACGCACCATTTGATAACCAGGGGCATGGAAGTTTGAGTCGGGCAGACTGTGCGTTTTTGGCCGCCGAAGAGGGTTTTTTTCTCCATTTTCAATGTTTTCCTTTATTTTTAGGTGAGTGGGGAAGATTTTTTTATTTTTTAACTCATTAGTGGGTCGAGTTTTTTTCTTCTTCAACTGGGATAGTGGGTCAATTTTTTCTTCAAACAAACACGTACACCCCCCCCCCCCCCCCCCCCGGATATCAAATGGTGCGTCCCTTGAGTGGACCACCTAACTTTTGACAGTATCTTGTTTGTGATTCATGTACTGTAAAAGCTGACATTTTCGCGGAGATTTTATTTTCGCACAAAATATTTTTCCGCGAAAATATTGTTTTCAACATTCATGCAGTGCATCCAGAAGGTCGCCTGCGAAAAAAACAATTCGCAAAATGTCTATGAAATCAAAATGCGCGAAATGTCTTTATGCAAAAATATTGGCTTTTACAGTAGATAGATATCAATGATCTGTGGATTGATCTGGGGATAAATGAGGTGTGTTAACTGCACATTCATGATAAGACATGTGTATAAAACATTATCAAATATGAAACTTTTTTCTCTCAAATCTGAACTCGACATCCAAACAAATAAAAGGTTTTCAATTCCATGAGCTGTTCTGGGCTTCCACGAATGATTCAAATTAGTTTTCACCATCATATCATGTGTAAACATAAACCGAAATGTATTTTTTACGCCCACCATGAAATGACAGAGACAAATGGCCTATAAGACTATTACAGTATGACGAAAGACATAGCAACATTATCACTTTCCCACGGCGGCAGCAGCTGCCAATATTCAAAAATGTTTCAAAAATGTCAAAACAGTCGAATTTCATGCACCATGTGAAATGCATTGAATTAGGTAACAAACATGCCTAGTATTGATTCAGTAATCCTTTGGATAGACCTTGAAAACTGCGAAAGGTCTCTGAAAAATCTGTTTTGTAAATGGTAAAAGTAAAACCAATATTCTGAATGGAAGGTTCATTCACTGATTATACTGATCCAGTGTAAAGGCACTCACAGGTATGTTTTGGATACGATACGACTGTATCCTTTGTCAACACTTTTGGTAGTAATGATCTTGACGACTCATGACACTTTTCTGGTAAAACCAATAGCCGCATGGAAAGTGTTACGTGTTACGTATTCATCAGGTTTATTGTACAGGTGCTGCACACTGCACAGAAAAATTGACTTAATGAAATGAAATATATCGATGTGAACTTTTTCAATCTTAAACTTCTTTTGTTCTTCTTCGATTCAATTGAAGATATCGGGTTTCATTTCAAAACAGACAAACATGTGCCATTGACACACGCCTTTACCCACGATCAAGTATCTAGTCGAGGAGATGGGCCTCTGACCTATGTCTCAGTACAAGATACAGCATGTTTCACATAATAGGCTAATGTTTGTGTTGATTCCATCCAACCACACATCTACACTGACACTAGTAGTATCTACATCAGTGTGTTCACAAAGTTATTGTGTTATGAATAGATACAGGGTGAGTAAAAAAACTGGGCTCAAAGTAAAATAAGTATTGAAACATTTTCTTACCAGTATGTGAAGGCAACCAATGCTTGAATCAATAGCAGCATTTTTGTACTGTTATCAGCAAAAAGAACTTCAACTTGTTATGGTACCGTTATCCAGGTATGACTATTTAGATAACATTTTGAAACCAAACAAAATATTGAGTATTATACTCAATTACGCATAATATTCGTAAATAAGTGGATACATGCATGAGATACAATTAGCTAATTAATAAAACAAATTGCTCAAATATTGTTTTCAAAAATAATGATAACAAATGTCATTATTTCGTGAATTCAGCAGAGTAAAGATAAATTGGGCTTTTGTGATGATTAGAGTGTGCGCCGTTATTCAATAGTGAAATTAAAAAAGAGATTATTAGAGAAATAATACAAATCTTGTTTGGTTTTTAATATGTACACTTTTATCTAAATTTAATGTTTTCATCAACCAATTTTAACCAACTGAAATTCTTCTGAAACATAATCTGAAATTGTTGCCCAGATTTTTAGAAATAAAATCCCAAAGTTCAGTACAGGTTTTTTCCTCACCCTTTAAATGTACAATATCATTATTCCCCTGCAGCAAACTGTAGTAGCACTATAGATAAATTGACTTTTTCAAAGAACACCTAACATACAGCAAAGTAAAAAAACCACCATATTTAGCGTCCTGATGACGCTTCCAAAAAAAGGAAGGGGGCAGCCTTTTTTTCCTTATTCTTTTACTTTTTAGTGCAAAATCGCCCCTTTTTGCGATAAACTTTGCGAACCTTGAAAAGGAGGCCTCTTTAAATTGTTTTTATTTCATGATTCTGAGGGGTGATCATCATAAAACATGCTTAAAATGCTTATAGAAAGAGGCAAAACTGTTACTTATATCTCAAACTCTGAAACACCTAAACAAGAATGTTTTGAATAAAATACAGAAAAAAGAAAAGAAAACCAAACCAAGGAAGCGGGAGGGGACGCTTAACATGTTTATTTTTATATTTGGCCTTCACCATGGACTGCATCCAACCACACACCACCATAAATGGAACAATACCATTCATTAATCATCTAAAACATTTTTGCTCCAAATATCTTGTGACGCACATAGAATATTGCAAATATTGTTTTGACTTTTTTTAAAGAACATCTACAAACCATAAATGATACAAGATCATATTCTGAAACATTTTTGCTCTAAATTTCTTGTGACGCACAGTCGCACATAAAATATTGCAAAATTGACAACACATTGAATTTGACCACTTGTGCTGTTTAGTTAGCAATGCCGAGGTGTGCCATTGAATGCGAGGCAATCGTAATATGTTGTCTCCATCGTGAGAGAGATCGTGAGCGAGATCTTGAGCAAGGAAGCAACACATATCTATATCCACTTATCTTATTTGTATAGATATAAGAGATATCCCACTTGCTCCACTTATTGACCCATCCATACCACCTACCTGCAAGTGTTGCCAGGTTGGGAGTGAATTTGGGCTATTTTAGAGACCTAAAATGTTTGTTGGGTTTTTTTTCACATTACGCAAAACTAGTATAGATACATGTATGTGCCTATTACAACAATTTCCCACCCTCCCTCTGCTCTCACCTCCCCCTCTCAAATAATAAGCAAAATAAATAAATAAATCATGAAAAAACAAAGGAAATTAGACTTGGCTGTTATAAAAGTTATAAGATATTTTGTGAGCTTTATTTTTCACACTCGACCAAAGTTACTGTAAAAGTGACCATTTTGGTCAGATTAATTTTTCCTGCCTCCAATTTTGAACAATTTGGCTCTTTTTTAATCTTCAATTTGATGATTTATTACATCGATTTATAGAAAACACAGGAATAATTATGGTTCAAAATCGGCAAAATGCAAAAACAAAAAAAAACTCCACAGGTAACTAACTAAACTATGAGGTCAAATTCCACTGCAGATGCACTTTATAATCCAGGAACAAATGTCCAGGGGAATTTTTAATTTTCCTGGCACGCTCCTTCAACAATGCCGGCATGGTTCAAATTTAAATTAAATACTTGATCCACATAAAAGAAAGCATTTAACCCTTGTAACAATACAAGTAGTACAAGTACAGTCCACTATTAAAGGTTTGTTGCCAATGACCAGCGAACGGACGGGCAGATTAGTTCACTCAAAATGGACAATTTAAAAGAACATTTTTGTTAGACTTGCACTTTTTTTGAGATCCAGGGGATCTATGAACCAAAAATATCAATAAGGATAGATATGCAATGCAATGATGACCTTGAATGGTTATGGATACACACCATTGCTTAATTGATATTGCCTAACTGTAGGATGTCAAAAGACTAACTATCGATAATCAGTTTTATTTCAAATGCAACAAAAATTTGTAAAATGTGTTTTAAGTATTTCAATTTGGTTGTAATTGTACCTAAAGTGTCCTTCTCTACATCTAAACAAACAGTTTTCTCTGTTATTTATATGATGTTATCAGTTTCTTACACCGTTACACCTGAATTCACAGGTCCGATCTCCAAAAATAATGGTGGGATGATGATGTTGAAAAGTTTGGGACACATCTGGGAATTCCCATTTAAATAAGGAAAATGATCATGACTGTCTGTTTTCAAAATCTTCTGTCCAGTCAGTCCTTATGTACAAGAAGCATATTGCAGACATTGTGCACTATACTATTGCTTTTGTAAATTAACCATGTTAGTCATGCTATGTTAAACAGAAAAACGTCTTACGGTCAAACGGCATCTATAACTAAATCAATACACACCCAGTCACCATATAAACGCCAATTTGAATTTGAAATTGAATTTGAAATTAAACCAAGTTAGGTCAAGGCCTTTGATTACGATACCTACAAAAACTGATTTTTGGATTATTTTACATAAGCACTTAAAATCTAAATAGCGATACTTCAGAAATAAGTGCATTATTTATATACAAAGTGCATATTTTAAATCTAGTATTGCATCGTGGAGTTTCCTTTCCTGCCTGATGTAATGTAACAATGTGTACTGGGCCTCCAGTCAATTTAGGTTCCGTCTCTTCTCGTAATACAATTTAGTGCAATAGTTTCACGCTTTGAAATGTTCACAAATTATCGTTGGTGATGGAGTTAAGATAGACGGTGACTAAAGATGCTGGGCAAGTGGTAACTTTTGTAAATCTCAGATTCAGGCCTGGAAAAAAAATGGGCAATTGGGGAATCACATTCCCGGGAGATGTGTGTATTTAGAGGGAAATGTTGCTTTTCCAAATAAAGAAATACAAAAGAAATGGAGGGAAATCTAGCTTTCTTTCTGGGAAATTTTGTTTGCTTCCTGGGAAATAAACAATTTTTTCAAGCCTTGCTCAGATTTGCAATTCCTTGTTATAACAGACTGTAATGATGCATTCATGGTTTGGGAACGTATATAAGGCCCAGAAACATTGTTTGTGAAATGTGTCAAATGACATTGTGCAGAATTGTTTACAATTTGCCAATTTTGAAAGATTATGTGAAGTTTTGCATACAAAATCTCATGATCATAACATAAATTGGGCAATATTACATAAATCTGGCAATATTTCATAGGTCTCTTTGAAATCACTGAAGGGATACTGGTGAATCAAGTTGCAAAAATAAACTTGGTAAAAATATCGAATACAGTACATGAAAGCTGGCAGATCTTGTATAGACGTCCAGTAGCTAGTTGCTTTAACATCGTCTCAATGCTTCATAACCTATTCAGAATATACTGGAACATGACCCACTAACTTTAACCCCTTCAGATTGAGAAGCCAGAAGGATGGGTATCATTTGTTGCACCAATCAGAGATATTGTTAGAATAATTGTATTGTATCTGATAACGATTAAAGAGTGAAATATTTTAGAAGCAGTATCTAATTGGTTTTTCAAATGAATATATATCGGAATTAAATTATTAATCAATAACCAATCAGAAACACTTTTATATGTAAAAGTGGAAATGTTCACGCTACATTTATTTTCATGCTTTTCGCGCTTGACACAGCTAACGCAAAAATAATAACACACAAATATATTTCTTTTGCGTATAGGTCTATGTGATGAAGCTACAAATCGCAAATTTAAAGCTCGCAGTTCAAAATCGGCAAAGCGCAAAAATTAATTGGGGTAATTTACAATTATAGTGCTCAAGGTGTCAACAAAAGTTTATGATTTACATCATGTTTAGATGACCAAAATACAGCATTACTACTGCAAACTAACTACACTTTAACTTCTTCAAGATATGATTATTTGCATCCTTTCTTCTCTAACATTTCACCCAATAACCCAATGGTCTAGGTTCATCTTACACTAAACATGGTATAGCACATCCCGGCTCAACAACAGTGTTTGAACTTTAGCCTATTAGCTTCATTTTTAACATGACAAGCGACATCTATCTCTTTTTTCTTTTCACAATGTCATGTACATACAGGAAACATAGAAAGAACCCACAGGCATAAGTAGCCATCAATACTTAAGCAGAATGGACACTTCTGTAACAACTAACGCGGGCGCGTGGATGTAGTAAATAAGGGTCAGAGGGTACGGGGACGAGGGGAACAAACTCACAGTTGAACAAGATAGAATGAGCCTTTTCCTTAGTCACTGAGAGATGACCACAGCTCAGTTACATCTTTAGTCTGCCCAGCTAGTTACATCTTTAGTGTGCCCAGCTAGTAGCACAACTAGGGTGCTAGGTCTATTTTTCATATACCCTCCTCAGCTCAGCCCAGTCCAAAGTGGATTGGGGTAGTCAGAGGATCTATCATTTCGTCACTGTTCTGACATACCGGCACATCACAACAGAATGAAGTAAAGTGATGTGCCGGTATGTCAGAACAGCGACGAATGTATGTAGGGGTATTGGTCTACAAGTAGTGCCTTACTTGATGCATAATGAGAATAAAGACGATTTTAGGTGTAAAAGTATTCCAGGCTTTAATTTTTTTTATCAAATTACTCAACAAAAATGCCTTCTGCTGGAAAAATTAGCATATGAATTGTGCATGAAATCTGCATGAATCATTGATTTCCATAAATAAGATTGAATGGATTTATTTACCAGAAGGTTAAGGGTGAATAATTGGCAGCAAACTTACGGTAACTTTCATCTATTGAAAAAAAAACACCATAATATTAATTAATATTCTTTGCATTCTACATAATGTAATAAATCTATCAAAGATAGCCTATGTGAACAGTGAATTAATTCCTACTTCACAAAGATTCATAACCGAATCACAATCTTACGTATACAAGTAAGCTTTTTATACACGAGTAATCAATAGTGTAAACTTACAATTCAAGCCACATATTTGACCAAGATACCCACTCTAATCATGCTAATCTATACAAGTGAAATTCAAACATTATTTTTCCCATGATATTCAATCGCAAAATAATGACTGTTTGATTATGTAGGTTAGGGGTTTGATCATGAACATTATCAATATCCGGTCTTACCCAATATCCTGACAATACCACAATGCAACACAATAGTTTGATCAAATTCCGAGGGTATCTGTTGTCAGGACACTGGTAAACGAGAGCTAGCATGTCTTGGTGCAGGTCAGTGCAGGTATGCACAGGACACTCGAGCTAAATACTTCTATACTACTGGTCAGGCCAAATTAAATTAATTGTTTGTCTCAAAGCTCCTCTCCTGTTGTAAAACTAATGCGGAATGCGGGGGGTTTTTCAATTTTTTTTTTTTTTTTTTAAATATAAAATATTGAAATCCTTGTAAAAGTGAACTTTTGTATTTAAGATGATGTGATCAATGAAAATCTGACAAATCTGTGAAATTTTGGATTTTTTTTTCTTTGAAAAAAAAAGAAGAGGAAATTGAAATTGAAAAAAAATTGAAAAAAAAAAAATCTAATGCGCACCAATAAACTAACGCGCGCGGGAGCTTTGAGACAAACAAATAATTTAATTTGGCCTTATGAAGGGCTTTAAAAAAACCAGGTGAAAGTGAACCATGAATTTAGAGGTGTGCAACCTGATTAAATCAGCCCGCCGATACATTGATCGCCAACATGTTGTTGATGCCAGGATTTTCGGACGCTATTCATGCTTTATTTTGAGCTGCAGTGGCTAAACGATTTGGTATCAGATGAAAACCCATAGTTTTACAACAAGCATATTTATTATTAACCCCCTGAGTACTACCTATACCTATTTAACAATGTTTGTGATTAGTCAATTTCAAGATATACTCATTTCAATAACCAATTAAAATACTGCTTCTAAAATATTTCACTCCAATCTTTATCAGGGATACAATTATTCTAACAATGTCTCCGATTGGTGCAATAAATGATGTATCCATCTTTCTGACCAATCGGCAGGTAGTTCTCAAGGGGTTAAACAACTATTGCATTCAAAGACTGCAGATCATAACAATGTGAAGTTTCTACTGCAATATCTGCTGACAGTTACAATGGCAAAACATTTCTCATATGACAGACAAATGTCAACATTTCAAAAGCCAAACCAAATGTTGTGTTCAACTAGTAATACCATGATTCAACCGACTTTCTTTCAGCTCAAAGTGGGATTGTAGAGATCGTCTTGATCTCATAATATGCCCTTTGGTTCAAATGTACGGGCTGCAAAAATAGAAATATTTCTTCTAAAACAATAACTAAACGGCTGTAAAATAATAGGTGAACTTGGGCCTCTTTGAACAGGTGATGGGATATGTGCAGTGTTACTACACCCATAATTTTGGAGCCCAATTGGGCATGTTTTGAATTGTGCTTCCTTGGATAAACGAGGTTTAGAAGTAAGCACTCTCAGCTCGTCTCATATCTCAGATTTTCATGGGTTCACTCAGGGTTCTCATAAATATTATCATAATGACTGGATGACCATTATAATGTTGTATTCTGGTCATCTACCCTTGTGCAGTGATATCACAGTGTATTCTTGTAAACAAGGCAGCATTTATGTGGATGCTTGCTGTGACTTTTGTTTTATCACATGGTCACCACTTCAGTTGTAAGACGCACTATACGACCCCCGGAAGAGGTGCGTCGTGGGTGCGTCGTTTACCAATAATTCTTGACGGAGGGTACGTCAGTGGCAGCCTTTGGTCCGTCAAAAAAATGACGGAGGGTGCGTAAAGGTCCTTCACTTTACATGGGTGCGAATGGGCTGATAGTTGACTGAGGGTGCGTATTTGGATGGCAATGGCCCGTCGTTTTTTTGACACAGGCTGCGTCATGGTACATGAGAAGTTGACGCACCTCGGTAAAGTGACGCACCACACCCGGGGGTCGTATAGTGCGTCTTACAACTGATAGGTGTATTACAGAACAGGTTGTGATGCAAACTATAATAAACTGATTCTAAATGTGTGATTCAAAATGGTTTCTGGTTCCCTTAACATTTTCAACGCGGCAGACGTCTGCAGACTACATTCCAAAATTTCACAAAATGTTTAAAAAATGTCAAAATTATTGGATTGTATAACCATATTTGGAATCACCATGAGAATTGCATTAACTAAAGTACAAACATGCCTAGTATTGATTCAGTAACCCGTGAGATAGACTTTGAAAGTTGGGAAAGGTTTCTGAAAAATCTGTTTTGGGTATGGTAAAAATAATGGCCCCATGGAAACTGTTAAGACACAATCTGGGAAGCTTCTAACCAAAAATTGGGCTGATCGGGCCAACGTTTTGGTAATGTAACACTCCTTATGTATGGTGATGAATTATTGGTTGCTGTAGTTAGACCAACTCAAAATGTCTGACTCAAAAAACATTTCTAGCACCCTTAAGATACAAATTGGGTGGCTTCTAACTAAGAATTGGGCTGATTGGGCCAATATGTTTTGGTAATGTATATATAACACTAGATTTGTACGGTGGTTGAATTATTGGTTGCTGCGAGCAAACTGTGGGTTGACTTAAAATGTTTGAAATGATAGGAGGGTTAGATGGCGGATTTGGAGGCCCTAGGAATGCCTGTAGTATTAATAGAAGTGCAACTTTAAAATACATTCTGCTTTCATTGTTGTGCCATTTTATACACACAAATCAGTTCTCTGTTATCAGACTAATAGTAATATTGTTTGATTTTGTGCAAATTCTTATTAAAATAATCAATTTTCCAACAACAAAAAACATTAAAAACATTTCCCCATCTTGAGATTTAAACCTTGTCCTGTCATAGTGAGAATGGAGAACCGCTCCAAATCCAAGAACCGCTATCAATCCGACAACCACCCCACCCCGTAGGGTAGCTCAGCCATGATGGCTGACTCAGTGTTTCTATATCATCTTAGAATAGTATTTCCCTGGATAGGCTGGTTTTCGTGGCCCTATGAGGAGGGCTAATAATGAGTTGGTTGGTACACCTGAGAGGTACATGGCAAAATAGGACTACCAACTCATCAGATTTTCTTCACCTATCAGTCAATAGTTAGGTCACCCAAGCCCTATATGAAAGCTATGAAGATTGTTAAACGGGGTCAGTCGTCACAAACATGCACAAACACAATAATCAAACGACCTTGCTATTGTCATGCTATTGTCAACACTCCCAACACAGAGGTCTGCAGTGCAAATCTGTACGATTTTCGCCATGTAATGTCTATGGCAGATTTCATTCCGTGGTATAAAGCTATGAGGTTTCCGTGGTCTTCGCTATCTCCAAGCAGATAGAGCAATACGTACATGGACTTTTTTGTAGACGAGGGTTCATTTCATGATTTGGTGAGGTTTAGAATGAGTTAGGATTCCTGTAATTTTGAAGACCACGGATTTTCAAAACGTGAATTTTCCGACATTGTACGACATAAATTTGGTCACCAAACGTGTTTAAAACTATACATTTTACCATTCTGCAGATGATATTGACCCTCCTCTAAAATTCTACATGATTTTTAACACGTTTCTTAGTTTTTGAGATGCCCAAATAGACCATTTTCCGAAGCTATTTCTAGCAAATATTGCAGTCACTAAGATTCCATTGTTTTCTTGCGTATAACAAAATATGACATGCAGCGTGACCTCCCTACTGGCTGCTATTCATTTCACAATGCTACATACCAAATGCCCACTACAGTGGAACATTCCCCATAGATAAACCAACAGATATTCGTGATTAACCTAGCAATTGGGAAGATTTTAATTTGTTCCATTGTTCAAAACAACAATAAGATTGGGAATCCTTTCATCTACCATTATGCACCAGCTTTTGAAAACTTCCTTAGCTCATGATTGTAAGTGGATGTATGCTCCACACAACAATGGAGAGAGACTGCTCAATGGTCCTAATAATCTTGACAATAGATGATAAAGATCATTGACCCCATCTCCAAATCCTAATCATTGAATTACATACTTTCATCAGGGAGGCGTCAACCTTTTGACATGATCCATCTTTTACCACTGAAGGGGCAGTCAAAAAGTTCCTCCCTTTACAAAATAATCTCCCTTTGACTCTGAGGGGTGTATATCGGATAAAAGACTACTCAATGGTCCTCATAATATTGACAAAAGATAGCTATAATTTTATAAAGATCATTGACCCCATCCCCAAATCCCAAACATGGAAATCTTTACACCATCCAAATTTATGACCAAATACAAGGGGCGATCAAAAGGTTCTACCCTTAACTACTATGTATATCCCCCTTTAAGGTCCAACCGATTGCCACATCTGCATGGGTTATTCTCTATAAGTTTCCATTTAAAATGTGTGTGTGGTGGGATGGGAGGTTTAGTAATGAAAGTCTGTTGTACTTTAAAGTTATCAGAATGTATTGATGACAATTTCCCTTGTAATTTGTGAGTTGAAATTGAAAAAAAAATCTATAATTGAAAAGTCCAGCGTGTGACTTGAATGAAAATAATCTGCTTCTTGATACGTAGCGTACCAGCCAACACCAAATTAAACAGAATCAATTAACTTTTACACAACTAATGAGTTCCGTAGCCTCATTAAGACTGAACCTAATTACCTGACCAATGGTTTTGATTAAACCCACAGAATGGAATCAAATCTGAATTTAATACAACATGACATGGGTTATGTATACGGTTAAATAAACTGCCTGATTTTAGTAACAACTGCAGTGTGTGGATAGTGTGGGTGTTGAACACTACTACTAGTAGTAGAGGTGCTAAATTGGCTTGAAAATATGTTACCCGTCACCGTCAAAATGGACATGTTGGAGGCCCGAGTCAATTCAGAGTTATTGATATGACTTGAAAGAACTCATTTTAAGCTTTGAAATGATACCATGTTAATGGTAATCAGACTTTGTTATCATAAGATAAGAATTGAAGAAGCATGTTTTATTCTATTATTTTCTTTATATTTTACCAAATATATTGGCCTCTATCTCAACACTGTGTTTGTCGACAACTAACATGTCCTTTTTGATGTGACTGTTCACATATATTGCAACACGACCACACAAGTTTGTAACAGTCTTATTTATATTTGAGCCCCTGTTATATAAGGTATACCATAGGTATGAGCCACTGCAATAGGTTGCTTTTTGAGAGAAAAAATCCTAAATATGAGATATAATTTGTGCTGGAAAACCCTAAATATGGTCCCAAAATGAAAAACAAACACCAAATATGGACAAACAAACACCAAATATGGGCAAAAATCACACATAAAAACAGTCAAATCAGCCATTTTTGGAAGTAAAAACAAAGTAGCTAAAAGTGGGTCAGGATTTCAAACCTCCAACCTACATTAAAAAAAATTGAGTTAACCCCCCCCCCCCCCCCCTAACCCTGCATTTTCCATTGAGTAGGAATGCCAAATGTTCTGCATTTTCCATTTCTGTAATACCTGGCTTATACATTCACAATGTAAGGGCTGTTTTGCCACTGTGCAAATACAAGTTATGGAACCTTGCTATTTAAAAATAAATATTTAAATCCTGTACAAATGTTGAACTCTGGACTAAACAATTTATTTTGGTTACTTTAAACAAGTTAAAAGGTTTTAAGAATAAAATCCCATACCCATTCATATTATTGTGTAATGTTTTCAACAACTTAAAATCTGTGATGTTAAACAAGGTATAGTGATTGACAACTCAAATCTAACCTACATGTATTCTGGAATTAGGCTGAATCCTTGCGGTGACTATAAAAAAAAAACTTGTTCCAAAAGTGTGCGCTATGAGCTGATTCATAAACAAGCTAATTCCCGCACCATCACGCCACAGTGTGCCGGTAGTTTCATGCGGCACAGTACATCGCGTGACGCGAAACGATGCGGATTTACCTCCCACGGTGCATTTAAACAATATTATCTTGATTACTATTACACATTATGTGATGCAGCACATTAAAAAGGGGGACATTGCTGTGTGTTTTTCGAGATATAGATAAAAACGGACAGAACAAATTAAGACAATAAGAATGTAAGAGTCATTTACACTCATAAAATCTGAATGCCTTGATAAATTTTGCTCAATTTGGTGTCATTTTAAACCTTAGGAAATGCTCTAGCACTGGTCATACAATTAACTCGAAATTGACTTCACCTGCAGTCAAAATGTCAAATGAGTTACAATGTGCTAATTGGATCATGTATTAAACTTTGGCTTCTTTTTTAAATTTCAGTAAAACAATCAAGAACCAGCGATTCTCCAGACTCCAATGATCTGACCTCTGACCCTTCTAGCTTCATGGTCTGACCGATTATTTTTGTATCATGTCCGCACATGTCCAACTTCTTATCGTCACGCCGACATAACAGACCGCCTTGCTTGCTGTTAGAAATTCCAATCCATGCAGAGTGTCAGAGTGAATCCTATATCAGAGCAAGGGTCAGACATGGGACGAGGTATTACAAACAACCTACTGACAACACCGCGCTATCGGACAATAATACTGATAGATAGATAGTGCTGGGAGCCTTCTTCAAATATGATAATGTAATTCAGATTATCTGTGTGGTTTGGTTGTTGATGGTGTGCATTGGTGATGTAGACTACCCACAAATGAGTGCATTTTAAATTCCTTGGTTGCTAACTTGCTAACATTTGCTGTGAGAAGAACAAGGACATTATAATCAATGTATGTTGTGAAAAGATTGATTATATTAATGTCCTTGTTCTTCTCACATTATAATCAAATGTTGTGAAAGATTCATGATTAAAATAAAATAGTAAACAATAAATCCCTCTCCATGTTGGCCTAATTGGCAGTGTCCATGGGGCGCCTCTGACTATATATCATTCCGTTGAATTGCACCCATTTGGTTAAATTCTGCGACATTTAAATGGTATGACTCCATTTCTAGCCAATTTCAAGTCATCATTTGAGGGGATCAAAACCAAATTAGTTTAACAATTAGCAAATTTGTGCACGCATATGTCCAGGAATATCATTTTAAAACCAAATGTACCTCAATTATATGACCAAATTCATGTTAATAGTACTAATAAAATGCACGCTTTTTGTTTTAACGAACAGATAATCCGGCAAGATGGTGTCAAGTCATTTGGGTGGCCCCCCCCCCAAATAAATCCTGGTAACGCCACTGCTAATTGTGGCGGAACTATACTTGTAAACGAGGGGGTGTGGGTAATAATTGGGGTAGGTGGGTGCTAAACTTGAACCCCCTTTTACTCACCTTCATATTCTCAACTGTCACTGCCTTCATCTGCTAAGTCCTCATTTAAAGGTTAGACCTTGGCCCTTTAGCCAACTTTTAAAACACTTTCCACACAGCTATTGGTTTTACATACAAAACTCATTTGTCAGAAACCATTACTGAACCAATACTGGGCATGTTTATACTTATTTCAATGCATTTATCATGGTAATTCTAAATATGGTAATCTAATAAAATAATGTTGACATTTTTGGAACATTTTGTGAAATTTTGCAATGTCGTCTGAAGACGCCTGCCGCATGGAAAGTGTTTTAATGGGTTGGTTCTTAAAGGTAGATGACCCGATCACATTTTCATAACACAGATTTTTCTCGAACATATGGAGATTTTCATATCATATTTTTCTGATTAACATACTGAAATTTGACGGTCCAAATCAGTATGATTACGAAGAAATCGGTGAAATAACATCGAATTACCGCGAAAAGTGGTCACCACCAATATAGTTTGTGTACAACTCAATGGGCACATTTCAAAGCATCTTGTGCGTCTAAAATAAGAACCATTAGAGTTATGCAACTCAAACTTTGGAATACGACTTTTTTTTGAGGATGACCTTTCATGTCGAATAGAAAACTTCAAGTTGAAAATCGGAACATCTACCTTTAAAAGAACCAACCCATTTTCCTCACAACTAAAGAAGGTGAAAATTTGCATTTTGAAAATCAACTTATTAAAGACCATATCATCTACTCTAATCAGTTTTAAGACCTTATTATCAGCAGATAATCAGTACATGGAAACTGCTGAAGATGTACTTTTAAAAAACCATTAGAGGATGACTAATGTCTTATAAGCTCACACTCCATGATCAAAAATAAAAGATGGGTATTAATATTTCCCCTTACCTCTTCCCTGGTTAAATCCTGAACAAATGAAGTTGTTTAGAATGGAATCTATAATGTTTTGAACACAACAGAAGAGATAGATGATAGGTAATTGTGTTATCCACACTAAAGGAGTCTACAGATAATCCCTGGTGGGCCAGGACAGAGCATTTTAAAGTAGTTATTTCCCAATTATGTGAAAAGCACTTCCACTTGCCATCAATGGAAATAATGGGATGAGCTGATCTCAGGCAGTGCCTAGTATTGATTAGGAAGGCCAAGAAGATAAAATAAAATGGTTCTCAAAAAGTTATCTTTGTTTGTTTTTTATTTTGTTTTGATGTGTTTTTGTCTCTTTCTTGTACAGTTGTTTGTATTCGTTTGGATGAACCACCTAACGATGGGTGTTTTGAAAGTGTTTTCCAAATATATAAATAAATAAATAAATAAATAAATATAAAAATAGGTACCTTAGGCAACAACAACAAAACCTGTGTGCTTATAGTTGGAGGGTGGTGGGTTTTTTTTGGGGGGGGGGGGGTTTAGGGGGGGATCGTTGATTTTTTTTGTGCATTTTCAACATTTTTCAAAAAAATCCTCTAAAGCTTACCCCATTTGAACAACAACACTTTTTGTTTAAAAAGAAAGAAAAAAAGTCCCCAAAATTCTTCTTAAAAAACAAACCAATGGTTCGGTCAGGACCGTTACGGTATATCCGTATATCACTATCAGGATGGTTTTTTTTCTTTTTGGGATAAATAAAAATATTGTTTCATGCTGTATTTAAGTTTTTCACCATAATTTAATCTAGATTTCCCCTAAACATTAATTTGAATATTCTCTACAACACACACAAAATTAAATCAGGAGGATGAGAAACTTATTATTATTTTATTTGTCCTCCTCCTATCATTGGATACCTCTACCTACTCCTCTTATTACATCTCTATGGGATCAGTCTTTGATGGGGTTTTATTTCTCTCTTGATATGTAAATGTGACACTTGACACCTTCTTCGTTTTATAATCCTATTTGCATGGATTGCTAATGACTGACTGGGGATGCTGATGAGATTGGTCCATCTTCAGATCAGGGTTGGTTCATTCATGGAATTCCATGGTTCATTCAAAGAACCACCGCTACATTGCAGAATTTGACCTCTTTCTGCGCCACTGCCAATTTTGCCAAAGATACAAGTGCCTCCGTTTGCCCAAATGTTGACCCTTCCGAACCCCTGACTTGCAACCAAACCAAGCCTTGACAAACTTTCAGTTTGGAACACTATGTAAGTTAGGGCTGTGTTAGTTCATTCATAATTCATACAAATAGACGAAATTTGACAATAACTTTTCACTTAAAATGCAACAATATATATCCACCATACCAATGCAGGTGATGCAATACATTTGTGCAAGGATAGTCTGGGACTGGCTTAGATATAAAGACAGGATCATTATGCTTCAAAGTAATGTTAGCGCAGTGTTCCAGGCAAAAATAAATCAATGCAATTTCACACACTTTTTTCACTCTCTGGTTATTTTCTATTATTTATTTATGTTTGAAGAAACCACATTTTGCCACTGTTCAATCATAGAGTAAAGTGAATGACATGCTGATAGTTGACCTAACCCAAGTATGATGGATTACAACCTGCAAAGAACACAATATTTTAATAAAGACTACACAAATTGTGGTTGGTTTATGATTTTAACTAAACAATATTGTATACATGTAGTATACTTTACTATACTACCAAATTCTTTTAAATACACTGAGCCAAAAAAGAAACTTATACAATTTTAACAGATCACATAGGGGCATTGCACATTTCTCTTGTGTCATTGAAGCAAACAATTGGTTATTGACTGCCAATTGAAGCGATACATTGCAGTAATATTGTATCCAAATTTGGTACATTTTCATGCACAGAATATTATTTGGTGATCTGTTAAAATTGTATAAGTTTCTTTTTTTATAAGTTTCTTTTTTGGCTCAGTGTAGTATAGGTCGCTTGGCCTAAATTATAAGTAGGGGTAGGACAAATCAATTGTTACATACCTTTCCTACCCACTTCATTGATTGAACCTTGGTGATAATAGCATTACATCATTGCCTATGGACCTTGAACAGGTTTAGGCATGTACTAAAATTGATTGTTCAATATTTAACCATGTTTTCCAACCTCTGTTATTAGGTATGTTTACACTCCCACTCAATTATTATTACATGTAGGTCTTCAAAATATGTTCAGGATATCAAACAAGGTGCATTAGTGCGACTATTGAGTGCACACATACAAATTAGTCAAGAAAAAATCTTGCTAAGGCGAAAAAACACCCTTTTCTACAGGCCCGACCAACCATTTTAATATTTTCAGATATTTGTCAATACATGTTTAGAATTATATTTTGAAACATATTTGAAAACAAATGAAATATTCTGGATTAATCTTCTTCTTCTCTTTTTTTTAATGTGTTGAATTTTTGATTATTTTTGGAAATTTCAAAAATTGTTGAAAATTCACCAACATTTAGAGAATAAGAAAAAAGAAAGAAAAAAAACACCTAACCTAACTGAACTACACTGAAATCTGAAGTGTTGTTATACTTTTTAACACTTTCTATTCTAGCAAACAGCACTATTTCCATGGATGCACTCTCCATTGACCCATTCACAAAGCTAGGTACGATTTCTATTTTACAGACCTACTTGTACAAAATAATACTAAAACTAAAAGTTGTACCCAAACTTTTCTTGGGTATACTACAACTTTATGAATTTAAGTTGATTTTTAATTTTTATTTAATTTTTATTTATCAATTTTGCATTTATACCGTGCTGGTCCAATAGGTTGCGCTATTATTTTGCCAACATTACAAGTCTGGCAAACTTACACACTACAGAACTTGTTAAGCCAGATTAAGTCAACATTTGCTGTGGGAGTAAATGTGTGGGAGTGTTTTATGATGTATTACTAAACACTTGGACCTATTTCAGGACCATATCAAGTGCTTGTAATTTGGTATCTTACATAGACCTTTAGTTACAGGTGCAATTCAATTTACATATCTAACATGATCAAAGATTGCATTAAACAAACCATAGCGAGGTAGATAGGCCAGACTTACTAATTATCAGGGTCCTTCGGAAAGCAAGAAATATATTATGTGCGGAGGGGAGAAGAGAATGGAAAACAGGAACAATTCAAATTACCAATGACTATGTTTGTAGTTTTAGTCCATCCCTGTCCCTTTCTGGCAGCTATAACTTAAGTCTGTGTGCATGATGTCACACAAGACAACCCACCCCCCCCCCCCCCCCCCCCCCCTCCCCACCTCCAGTCTCCACATCCCCCGAACAACCCCATGTTCAAAGATGATTGAGGTGGGTTTTTTTATCTTGGTGATGACTTCGTCCACCCTATATTTTTAAACCCTTTTTTTTTGGGGGGGGGGGGGGGGATAAACCTGCCAGGCTGCCACAATTTTTAATCGATGTTTTAATATAATTAAGGTGTGAAGTCCAGTACTTGCTTTGTGTTAAGTAGGTGTAAAGCTATGTCAGTATTTGTAAACAAATAAACAAAACAAATAAACAAACAAATAACTTACCTGATACAGCTGCTTCTGCACGATCTAAATTCCCTAAAGTAATCCGAATCAAGCTAGAATTGAGCTTCAGATGACCACCTGAATCTCTATTTAACAACATTACCCTGGTATCTCCAAGATGGGCAACATTGTCGCATATTCCTGGGTCTCCAAAACCACTGATTTTCACCTTATTTCCGGTCATAGCGGGAGCCACATCGTTCGTCAAAGTAGTCTGTCCTTTGAAAACTCTTACGACTTGTACTTCACAATCGTACGTCAATGTCCTAGGCTGCCTCATGACACGATCCACAAATCCAGACAGGACAATATTGGCCATTTCTTCACGTAATTCAAGTGATTTTTCCGAACAAGTTTTAAAGTTCGAACGGGGTATCCGTATCGCATGGGCGGTGTTGGTGCCGTAGTTCGATACACATACCACCAATAACAGCCAGCTCACAACTTCACCAAAAGTCGCTACCACCATGGTGAAATGTTGGCAATCTTTGTACGGTTTCGCTAGAAAGACCTGGTTTCTCACTGAACTCGAGTTGATTAATAATTCCACGGTTTAACTTCTAGTTGAAGAGTTTCTGAAGGTATGTCTAGATGAACAGTGAAATTCCGACGACTTCATTTAGATTGGGTAATAAAACTCGCCAGTAGTTTCCGCTACTGCACTACACCTTTGCCTATACGTACGGCCATAGATAGTTAGTGGGTGTGCAGATTGTAGTGTTGACGATCTTTCATATCCGAAACACGACTACGGCGCACTGCGGTGTTGCTAGGTTTACGATAGGAAATAGGAACCCTGTTATGTCGCCCAACCGTTTACGATTGTAAAGAACCAATGGAGCGTGAAAGAATGAGTCGTGTAATTTTTCGTTGGAGATTTTTATATAACCCAATTGGGCGCTGATCGATATTCAATTAATTATCGGGGATATCCCCGTTTTGATGGACACTTCGGTAGAAAAGAAGTTGTATTGGTAAAAAGTTTGGGCCGGGAGACGAATTTATTAACCGTAAACAACATTAGGCCAAACACTGTATACATGTATTATACTGTCTCATCATGTCAAGGTATCAACTGTTATTTACGGTAAATAATATCGCCACCGGGGGAGGACAGGAAACTGAGAGAAAAATCCTTCCAAGCACGTTTTTTATACGACAGGGCGCAACCTTGCATGGATGATATTTGGTACTTTTGGTCCTTCTTCGAACTTTCTTATGCTCTTACTTTATTTCAATATTTATTTTTTATTTATTTATTTATTTATTTATTCGGAAACACTTTCAAAAACAACGGCATCCACCCAAAGGTGGTGCATCCAAAAGAAAATAAGAATTATTAGAGTAAAATACACAAAAGTACAAGGTAGGCCTACAATATGATATAGACAAAAGAGAGAAAATATACAAAATAAACAATATGAAACATCTAGGAAAATAAAAGTTTGGTCAAGTATAAGTTGAGACAAGTTTATATAAATATTTGGAATATCACCAATCGGAACTTTAAACCGCGTCAGTCGAAACAAGATTATATTGGGACGTCCCCAATAGGGAACATAACATTGTTGCGTAAATTTCCTGGTGAATCTCAAGGTATTCAAAGTATTATTTAATGAATTGAAAATAAATTCTTATTTTTCGTATAGGTCTCGCCACCAAACGACCGTCTTTGCAACCAGTGTGTTGCAACCATGAAACCACTTTGCAAAAGTGTTTTCCATCAACAGAGGGCGCACAACCTCTAACAAGAGCAGCAGCATCTGAGCAGCAGGAGCTGGTCTAAGCAGGTCTAAAATTGCTATATTATTTAGTATAGATATCATTACTATCTCCTGCAGTAGATAGCATTATTATCTTCAGTAGATCATCTTCAGTAGATCATCTTCAATACATATAGCATTAAAATATTCAATAGCTAGCATTACTATCTTCAGTATATAGAATCTTCTGCAGATAGTATTGCTATTATACACTCTTAATTGTAAAGAGTAAAATGTACTAAGTCGAACATGTTAAGTAAAAAATTGAGTAAATGGTTGATCAACTCGGAGCAAAACATTACTTGCAAAACATTACTTTTAACGGTGCTCATCTCACGAGTAACTCATAAATCAACTAAAATGAGTAAATCAATTTGCGACTTTGACTCAACAGGGTGTGAACAAATTGTTTTGTCAATATTGAGTAAAAATTGTAGTGCTCGCAGATTATCAAAGAATAAATTATACTGAGTCAAACATTCATGTTGAGTGAATATTACAGGTTTACAGGTTTATTTATTTCGCATATACAACATATCAATACAGAGTCAGAGCAAAAAATATACAAAACAATAGCATATGCAAGGCGTCGTTGAAAAAACTCACGAAGAGCTTACACGTGTCAACGACCCCTTTGGAAAAATGGTAATGGATGAGATAATACAAATAAGTAATTATGTTACAAAGATAAATCAATATAATAAGGAGAAAATATAAGTAATAGGGATATTATATAAACATTATGAAAGTATAAAGTAATCTATTTTTTAAAACTTGGTTGGTGTGCATACACAGTAAGACATAGAGACAGACAGACATGACAGACACAAAGACGGACGGACAGACAGACAGACAGACAGACAGACAGACAGGCAGACACACATACATTGCGCAAGACAGCAAAACAAATATGGACAAACTGGATGCTCAAGAAACCTAAATGATCGAAACCAAAGTGAAACCGAAAAAGAGAAGTAGCTGGAAATAATGAAATAATATCAAAGGAAAAGTAATATAAACTAGGAACAAAAGTAATGTAAAACAACTCAACAAAAAGTTGTGAACGGACTAGTACGCTGAGATAAGATGATCTCTGAGCATGCGCTTGAAGACGTTTGTGGAGGTTGAATTACGTATGGTGGATGGAGTAGCATTTCAAGTATTTGATTAGGCCTAGATGATTAATCAAGAACGTGGAGTGAATCATAGTTGACTCACATATCATCCATTAATGAGTCAAATTTCAGGTGATTTGGTATTATGAGTCAAATTCGAAATGAAAGCGAGGATGTAATTCTGCCATTTTGTTTTGCACATGGACTGGTGACTAGCGTATAAAGTTAGTGATTGATGACACAAATATGGTCATTTCTTTAGGCATTTCTTTGCATGCTGTTGAACACTGCATAGATGCTAAGAAATATATATGTGGAACTTCTGGAGTTAACAATCAACAGTAAACTTTCGCATTTGGGGGAGATGTTTAGCTTCAGTAAGCGCAGCTTACAGTGTTTCTACCTGTATCTTTACACTGCAGTAGGCTTAAGGGATATTTCAACTTTCTTACTTGATAGTTGGAATTTTGCCTGTTTGAAATACGGGCAACACTCTGTCTATCTACTGTCTACAACTTAACTGTCTATCCATGTCTTCAAATCTCACAAAGCAATCATTCTGAGACTCGCTAGAATTCCAGTCTCAGTCAATGAGTGTATTTTTTTACTCGAACAATATTGAGTCAAAACATTTACTCAAAGTTGAGCAAATATTTGGCTCAACTGGTGTGCAAATTTGACTCAACATGGATTGAGTACGTTTCTATACATCTGTTGAGTAAAGGGAACCACTCAACATGGAGTAAGAATTGAGTAAACGTTTATACTTCTTACATTGAGTAGATATTTGGACATAGATGTTATTCATAATTGGCAATTTTAAATGTCTAAAGAGGGAGACATAATCGATAAACATACAATTTCGTATTTTTACTGCAATGTAATGAACTGTGAACTTTAACATTTTCCTACATAGTGTCGGTTACCAGCAAACATTTCATTTCAAACTAGTGGAATAGATAGTTTATAAGTTTATTTCACGAATGTAATTAAGTCAAATATCGAATAGCTAAGAAGTATGAAGCATTTTTTATGATTAGTGCAAAGTTCACCACATTGAAAAACTAAACTGCACTCTCGTCTCGGCTACATCGATAGCCTCGTTTTCGGAGTACTTATTGCTCTGAGCATGCTCAGTTGGATAGCACGGCCCTCTTTTGACGTAAATGCGCCATGCAATTATGAATAACGTCTATTGAGTAACAATTTTACTCAATTTGAGAGTTAACCCATTAGTCAACACACTGTTGAGTTAAACTTACTCAACATTTTGTGCGGTTCCCTTTTACACCAACAAGAGTAAGATTTAATCAATATTGTGCACTTTTTAAAAGAGTGTATCTTGGTATAGATAGCAATACTATCTTCTGCAGGAGCTACTGACTTAACTCCGGTGCTATCCACGATGGCCCTTCACATTTTTGTGTCTTTCATTGCTGTCTTGATGTTAGGTGTCCAATCCAGTGTCTTTTTTGAGAATGTCGATGTAAGCAGGGACAATCGAATGAACATGATGAAGGACTAGAAACGGCCTATTGTATCGCAATTTGCTAGGCTTCAGTAGAAAGCATTACTATCTTCTGCAGATATCATTGCGTAGGCGTCAGTACATAGCATTACTATCTTCATCTGCAGATATAGCATAGGCTTCAGCAGATAGCACTATGTTTTCTGCAGATAGCATCTACAGTCGTCAGGATTATAATCTGCACTAAAAAGCCTTACTATCTTCTGCATATATAATTACTATTACTATCTTCTGCATATAGCATTACTATCTTCTGCAGATATAATTACTATTACTATCTTCTGCATATAGCATTACTATCTTCTGCAGATATAATAACTATTACTATCTTCTGCATATAGCATTACTATCTTCTGCAGATATAATTACTATTACTATCTTCTGCAAATAGCATTACTATCTTCAGTAGGCTATATAGCATTTCTATCTTTAGTAGGCTACATAGCATTACTATCTGCAGTAGGCTACATAGCATTACTATCTTCTGCATATAGCATTGCAGGCTTCAGTACATAGCATTACTATCTTCTGCATAGCATAGATATATATGCTTCAGTTGATAGCATCTCCTGCATATAGCATTGCTAGGCTTCAGTACATAGCATTACTTTCTTCTGCAGATAGCATTATTATCTTCTGCAGATATCATATAGCATTACTATCTTCTGCAGATATCATATAGCATTACTATCTTCTGCAGATATCATATAGCATTACTATCTTCTGCAGATAGCATATATCATTACTATCTTCTGCAGATAGCATATATCAGTACTATCTTCTGCAGATAGCATTACTTCTGCAGATAGCATATAGCATTACTATCTTCTGCAGATAGCATATATCATTACTATCTTCTGCAGATAGCATCTATCTTCTGCAGATAGCATATATCATTACTATCTTCTGCAGATAGCATATATCATTACTATCTTCTGCAGATAGCATTACTTCTGCAGATAGCATTACTTCTGCAGATAGCATATAGCATTACTATCTTCTGCACATTACTATCTTCTGCAGATAGCATTACTTCTGCAGATAGCATTACTATCTTCTGCAGATAGCTTTACTATCTTCTGCAGATAGCATTACTATCTTCTGCAGATAGCATTACTATCTTCTGCAGATAGCATTACTATCTTCTGCACATAGCATTACTATTCTTTGCAGATAGCATTTCTATCTTCTGCAGATAGCATTATTATCTTTTCCAGATAGCATTGCTAGGCTTCAGTTGATAGTATTGCTATCTTCTGGAGATAGCATTGCTAGGTTATTTTTGATATAGCATTACTATCTTCTGCATAGCATCTTCAACAGGTAAAATTACTATCTTCAGTAGCTAGCATTACTATCTTCAATAAATAGCATTACTATCTTTAGTAGCTAGCATTACTAACTTCAGTAGATAGAATTAATATCTTCAATAATTACTACCTTCAGTAGATAGCATTACTTTCGTCAATAATTACTAGCTTCGGTAGATTATTATTTTTATTTAAAGGCAAAAAGCATAGCGCTTAACTCCCAAACAGCAACACAACACAAAATACACAACATTATTATCTTTATTTAGAGGCACTTATAGAGCGCTCTTCCAAAAGCATAGCGCTTTACTTCCAAACAGCAACACAACAAACACAAAATACAAAAAATTACACATTTAAAAATAAATAGGTCTTCAGAAAACTCTTGAAAGCAGCCACAGTCCCAGCCTCTCTGACATAAACAGGAAGTTTATTACAGAGCTGATGCCCGAAAATAGTGAGGAACAATCACCAGCTCTTTTGTGAGAACGAACCGTATTGAGCTTTGTTATGTCAGATGAGGAACGAAGTCTGTGTCTACTTCTCAGTGTAGGATGATTGTATATATAGAGTTACCAGATTCTGCAGATAAACCGGAACATTAGCTGATATGCATTTGTATACTTGCAACATGATTTGGAAATTCATCCTTTCTTTGACTGGAAGCCAGTGTATTAGGGTATTCAACATCTCAACGGAGCACCTGTCTCGTCCACATGCAAAGACCAGCCTAGCAGCTTTATTTTGCAGACGCTGCAACCGTTTAAAGTTTAATATCCGTTTCAAGAGCTCCGTACAAGAAGGAGCTAGCTGGCATAGTCAATGCGAGACAAAACAAGTGCTCTGATGGCGTGATGGCACGCTTCCTGGCTAAGGAAGGGGCGAATCCGCCATAAGTTACGAATGTGGAAGTTCAAAGTCTTACAAATATTACACACATGGGTTGACATGTTCAGAGTGCTATCAAAACAACGCCTAAGTTCTTAACACTGGCAAATGGTTTGATAGAGAGATTCCACAACTTCAGCTCAATATCGTGAAGTTTGTTGAGAGCTCTATTGGTGGCAATTATGAAAATAGATAGCATTACTATCTTCAATAATTACTACCTTCAGTAGATAGCATTACTCTCTTCAATAATTACTATTTTCAATAGACATGATAGATAGCATTACTATCTTCAATAATTACTACCTTTAGAAGATAGCATTACTATCTTCAATAATTACTATCTTCAGAAGATAGCATTACTATGTCAATAATTACCACATTCATACAAATGTGACCTAGGTTGATATTGTGCCTCAGTTACGCTCTTGATGATTTTTAAAGTCAATTTAATCATAGGATTTATTGAATTTTAAACGAACTTGAATTATTTAAAAATGTAAAACATGGTCATGGTTCAGTGTTTTATTGTGTGTGTTTTTATTGTAAGGAAGCCGGGAGTCTGTGTTCTTTTGTTTGAATTTGATACAAAAAAATGGATTCTCCGACTCATCTCCTTTCCAATAATGTATACTTTTTATAAATATCACATTACAACGCTTGATAAGGGTTGACAGCCCCTTAAGTCAATTTATTTTTTTAAGGATGTAGACGCTAGAATTTATATCCCATTAAATCGTCGTCAATTACAACAATGTTGACAATCATAATATACACTGAGCCAAAAAAGAAACTTATAAAATTTTAACAGATCACCATAGGGGCAGTGCACATTCCTCTTGTGTCATTGAAGCAAACAATTGGTTATTGACTGCCATTTGAAGCGATACATTGCAGTAATATTGTATCCAAATTTGGTACATTTTCATGCACAAAATATTATTTGGTGATCTGTTAAAATTGTATAAGTTTCTTTTTTTATAAGTTTCATTTTTGGCTCAGTGTACATGTCCTTTTCAACACGAAAAGACTGGTCCTCCCTTTATCACTCTAGACAAAAATACTAATGGTTTTTAATGACGGTGGAGTTATGCCCGACAATACCATAATACACCACACAGAAATATAAACAAATTTACAATTATATTGTATTTCTATACATTCAGCACATTATTTATTTTTCTTTACAATGTATTTACATTAGCATGATAGTTGTTTCTCAACATGTAGTATACATACAAACCATTTTGTATAATATGACAAAAATATAAAACCAGTTTTACTAATGGATTAGGAGAGCAATTATTGAAATAGCGAGTATCGGTTTAAAATGTCAACCATAAAATACTTGAGTCTTAAACAGGTTTTACCCATAGGGAACTGCAGGAATTGAAAAGTCCCCGCCCCCCCAAGTCCGCCTTGTAACCAACCGTGCCACTTAGGCTTAGCCTATACATGGTCTATATTAACCCACATTTTGTGCCTTAGTGCAAAAATGGTGCACCAAACGGCTTGAATAGGGCCTTCATTTTCATGGGGGAGCACCCCCACAAACACCAATGTGCCAGGCAAGCGCGACAGGTGGCACTAGTCACCCCAAAAAACAAACATACCCCACAACAATTACACTTCTTGCTTATGGGCCTGGGTAACTGTTTTAATACACAACAGTGTGCTTATGCCGGCATCATGGCTACACGGCTGCCAGTACCTGTAATGGTATTGTTGGTACCTGTACCAGTATTGCATGCTGTACCTGTATAGGAACTGTACAGTGCCCAGTACCCGAGTGATACAACCAAATAGCAGAGATACTGGTACTGTACCGCAACTTCGGTGATACTTCCCAGGTGTATTATTAATATCGACATGGTTTACTGGGCATACAATAATATCAGTACTGGCAGGATAGTAACCATGTTACCAGGCATAAGAAAATGGCTGTATATCAGTGGCGTAGCTAGAGGGGGGAAAGGGGGGGGGGGGGCAAGGCATGCCCCCTCTCCCCAATATCATGAGTCTGATGGTCGAGATTGGTTCGGTTGGTTCAGTGGCGTACCGACCGGGGGGCAGGGGGGGGGGGCAAGTTGCCCCCCCCCCCCCCCCCCTGGCTCCAAATACCGGGACGCTAAATTCTCAACACCGGGACGCTAAAAATTCGCATAAGGAAAAAAATATTGCCTAGGGCGAAAACACTGAGAATTGGGCATTATTTGTTGATTGTTGTGCTTTTTGGGCTGCGAAACTTTGTGACCGTGCGAAAATTAGTGACGTGCGAATTTTGTTGACCGTGCAATTTTTTTTGACCCTACCCCCCCACCCACTGAAGTGAAATTCACGAGGTGACTTGACTGACTGGGAAAAAATGTGGGGCAACCTTTTACGAAAATTTACGCCAGTCGGGACGTTGACGACATATACTTCTGCCCCCTGGCTCACATGCCGCGGTACGCGCCTGGGTTGGTTCACTTGGGAGTCATGGATATGACGTGTCAAATTAGTTGACAGTTAGGTTTTGTCGGTTCACTTTTATTTCTTGCCCCATCAATATGAAAAACCTAGCTACGCCAGTGCTGCATACACAGGGCGAGTCAGAGAGAACAGGCACTTTCTTCGCAAAAACGCCATGAACATTTTACTTTTAGGCCTGTATATTCAAAATCAATGCAATGGTAGTGTTACAAAGATCACAAATTTGGCTTACATTTAAAAAATTAAATGTTGAATTTGACCATTGCATTATAATGTAACATCAATCTTAGAGGAGCCTGCTTTTTAAAGCCAATCCACGGGATGATAATAACACATTGATCATCATGGCTGACTAATTCAGAGATGCCGCTATGTATCATTGAAATGGATCAAAAACCTCCAAAAGGCGCTTGAATTTTGGATACAAATTAAGATCCGGTGTTTTGGATTAGCAGCTTTTTTGAAGGGAACACAAAACTCAATTATCTCTTGGCTAAAATGCATGTCATTTTGTTAAAGGTAATCTTAACATTAATTCATACTCTTAGTAGTGTCAAACCAATCAGAAAGCAAGAAACTAAAATTCGAGGAGTGCATTGAAAATGTCTAATGCACTCCGTGTGTGTGCCGTTCAATGTGCGGACCGCACGCTTTGTTTTGATTAGTTGTTTAGGATTCGCGGGTTGGCCGATTTTCACTGCAGGTGTTAGCAAACTTGTTAACTAACATGTTTTATTTCGTTTTTACATAGATCAAAATTATGCTTAAATTGTGAATTTTGATTTGTATAGTGTCGTGTATGAATTAGGTCAATACATGCGTATGTTTCGTTTCTCGAAAAATTAGAAAAATCAATGCACTTACGCAAATGTTGATGTGCTCACAATAGCACTCCTCCCACAAGGTCGTGCCATTGTTCACACATCAACGTCGGCGTGTGTGCATTGATTTGTCTAATTTCTCTCAAAATAACACATTTATTGACCTATAAAGGTTATACCATCAATTTGGAGGACATTCACCAGGTTGTATGTATTGTATGAGTGAGGATGGTTGTGGGTCAGAACCATATTTCTCTCAAATGGCAGCTAATCCAAAATCCCAGGATTTCTCTATTTATTTCACTATCAATACTGATGGTTTGAAGCAGATTTTATGCTCAAATCACACCTCCAAAATCAAAATGAAATCAAATGGAAAACCACATTTTGCATTTTGGTTTTAGGCAACTTTCAGGAGACCGGTTACTGATGGCTCATAGGAATTTAAGCTACTTGTCTTTCCTTCAGTCCTAAATACAGCACTTGTTTGATATTTGAGAAATCAATTACTGTACTAATTATTACAGCACTGAGTTATTCACTGTGATGATAGAAACAACAAGAAACCAAACATAACAAATTGTTTAAATTAGGCAAAATGTTGAATCAAAATGTATGAGTGCAGAAATACCCACTTCTATAATAGTATTGAAACTAGGTCTGTCGTGGACATGGACGATATCGTCATTATATCGACATCGCTATCAATCCCGACATGTTGATATCCAAATTGGTATGTTGATACATTTTAAACGTCTAGAAAATTCGCTAAATGGCTTAACGCAACACCACTAAATTTGCTGTTAAAACAAGCTTGCTCATTTCATCCGAATATTGCTTGATTTTACAATCTTGAATCATTCGCGACTGCGATCATCATTTTCATTAGTATAGCCGCCATCTTGTTTTGTCATTCTTCCCACAATTCATTGCTGCTTGTGCTTCTGCTGAATCTTCAGTCGTTTAACAATATCAATATAATAGGATATAGAGGCCGGCATTGATGGGGCTGTTTCTACCAGGTTTATTTAGGAATTTACGATAACTTTCTAGAAACGTTATTGTGATCATTTTAATATTTTGAAAGAGAATTTGCAAGTTTGACATTTTTTATGGTTGATGTTTGAAGTAAAAGACCGTAGAAAATCAGCAAATTAATGATTATATTTATGTTTATACTAAAGGTTTTGAACTTGTGAACATTGACAAAGCGCTATTGTCGATACTGCGGTGATATCTTATTGCCATGGACCTTAATTTTGCGTCACCGATCACCATGTTACTTTAGAGATATGAGATTGTAAAATAGCCACATGTCGACATGAAAAGATCTCGACTCATTGAAACATGAGCGAAGAGTGATGGATTCTGAGTCAACCGGCACCATTTTCAGTCAGTTTTTAGTAAAGTTCATTTGACTTTATCAAGACTGTGACATCAGTTATTGTGTGAGTTGGTAAATTGGTATCTAATATCTATACTGCTGATGTTGGCTCTGTGTTGGGTAGGTACTGGTCCTTGGTTGTTGTGTGCTAGGATAACTTGCCTGTTAGACAAAAACAAACAAAATTAGAAGAAAACAAATATTAATAAACAGGATATTGACAAGAAGGCAGTGTCATAGTCTCCAAGTCTATCTACACAGTGTGTCTCAAAAAACTTGGTCCACAAACTGTAGAGCTTTAATATTACTGAAAAAGAAGGAAACATAGCTGCTTCATATTTTGGGATATAAAAGTAGATATATCTGACCTTAATTTGGTGAAATTATGAGACCAATCTACCACAAATTCCTTGAAATACAAAGCTTCAAATAGAGCTTGGTCAGAACCGTTTTTTTACCGAGATTTGTATTTCAAAAAATTGAAATTAGATTGGTCTCACAATTTCACCAATTAAGGTCAGATATATTTATTTTTATATCCCAAAATATGAAGCAGCTATGCTGCCTACCCATTTTTTGGACATGCTGTATTGTGGTAAACTTGTAACCCTCATCTTCATGGGTTTATTTTGGGAATGAAACAATTGGCAAAATAAGAGCAGAAAAACTGACAAATATAAGTTGCTATGATAATGCAATGAGATGGAGAATTGAGTGAGGACATCAAAAATTGTCATCTTTTATTTCCAAGTTATAAGGCCTGTTCAGACGGTTTCTAGTCTCAAGCTTTAAAAAAAATCTACCTAATCCAGATTGCCTGTCCAAACAACAAACTTTAGCTTTGAGTCTAGCGATACCACTGCGGTAGCTTCGAGACTAACTCAAAGTCGCACAATTCTCAGATTTCTGGAAGTGATGCATTGATAGGCAATGGCCTTACAAAAATCTCACTCGCGTTTACATGGTTGAAGGATTCACACAGCAGACACGCTCTAAGGTAATTCTCGGTTAGGCCCCGCCAACTTGATTTTTAGTTTCCCGTAACCCGCCCGCGCTTCATTTTCAAGCCCGCGTTTGAATTCATTATTGACATTTTGGAAAAAAAATACCGTTTTTGCAATGAAAACGTCCGAATCCATGCACTTTGTGTGATGAAATTGTCTGATCGTACGTCGTGAACAAAGTAAATGTAAGGCTTTATCAAAGTATCGTATTAACTTAAGTCTGTACCGTAACAGTGGGTATCTGTGCTATGGTCTGCACTTACTTTGTGTAAGGTATTCATTCCATTGTCTAAACTGTTTGAGGATGTTAAAATGAAGTGAAATGTTTATTCATTTTGACCAGAATAGCCTTTCTGTAACTTACATATTTAAATTAACCCATTTCATTATATGATGGTGTGCAGCGGTGTATAACAATACGTCTGACATCCGTATTTTGTATAATAATGAAAGTCGTAAAAATAATGAATAATGAATAATGAAATGGGTGCCTCCCCTGTTTTGAAAAAAAATGTTACGGGAAACTAAAGATCAAGTTGGCGGGGCCTTAGTGCATCGGGACTAGTTAGGGTTAAAATTCAAGCTTTAGTTAAAGGTATATGACCCGATCACTTTTTTGGGTTCATGATTTTTTTTCTCACATCAAGATATTTTGGTATCAGAAGAATCCCCATATTTTTTTCTTCACATTATGTCTGTAAAATATTAGGGGCCAGAAATGTTTCATTTGGAAATTATAGGCTAAAATGTTGTGAATTACTGCCAAAGGTGGTTAACCACCAGCCAGTCTGTGTACTACTCAATGGGCACATGTCTTTTGACCTTGCGCTTCTAAAAATAGAACCATTGGAGTTATGCAACTTTGGAATGTAACAATTTTAAGGATGACCTTTCATGTAAAATAGAAAACATCAAGTTGAAAATCGGGTCATCTACCTTTAACAATGACATGCTTCACACGAACGTAACCGAAAGTTTAGTCTTGAGACTAGCTAATCTCTAGCTTAGCTCCCATCATCTCAATGCTCCTATAGTACATCAAATTAAATTGTTTAACTTACCCCATGTTGCTGTGGAGGTTGTTGATGTTGCTGTGCAGTAGGTTTCTTATTATGTGGCTGATACATGGACGTCTCTGGCTTTCTTCTTTGGGGATAGGTCTGTAATAAACTAGGCTATAATATAGAACAGCCAGGAAGGAGTTATTGTATAATAAGATTAGGTAGGCATCCAGGGATAAATGTTTCTAAATACGAAAACATTATGAGGAAATTGGCTGTTGGATTTAAATACAGTTTGAATTCCTACTTGACGATTGCATTGGTTAAAAACGTCTCTGTTATCTTAGGAAAAGATATTTGATTAAGTCAACAAAAGGCTGATGGGAGTATTGTATTATGGGAACTGTTATAGGTTGTTAGGAGTGCATTGTGGGAATTGTCAATCCTTACCTTAGATTGTGATTGTAAATGGACCTGTGATTGAGTCAACAAAGGCTGATGGGCTTGTTGTTGCGCATGTAGAGCTTGAGCGTGACTTGAACTCATTGATCTTACATGCTGAAGAAGAAAATAACAGACATGTTATCAAAATGACACAATAATTACATATTTTATCTTTACTTCAAATTTATCTACTCAATTTGTCTGAAGGTGTCAAACTGTGGAAACAAGATTTGTCCATCAATTTATATTCATATTTTAGATACCAGCTATAGATGTCGAACGAGCTTATAATGTCACCAAGTGAAACACATTTTGGTTCAGATTTTTGGCTACTTTTCAAACTTTATTAGTGTAATATGAGGCATAAAGAGCATCAGTAGGGGCCAATTTACTTTTTCAGGCAAATATTTTGTTAATAAAATTTAAATATTTTATTTGATTGTTTTTAATAAAAGTAGATGTTGTGATTGCTGGCCCGATTTTCAATTTGATGTCTTCTATTTTACAAGAAAGGTTATCCTTAAAATTGTTGCATTCCAAAGTTTCATTTCTCAATGGTTCTCAAAGAAATTTGACCATTGAGTAGTACACAGACTGGCGGGTGGCAGTAATTCACCACATTCTAGCCTATAATTTCTAAATGGAACTTTTCTGGCCCCTTATATTTTACTGACATAATGAGAAAAATATGGTGATTCTTCTGATATCAAAATATCTTGATGTGAAAAAAAAATCATAGCCAAAAAAAAGGTGATCAGAACATGCACCTTTAACACTTTGTTTACTCTGCAATTTGTTGCACATGATATAGGGGTCTCAAGTGGTTTCAAAATGGTTTCCATAATACAGTCAGGAGTCAGATTCAGATATCAATCGCTTTAATGAAACAGAAAAGAATATCAACTTGTTTGTCTTGAATAATGATTCAAAAATATGAATGCATATTTTGTGTTTCACCTGGTGTTTTGTTTCAGTTTTCAGTTTCAGTTTCAGTTTTATTTACCAGCAATACATAATTAAGTACAGACATTGGTGGGCTGACCAAATCAGAGCAGAGCTCGCAAATATATTTGGCCACCCTTAATAAATAATTAAACGTAACACAAATTCGTTACACATGTGAAGAGTTGGAGTTGCTTCAATTTTGCCAAAAAAGAACTAACATTTGACGTAACGGAACGTTTAAATCTACAGTCATGAATGATATGGATAATAAAAAACCCACCCTAAAACGAGCTTATCCATATCTACTTGTTTGCTAAATCCTCAGTATTTACAAAGATATTTTTTAAGGAAACCTCTACCAAGTAACTGAAATAAGAAATCTTCAACTAACTTGTCCCTGTAATTTGTGTTGGTAGTGTCCATCCTCAGCATAGCCACCTTTAGAAGTGGACTGTTCCACTTGTTGTGGGGGTTGGACTGATAAACCAGATGTGCTTTGGGTGCCTTGCATATAACCTGGAGAGAGGGGTAATTAACACATAAGGTTGGTTGCATCAGTGCATATGAGATAGAAATATGTGTTTGATATCAGAGTTAAAGCTATGCTGGTAAATAAGCACTGCCTATGAGTAACTAGCACACATTGTGATTAACTTGCACTCTAAAGAATATCATGTCTTTGCCAACATGCAAAGAATTGATCAAATATACATTTTGTTGTTTTAACGACCTGTCAGATTTGATACTAAATCAGGCACATTTAGTTAACTAACCTTGCCTCATATAGTTTAACCTTGCCTCATATAGTTTTATCCTTGCCTCACATAGTTTGACCTTGCTTGCTGTGTTTCTTTTCATCAGTGGCCACATGATGAGCCTGATATGGAGTCTATTCCACCCTGAGAGCTTCGATAGCTTTTAATGCAATAATTGAGGGTGAACGCAAAGTCAACGCTGATTGGCTAACCGTTATGTCAAACTTGCTTCGACTTTCCGAAGCAGGTTTACCAAAAGTCAAAGCCGATTTTCATTGGTGGTGCTCCCTCCCCTGGGGTGAGTGGGACTTCTCGACGGACTATGATATTACTACAGTTGCATTACTTGCTCAGTTTACTTTGTTGCTAAACCTTCAAGAACTCAGGAGTATTGCTGCCTTGCTTTTTTTGTGTGCAACAGGCTATATAATGAGTGGGATATGAGCTGAATGTTAGGTATTCTTGTATCTGATATTTTCTAAAGTTGCCCCTATTCAGTACTTACTAAAACTTGCAATACTGGTTGCATTTTGCAAGCTTTCTGCTGTACAGCAGCCACATAGTGGGTGGGATATGAGCTGAATCCCAAATTTGCTTGTGCCTGATATTTACATAATTTACCCCAAATTCATTACTTACTCAATTTGCATTTTTATTAACCTGGAATCTCTGAGAGAACTGCTCGCTAGCTTTCTGCTGCACACCGGCCAAAAGCAGGATATGATCATATGAGCTGAACACAAAATTTGCTTGTGCCTGGTATTTACTAAGTTTATCCCAAAATTCATTACTTACTCCATTTGCACTTTTTATTAAACTTTGAAACTCTTAGAGTACTGCTCGCTGGCTTTCTGCTGCGCAGCTGCTACATGGTGAGCAGGATATGAGCTGATTGCCAAATTTACTTGTGCCTGATATTTACATAGTTTACCCCAAATTCATTACTTACTCAATTTGCATTTTTATTAACCTGGAAACTCTGAGAGAAATGCTTGCTGGCTTTCTGCTGCACACCGGCCAAAAGCAGGATATGAGCTGAATGGCAAATTTGTTTATCCCAAATTCATTACTTACTCCATTTGCACTTTTTTTTAACTTTGAAACTCTGAGAGTACTGCTCGCTGGCTTTCTGCTGCATAGTGAGCAGGATATGAGCTGAATGCCAAATTTGCTTGTGCCTGATATTTACTAGGATTACCCCTGATTTATTACTTACTCAACTTGCGTTGTTGCTGAACCTGGAAACTCTGAGAGTACTGCTCGCTGGCTTTCTGCTGCGCAGCTGCTACATACTGCTGAGCAGGATATGAGCTGAACGCAGAGTCTGCTCGTGCTTGGTATTTACTAGGGTTGCCCTGACCTGCAGGGTAGTGCACGGGATAGCCGGATTGGTTAACTGGATAGGTTGAACTGGCGGCTGTCTGAGCTGTTGTGTAGTGAGGATGGGCTGTAAAAGCATGGACATAATAATGAGAATTAGTTAAAATTAATTATGGTAACTTTCAATGCTTAAAATAAGTTAACGCCCTGGGCATTTGCCAGTTGTGGTTCCTCTGGTATCAAATATATATTGAAAAATAAAATAAAAAATGAAACTTTGGAACTGCTTGGCCAAGGTTTAGGAATCTTCCATAGTGGGTATTTGGTGGTAAGTCGATTCAAGGGTTCCTTAATTTCAAATCGTGATTATCTTTTTCAGAGACAAATGCGATAACAAAAGCTCATTTTTCACACTTGATTTTAAAATTCAAAAGTAATTTTAAATGTGTATCAATGTAACCTGGTGCTCAATGAAGAGAATAGAGAGGCATAGATGGTTACTTCATTTGTTTTTGTATTGGCAGAGAACCTTATTAACACAAAATACTGTTAACACATAATTCTTGATAACACAAAGTGTTTTTCCAAGTTCCAAATTTGCATTTTCTATTACACTGAAACCAGTTTACCTAAATCCATGTCAATGAAAACTAAACGCAAGGTCCGTGGAACTACAATCCCGGAAACGTCTTGGAACGCTTTACTTGTAATTCTTATATATTGGGCGTGGTTTAAAATGTCAACCTATAATATCCATCAATTTCATTGGTTCTGTGGTTAGTTTTGTTGGATACGCGCTATAGATTACCAGACCGCTAATCTATGGATCTGGGCGGGGCTTAATTCACACCTTTGATTATGCCGGAACTACATTTAAAAAACATCGCCTCGTCAATAATTGTAAACATCCTCGTCAATTATTGTAAATCGAAAGTAAGCTTATTTTACAATACAACATTAGGTTATATTCATGTAATTAAATGTAAATAAAAGATAGAGGTCCATTTAATGAATAAACGCTAATAGTAATAAGACATGTAAAAGAAAGAAGGACAAATAAAAAGGGTGCCTAAAAGCCTATTTTCGTCTGCTATATAAATATTCGTATAGGCCTAGGCTACATTCGTAATTACTTGCACAGGGGTGTACTTTCGGCGCGAATCCGCGAATCGATTCGCGTAAAGATTCGCGTAAAATCACTACCGCGCGAATCCAGGTGGATTCTCGCCAAAAAAAAAAAAAAAAAAGTTTTTTTTTATTTATTGTTTTAATTTTTTTTAAACTTTTTTTCTCTTCTTTTTAAGTCCAAAACAGGACCTTAGATGACTGGTATTTGACCCTTAGTCAACAAACATGCCGAATTTAGAAGTTATGCAAGCTTATAGCCTTATTCTTGATATTATTTTAATTAATTTTAAGAAGTGTTTGATTCAATTTGTGTACTATTATTTTCTAAGTATACAATAGTACAATAAATGTTTAAAATGTGGAATTTAAATTCAGTAAAAAGGATTCTCGCAAAAATATTCTGCGAGAATCCATGGATTCTCGCAAAATTCCTCTGCGAGAATCCATTTGGATTCTCGCAGGATGTCGCGAAAGTACACCCCTGCTTGCAATAAAGTGAATATGGAAGAAACCACAGCAACTTTTGAAATTGGAGACCTAGATGTAAAACATGTGAAAGGAGAACCAGAACCAGAACCAGAACCGGAGTGTGATGATTTACCAGATGAAGTGATCAGAAATTTGATGGGAAGGTCCGACGCTAGCGGCAAGCATTTGCTGCTGGCGTGATGATCGCCATCCACCCGCCCCTGAATTTACCATTTGTAGAGCTCAGTGAGGTTGAATTTAGCCATATAGAGGAGTGAAAAGATGACAAAACTTACCGAAAAGGGCCACGAGCTGGGGCGTCAATCGCCGTAAAAGTAAGGAAACATTTTTACGTGTGTTTATTAAATTAAAACATTCAAAAGTCCCCCTCTTTTTGCGTTCGCACACAGGCCAGAAATAGGAACTACTTTAGCACGTATCCAACAAAACCAATGAAATTGATGGATATTATGGGTTGCCATTTTAAACAATATATAAGAATGACGATTAAATAATTATTTGCAGTGATTTCAAGTAAAAATTCCATCGTATACCGCGAATAAATCTGATCACTAAGGGCTACCTGATCACTAAGGCCACCAATTCACATGTTCTTGAGATTCTTGCGCCAAAGTAAACAATTTTTTATTGTGGGTTGTTCGATTTTGTTTGTGGGGATGTATAGCACAGTAATCAGTTGGTTTGTCACTGTGTACTAATTCAAATCAATCTAAAACGATCCCAGACGAATAAATTGTTGAAAAAATTGTTGTTAAATATAAGAATGAGAATAATATCGGCGACCATTCACGACTCAAAATATGGTACAGCCTATGCATTATATGGGAGCCTTCTATAGCAAGACATCGACGAACCATATATTATTCTCTAAACAACGGAAAACTAACACCCCATACTCCCTGTGCAATGTTGAGAGATGGAAAATGTCTTCAGCCGTTATTCAAGGTGTCCCAACATTGATTGATTGATTGATTGATGGAAGGGACAATTGTTGTTTAAGATATCCTCTTCAGTAGTTCTTAACAAAATAAACATCATTAAGTAATCAGGGGAAACAAATCTGCACATAATGTCCAAAACGTATAAAGCTTTCCGAGGACTTTTTTCCAAGATTGTTTGTTAAAGCAGTTCCACTGTAGGTTCATTCTCATTTTACTGGTGTGTCCCTCTGTACATTTTGTGTACAAATATAAAGGGCAAGTGTGGACAATAACCCAACAGACATTAACAAGGTTATTGAACTAAGTGATTAGAAATTATACTGGTGACTCTATAAAGAGCTCTGATGGGTCAATTGCTATCAATGTTCAGGGTTTATTTAGGTGTATTTTTCAGTCTATCCACACTTACTAGGCTGCCTATATGGACTATGTGTAGTTAGTGGCTGCCCATAGGGTCCCTGTGGGTAGTGTGTATTATGGACTGGTGTCTGTGTTATATACAGGACTATTACTGACACTTCCTAGGCTGCCTATATGGACTATGTGTAGTTAGTGGCTGCCCATAGGGTCCCTGTGGGTAGTGTGTATTATGGACTGGTGTCTGTGTTATATACAGGACTATTACTGACACTTACTAGGCTGCCTATATGGACTATGTGTAGTTAGTGGCTGCCCATAGGGTCCCTGTGGGTAGTGTGTATTATGGACTGGTGTCTGTGTTATATACAGGACTATTACTGACACTTCCTAGGCTGCCTATATGGACTATGTGTAGTTAGTGGCTGCCCATAGGGTCCCTGTGGGTAGTGTGTATTATGGACTGGTGTCTGTGTTATATACAGGACTATTACTGACACTTACTAGGCTGCCTATATGGACTATGTGTAGTTAGTGGCTGCCCATAGGGTCCCTGTGGGTAGTGTGTATTATGGACTGGTGTCTGTGTTATATACAGGACTATTACTGACACTTCCTAGGCTGCCTATATGGACTATGTGTTGTCTGTGGCTGCCCATAGGGTCCCTGTGGATAGTGTGTATTATGGACTGGTGTCTGTGTTACATACAGGACTATTACTGACACTTACTAGGCTGCCTATATGGACTATGTGTAGTCTGTGGCTGCCCATATGGTCCCTGTGGGTAGTGTGTATTATGGACTGGTGTCTGTGTTATATACAGGACTATTACTGACACTTACTAGGCTGCCTATATGGACTATGTGTAGTCTGTGGCTGCCCATATGGTCCCTGTGGGTAGTGGGCATTATGGACCGGTGTACGTGTTATATACAGGACTATTACTGACACTTACTAGGCTGCCTATATGGACTATGTGTTGTTTGTGGCTGCCCATATGGTCCCTGTGGGTAGTGTGTATTATGGACTGGTGTCTGTGTTATATACAGGACTATTACTGACACTTACTAGGCTGCCTATATGGACTATGTGTAGTCTGTGGCTGTCCATATGGTCCCTGTGGGTAGTGTGTATTATGGACCGGTGTACGTGTTATATACAGGACTATTACTGATACTTACTAGGCTGCCTATATGGACTATGTGTTGTCTGTGGCTGTCCATATGGTCCCTGTGGGTAGTGTGTATTATGGACTGGTGTACAAGTTATATACAGGACTATTACTGACACTTACTAGGCTGCCTATATGGACTATGTGTAGTCTGTGGCTGCCCATATGGTCCCTGTGGATAGTGTGTATTATGGACTGGTGTCTGTGTTATATACAGGACTATTACTGACACTTACTAGGCTGCCTATATGGACTATGTGTAGTCTGTGGCTGCCCATATGGTCCCTGTGGGTAGTGTGTATTATGGACTGGTGTATGTGTTATATACAGGACTATTACTGACACTTACTAGGCTGCCTATATGGACTATGTGTAGACTGTGGCTGCCCATATGGTCCCTGTGGGTAGTGTGTATTATGGACTGGTGTATGTGTTATATATAGGACTATTACTGACACTTACTAGGCTGCCTATATGGACTATGTGTAGTCTGTGGCTGCCCATATGGTCCCTGTGGGTAGTGTGTATTATGGACTGGTGTATGTGTTATATACAGGACTATTACTGACACTTACTAGGCTGCCTATATGGACTATGTGTAGTCTGTGGCTGCCCATATGGTCCCTGTGGGTAGTGTGTATTATGGACTGGTGTATGTGTTATATACAGGACTATTACTGACACTTACTAGGCTGCCTATATGGACTATGTGTAGTCTGTGGCTGCCCATATGGTCCCTGTGGGTAGTGTGTATTATGGACTGGTGTCTGTGTTATATACAGGACTATTACTGACACTTACTAGGCTGCCTATATGGACTATGTGTAGTCTGTGGCTGTCCATATGGTCCCTGTGGGTAGTGTGTATTATGGACTGGTGTACAAGTTATATACAGGACTATTACTGACACTTACTAGGCTGCCTATATGGACTATGTGTAGTCTGTGGCTGCCCATATGGTCCCTGTGGATAGTGTGTATTATGGACTGGTGTCTGTGTTATATACAGGACTATTACTGACACTTACTAGGCTGCCTATATGGACTATGTGTAGTCTGTGGCTGCCCATATGGTCCCTGTGGGTAGTGTGTATTATGGACTGGTGTATGTGTTATATACAGGACTATTACTGACACTTACTAGGCTGCCTATATGGACTATGTGTAGTCTGTGGCTGCCCATATGGTCCCTGTGGGTAGTGTGTATTATGGACTGGTGTCTGTGTTATATACAGGACTATTACTGACACTTACTAGGCTGCCTATATGGACTATGTGTTGTCTGTGGCTGCCCATATGGTCCCTGTGGGTAGTGTGTATTATGGACTGGTGTCTGTGTTATATACAGGACTATTACTGACACTTACTAGGCTGCCTATATGGACTATGTGTAGTCTGTGGCTGCCCATATGGTCCCTGTGGGTAGTGTGTATTATGGACTGGTGTCTGTGTTATATACAGGACTATTACCGACACTTACTAGGCTGCCTATATGGACTATGTGTTGTCTGTGGCTGCCCATATGGTCCCTGTGGGTAGTGTGTATTATGGACTGGTGTCTGTGGATATAGTTGTACTACAGGTGGTGATGGACTTCTGGCTCTTTTGTTGATTCCGCTCTGAAATATAAGAGATATAAAATTTTAACGAATTGACATTTTCTAACATGATCAAGGAGAAAAGGGTGATGTTTTGGCATTAAAAATCAGGCAACTACACAACATTTTGCTTACACTGTGCAGTGATGTCAGTGTTAATTGTCATGACAAATACAGAACTCATTTAACCTTTTCATACCGGCCCGATGATCGATCTTTGGATGATTGATCGTTGTTTTCTTTGAGAATATGCGGTGGTTTGAAAACATGGCTAAAATATTACCGATCGACCGTGAAACCCATTCATACCTGGCCACTTTGTCCGACGAACGATCTTTAGCGTTCGTCTGTCAATGCTAACCTCAGGACCTATCAACATTATCGACCGGTCGAAATTCGATAGATCATCACACTACACTGTAGAGGTCAATGTAACACTTCATTGAACAGACGACAAAGATGTTCTTTTGAGTACAAAATAGTGTTTGTTTTGGCACATTCAGAATGTGACATCCCCATGTTCTCAAGCATGTGGCTGAGCACTGGAGCAAAGGATTGCTTCAAATTTGGTATCATTATTCATCTTTACATAATTATATATCGTGCCTGCTTCGATAATTGCCTAATTCACTTTTCAGCGAAATTGAGCTTTTTGCATAAATCATGACTTCATTACATTATGCACATGCTGTTATAATATCTAAGTCATTGACCAATCAAAAGTGCTGATAAATGCACAATTGCAATTCTGCCTAAGTCAGCATTGTGAGTTAGGCAGGTTGTAATAATGAAAATTGTTTAAAATGGGTCATATTAACTTGTATTAGGCATATAACAAGCCACATTTCACTTAAAGGTATATCCCCAACCTAGTTCTATCCAACAGTTACTGCTCCTGTTGGAATTCACCTATACTATTCATGTTGCTATTCAACATATCGTCAGCCTGCTTCGATAATTGCCTAACTCACTTTTCATACTTTTGTTGTTGTCTAAGAACTAGAAAAAATTAGTTAGGCAATTATCGAAGCAGGCTGATGATATAACACTTAATGAACATATCCCGCGATATTTGAAAATCTTGTGCGAGAAAAAATATTCTAAACTTTTTCTGAGCAGTTTATATATAACGGTCATTTTGAAGGGGAAAAACCCCAATGACCGATTAAACCAACTTGAGAGGTCCGTTTGAACGTAGAACACCCCCCCCCCCCCCATTACCTCATAGATTGTTAACTTACATGCACAGGCGGTGAAGCCTGTTGCTGGGCACGATACATGTGACTCTTGTCTCCCATTAACTGTGGTCTCTGCTGAGTTAAATGACCTGAAAGAAAACGCAAAAGATATTAACAATTCTACACGGGATTTCCAATTACTGGAATGCCTATTCTTCCAGGAAATCACAATTATGTGCCTGCCCTACTATGCTTTGTCCAAATCCTTCCCAAACGTTGCTATACAGTAAAGGTCCGTTCATACTCGTGTCGTTGCGCATCAGCCAACGTCAACGATGCGAGTATGAACGGACCTTTACTGTTCCCTTTACTTTGTACAACCTTCCACTCCGTAACTACATGAGATATGGAAACATACATATTATCAGATTGTCCTGTTATCAAAACAATAAGTATTCTCACCCCCCCCCCCACTGCTTTTTACCCTTTTTTTCCATCACCAAGCACCAAATTCTTCCCCAAAGGTGTGAAGTTAATCTCCCGTCTCTGTTGCGAACAACAACAGCATAGACGGTAGACATCCTTGCAAACCAAATACCAAACTTGTGAATTAAAGTAGGATGAGATAATAACAAGGAGGACAGGACTCTAATTCTTGCTACTGGCAAAGCCAAAACTCAATTTCTATCAATTATTTGACCAATTATAGTACAATTATACTGTAAGATAATTTAAAATCTCGACTTTGTTACCCAGCTCTACTCAAAACCTGGCTTTCCACTCCCTCTGAAATCTCAGGGACTGAAACTAGTGAAAGGGGCTAATGTAAAACCAGAAATATTTGTGTGCATTTAAATTTTACGAGGAGCACTTACTCGCGTAAAATTTCATGCTGCGAATATTTCCAATCTACCCTGTAGCAGTGCATTGCAAAGTTACAATGTAACTTCAAAGTTTCATTTGTGAAATGTTCATGCCGTGAATTAGGCCAGTATTGTTGATTCATGAATTTTAAACTTACGAACATTTCTGGTTTTACAGTATTTTGCAAAGTTTTTTCACAAGATTTCTGATTTCAATGCTGTAATCAACGCATTTATGGCCTCAACGATCACACATTATTTCAAGTCAAAGTTGTTGAATTTCAAAATTTTGGAGGCAAAAGTCCATAAGATCCTGAAAAAACCCCAGATCCCTCACTTACTTGCTGGAACTATCATATGTGGCCCTGCTATGTGCATGGCTGGATGGTACTGGTGACCCATAGCAGCCAATACATGTATGTCGCTGTATAATAAAGGGAGCAAAAGAACACAGTGTCAGTCTAATAGTGATGAAAGTAGTCATGCATATGATTTGAAAACCTCTCTCTTATTCTGTAACATGTAGTGTACATGCTGAGTGTGAACATTGAAATAGGAGAATCACTCTTGTTTTGTTGAAATGATCATTTCACATGCCATTGGAGATAAGAGTAAATGTTTATGTTTTACTAAAAAAAGAATATAATGAAATCTATCATCTATTGTGTAGTACTGGTAGTATCGCGAGGCCTGTTGTCTACAATCTTGTTGCCATCATGTTTTTCCAGACTGTCCACACACCCCATGACCATTGGGGACAAAAAAACACCAAAACAGTTAGTGGCAATGTTGTCGTGAATATCTGTAAAATCAGTACAGGGAAGCTTATGTTTGGGCTATTTTTTAATTACTTACTGATCAATTTAATATCATCAATGAAGATAATCCTATATTACTATGAGGTATATTTGCAAATTGTTGAAAATATTTAAATTATAATTTCTGAAATTGAACAAAAATAATTTCTTTCCTGTTTCTTTCTTTATGTTTGTTATTGAGATTGATTTGCGCCTGTTTGGGGTATGCCACGTCACCTCCCCCAAGTTTCTGACACCCCCCACCCCCCCTGCCGGTTCGTTTGCCCATACAGCTCTGTTTCATATTTGGTTGTTGTTTTTTCGTCGCCTAATCCTGACCCAGGATCACCAAACCCATCACCCAGAAATGCAAGACCCCTCATGTGACTTAATGGTGTAAACTAGGGCTTCTCAACTGGTGGCACACATGCCAAATGTGGCACATGGAGCAATGGTGGTTGGTGCTTGGACTCCTCCAAAAGACATATAAGAAAATTGGTGCATTTGGCACTTCATCATACATTTGATCTCATAATTGTGGCACTCCGTTAAATAATGTTGAGAACCCTGGTGTAACCAATGACCCAGCCCCAACCCCGGTAGATAGCAAAACTTGGAATTCTGTAATAGACGCAATGGCAGTTGTGATCGAAGGGGGGAAAAACAAAATAAATATAAAGGGATATTCCACCTTGGAAATGCAAAAAATAGTAAACATTTTTTCGTAGTATAAAACAGTGAGAAAAATATCTACCTACAGAGATGATGAGTTGTTAGGGCTTATGTGAAAAGAGACTCATTGAATGCCAAATGTGGCATACTTTATCAATTTTTGTAAGTGTGACTGATCATTGCAATCAGCACTTGATTTTGTAGACAATTGGTGACAGTCAGATTCTAAATTTTGGCGATTGCACTTACTTTTTCTCTTTCATTTGTTGTCTACGTCGATTCTCATCCTCATTCAGGACTTTCTTGAGTTGTAAGAACAGCTCATGTTTTTCAGTTTGTAAATTCTTCAATTTTTCCTCTAAAGATTTTATCTGAAACAAAAGTAAAATTATTTATCCAAATTCTATCTATATAAGTCACTTCTGTTTTATAAATCTGTTTGGCTGTTAAACATCTATTTTCATCTTTGACTTTTTGAAGAGTTCCTTTGCAAAAACAGATTTATACCTTACTGTCAAAATTGAACTCTACATGCTGCTCTCAGAGTGTGGATTGGTATAATTAAATTCAATAATTGTCGATCATAGTGTCATGATTTGAGCGCTCAAAACAACAGGCGCACCAGCCGTCACGATACGCACCAGGCGCATGGGACCCTGACAGAATCGTGACGCTATGATCGACAATTCTTTGATTTGATTATAGTGTGTTTATGACATTGATTGTCGGATTTTGCCAACAAATTTTGAACATTGAAAAGTATGTAATATAGATAGCAGCATGGCTTGTTCAGTTTAATTTTGATATCAGATGATCTTACAAAAATTTCTTACCATTGGAAGATGAATCAAATCAATAAAAAATTGTTGGTCGGTTTTGGACAAAATCTAGTGACATACTGAAATGCTAAATTGTCATGTACCATGGATGGTGTTATAGTTTAATAAGTTCCAATTGGCGAGGAATGTCCGGTTTTTATCTCTCCGTGCACGAAAGTAATCCAAGCGTATGTGCGTGATTATGGCCGCACGCACACGGTTTTGGCCGCACGCACGACGCATATGATGCACAGCTTGTTGCCTTCATGTACCCCGCATGCTTCTGTATTAATTCGCTTCTGTGATGAGGCTTCGCCAATTTGGAACTGATCAAACTATAGAGTTGTGGTAACACTATATCACATCTCTTTAACCGCAACTAACCTGTTCTCTAGTCTCTTCAAGTGACAATGATTCTGCTTCAGCTTTTTTGCGTAATCTTTCTTGCTCTTCTTTCTTTCTATTGATCGCTTTATCAGCTTCTTCTTCCTCTGTTACGACACCACAAAATTATTAAAAAGTTAGTTTTACAATTGAAACAAATAGGATACTTAAAAGGAACTTGATTAATAATAAAGTTCCTTTTAAGTATCAAAAATCAAATAAATTAGACCAAAAATGACTGAGTTGTGATCAAAAGTCTGTTCTTTCCAAAATGGCCGACTTTTTGTGGTTTTTTGGCCGGGGCACCCTGGATTTCGCATTTTTTTCAATTTTTTTGTTGAAAATGTTGTCAGTATGCATAAAGTCATCAAAAAACCATGTAGCAAGCGTGATCTGAAACTATGACCTAAAAATGACCCCCTATAGCCCACTCCTATTATTATGTATTCTTGTTGTCCATTGTTCAGTGCTGGGTATATCTGTAATCTAAATCAAATTTACATGTTGATCAATCATAAGACTTTAAAGTTGTACCTAATTACAGAAAAGCAGAATTTGGATCCATAGATAATTGTGACGAGAAAGAGAAACAAGGTCCAGAATCTGGATCAAGAACATTCTCTCAATCCCACCCCCACATTTTCTGTTATTTTGGTCGAAGAAAATGGAGAAAACACAATCATTTTGTTGCAAAGGTTGTTGTCAAACATATTTTTTACTGAGAAAGTAAGTACCTTTGTAAACAGGAACAGGGTAGTCATTTTTGAGGAAACACTAAATCAAGCGTGTGGAACCTGCGGCCCGCCAGCCTCTAATCTGCGGCCCGCGAAGCAATATAAAAATTTCCATTAATGCGGTCCGTTTTAAGCGGAACTCCTTAGGTTACACAAATGGCGGATTGATTTAGTGGTGTGCTCTCTTATAATTAGTAGGGTGACGCGCTGCATTTAGTAAATATAACTCGATTGCGTGTTAAAATCCCTGGTAAAAAGGAGAAATTACACAAAGAGATATATATTTGCTGTCGTTTCATCCTCATTTTCCCCCCTAAGCTTCCCCTCCCCCTATAACCCCTCCTCAGGACGTGTTTTGGAATGTTTGACAATCACTGCGGCCCGTGAATGGAGTCTCAAAATCACAATGAGGCCCGGGTGGTAGAAAAGGTTGCACATGCTTGCTCTAAATCAATCCCCTACCCATTGTGCTCCATGATCAAATCCTTACCCTAAACATTCTTCCCAAATTTGAATCCCATAAAACTATGATATTAATTTGTGAATTGTACCTGTACCAACTTTGCTTGAATTTTTTTAACTCACTAATGAAATCCGAGAAATTCAGTGGTTGGATTCCACCTACCCGAGGTAGTGTACATAAAGAGAAATCTGCGTGGTGCTAACAAACTGTCAACCCAAAAGTGCAATACAACTTGTTATAAAAACAGCCCGATGGTATACATGACTGATCTATGGAATAGCAAGGGTCTTAAGTAGTAGTAGTGCATTTCATCTCCAATATGTCACGTACCCTAAAATTAAATGCTTTTTAATATCTCACGTGCAATATTTTTAATTTAGATTGCATTTCTGTGGTTTTTAATTTGGCATGGTTACTTTGTGCATATAGTATGGTGTGTTTTATGTTTATTTTTGTCTATCTGCTTATATTTTGTGTATATTGTTGATAATGATATTGTTGTATTACTGTATACTGGCCGCAATTCAGTTCATGACTGCTATGGCCTTTTTTAATAAAGCTTTTATGAAATGAAAATGAAATGAAATGAAATATTGATAGCTCAATTACTGAGAAAACCGACTTGAAAAATATTGCTGGTGCAAGTAATACCTGTTACATTGAAAATATGACGTGGGAGGTCTATGGTAGACTTCGTAGCTAGTCTTACCTTGTCGCTTTCTGTCACGCTCTTTAAGAATATGATGCTTTAGGGCAGCAGCCATTTCTTTACTCAGCTTGGGTCGTTCCAAAAGAGCTGGCATGATGAAATACTTGAGAATCCTTCACACACTCACCAAGCAAATATCCACTTATAGTATTATTTATCCGTCTGTATTAAGTAAAACAAAAATGGAGTCAGTTCTCAGTTGATGAATCTCATGAAATCATGCTTACTTAGTAATTCAACTCCTCACTATCACTATAATCAAAACAAATAATTGTCGATAATTTCAAACCATTCCCTCACGAACTATGCGGTTTCAAATGTATAATGCACACGGCACAGCGTTGCGCGCCTGTTGTTTTGGAACGCAGTACATAACATGTTTTCATTCAACATTTGGATGAACGCGAGCTCTTGGATCGACAATTATTTGTTTTCATAATTTAGGTTATTTTTATTTATGCTTTCTTTATTGAGGGTAATATGCTTCAGTGACATGCACTGCTTTCCAAGCAGGCCCTCATTTCGATATACATGTACATAAATACATACAAATAACAAATGTTACAGTGTTTAAATATAATACAAATTTATAATACAAGTTATGATATTCTTCAATCATGATACTTTACAGTGGAGATAGAGGATTTGAATTGACCGAGTGACATATTTTCTAAATCAATACGAATAGATGGTGATAAATTGTTCCACAGATGGCCAGATCTGAAAAGAAAAGTGCGCATACCAGAATTTGAGTGATTTTAGGAATGATTAAAGTATTACTCGAATGATTCCTGGTAGAATGATTGTGATAGTTATGTACAAATTCAAATTGGATGATAAATAGGTTTTACAGCATATGTTAATTGTCAGCATGAATTGAACAGGTGAAAATCTGACTGTTCTGTTGATTTAAGTCTATTATACTACATGTAATACTTAAGACTATAGTGGGATTTGGCATGTATACGCAAAATCACAAATATGATCTGGTACTTGGTAGGTTGGTCCTCCAAAACACTCGTCTGAGTTTTAACTGGAGGTGCGGATAGGGTGGACTAAATTGTAGATGGGGGGGGGGGGGGGGGGGGGGGGGGGGGGGGGGGGGGGGGGGGGGATGACAGGGCAGTTTTGATTGGGCAGGGTCAGTGTGGATGACAGTCTCTGGTTGAAGCTGGTTCCAGTCACGTACTGTTCTCATGAAGTAGGAGTTTGTGAATGTGTCTGTTCTTGCGTGGGTTTGTTGGAATTGGTTGTTGTGTCCTTTTCTAGCTCTGGTTGGTTTAGGTTGGGTGTAGTTTTGGTAATTTATGTCCAGTTGGCCGTTTATCATCTTGTGGAGACAAGTGAGACGATGTTGTTTGCGCCTATCTTGCAATGATGGCCAGCCCAGTGAGGTGAGGATATTACTGATGCTAGTGTCTTTACCATAGGTGTTTGTCACAAACCTTGCAGCGCGTTTTTGGACTCTTTCAATCGATTTTATGTTTTTACCAGTGTTAAAACACCAGTGTTGTGCCCTGCGAGTCTTACTATGCGCGCCCCCCGCACATTAATTTAGGCTTGCCAATTTGGAGCTTTTTTAATAATAATAATACAATTTATCTCTGAATCCTAGCTCTCTGTTTGTATACATTGTCATCAATATTTTTCAATTTTTCTGAATAATATTGATTATTGGTCAAACTTTGCTTCAGCTATCATGTTTAATGTTAAAATAATATTTATTAACCGTGGTAAATATCTATAAACCTGTTTTTTTACAGCACATTGAACCCTTTTGGAAAAGGCGCTATAAAATCCAGATTATTATTATTTCCAAGAAATACTGGCTTGAATTTGGATCGCCCTATTCCTACCACTACGGTCATCGTCATGACTGTTTAATAAAAATATGACGTCGACTGTAGGCCCTAGTGTATGCTTGTTTTTGTAGCTAATAAATAATATTAATATATATATAATATAGGTATCATCGATAAGAAAATCCTTCTTTCGTCAAATATAATAATAGACCTACGGAACACTCAACTTGACGCTTGAAGTTGAATGTGATGTCATGATGTGAGAGAGACTATTTATATAGAACTAAATTCATACAGCAATATAATAAATCAGTACAGTATTTGACTTTGAGTTATCATTCATTCAATTTCAGTCAGGACAGGCTCAGCTCAGCCGCCCTCAGGAGTCGGGTGTGCGACTGTGTTCTGTTAGACTGAGATTTATTTGTTGTCGTTTGTTTGTAGAAGAATTATTTAGAAAGAATATAATTTTTTACGAACATTGTCATGACATTGACACAGTCATGACTCATCGACATTGTCAATTTTATTATTTATTTTACTAGAAATTAGAATTAGGCCTATAAGAATTAGTGGGGTTACAAACAATCATACAATGTCGACAATGCAGTGCAGGAGTTTAGTCAAGTATTTGCTCTAGTTAAATGATATAACTTAATAAGAAATGAAATCGCCTATATTTCATTGGAAGCTCTATTTTGCAAGAAGAAGAAGGGAAGGCTTCCAAATTTTGCACTAAAAATGAAATCAACCCATTGTTATTGTTAAAAAAGAGCCCTCTGAACCCGATTTGGATCAAGCAACACACCCACTGTGTACATGAAAGTTTCTTACTTATAGAAGATTTCTAATTTCACTAATCAGTATCTGATTTCGCATCCAAATCAGTTTAATTTTTCTTGTTTTGATGTGTATTCTCCGTAATCTGCGTATCATCAATCAATTAGACCCAGAGTCCGCGCGAGGCTAATAATTCGGCTTTTTCCGAATCGGAATTCCGATAATATTTTTCCCGTTGCCCGACGCAAGGATTTGAATTAAAAATATGGATTTTACAGAAGTAATGTCACGTGTCAGTAATTCAGTAAAAACGACTGATGAGTATTATAAAATAAAAATGATGATCCAAACAGGGCCAGGGACCCTGGACCCAAATGAAACTATATAGGTAGCAAGTGTATCAGAATATAAAGTGTAAAATCAGATTCATGTTATTTTGGTATGTTGAAATAATCTGCGAACTCTAATAAGGCAAATTTAGTTTTGTTGTGTTAGGGACCGTTCATTATTTATGGTGGAGGGGGGGGGGGGGGGGGGGGGGGGGGGGGGGGGGGCGGGGGGGGGGGGGGGGGTAAACTATAGGGGGGTCATGTAATTTTCATATGTTGAAATAGGGGGGGGGGGGTTATGTGACTTTTTATTTTTAACAGGAGGGGGGGGGTTGTGTGTAACTTTTTTAAATTATAAAGATGGTGATAATTGGGATGATTTTTAGAGGCTATTTTGGAGTGTAAAATGCTTTTTTCCCCTGCGCTTCGCGCATATTTTCTTAAAACCTATCGACTTCGAGAACAAATTTTAAGTTATGAGACTACTTTTGGATAGCAAATCTTTTCTGTGCCTCGGACGATCTGTTGGAAGTTCAAAAAATTTCGCACGGTCAAAAGAAATCGCACAGTACATGTACTATTTGGCCTTATTTGACTATTTGGGCTGAATATACCCACACATAACCGCCCGCCATCTCGGTCTTTTATCATTATTTTCCTATTTTATATTTTTTTCCTCCTTTTTTTTTATTTTAGAGGGGCTGGGGGGGCGGGGGGCACAAATGGGTTTTTTCCGTCAGGGGGGGGGGGCATTCCCCCCCCCTGCCCCCCCCTGCCCCCCCTGCCCCCCTGAGCTACGCCACTGGGGGTGGGGCCCCCAGTGCGATTTTGTTTACACGTTTTCGCACGTTTTTTACACACTTTTTTTACACGTTCTGACACGTTTTTATTTTTTAACATTTTCGCCCTGTCACAAAGGCGCCAGTGGCGTAGCTCAGGGGGGGGGGGGGCAGGGGGGGGGAAATGCCCCCCCCCTCCCTGACGGAAAAAACCAATTTGTGCCCCCCGCCCCCAGCCCCTCTAAAAAATAAAAAAAAAGGAGTAAAAAAAAGAAAATAGGAAAATAATGATAAAAGATCGAGATGGCGGGCGGCTATATATGGGTATATTCAGCCGAAATAGTCAAATAAGGCAAAATAGTACATGTACTGTGCGATTTTCTTTTGACCGTGCGAATTTTTTTGAACCTAAGCCCCCCCCCCCCCCCCCCCCCCACACTTACGTGAAATTCACGAGTTGGTGACTGGGAACAAATTTGGGGCAACCTTTTACGAAAATTTCAGAAATCTTGCCCCCCCTGAAAAAAATCCCAGCTACGCCACTGAAAGGCGCCGTGTCAAAAATAAGGGGGGCACACGCCCCCCCCCCCTAAATCTGCCCCTGAATATGGCAACGGAAGTGCACCATTTTGAATTTTTTTAAGGCATCGCCGGTTAACGATGAAAATAATTTAAGAAATAGCATTTACAACGGTTTGAATGGAAAAAAAATCTTCTAATACAAAAATGCTATTGCGAGGATCAAATCGATTTCATGAGTAGAAAACTAGTGATTTTCTTTACCGCTACTAATTAATGAAATGGCAACTCTCTCTCGTCCTTTTTCACGTGGAACATCATACAAAATGGTCAAGGTGCGTGAAACGTCCCTCAATTTTTATCGAATTTATGCTTTCCACCAGTAATGTTTTTAAAATAAACGAAATACATAATAATAAGGAGTTAAACTATCAATTGAGCTTGTCGAGCACGGTGTATCGCGCTGGATACTCTTTCAAAAGTTCACTTTATGTCGCACTAGAAATAAAATAGGCCTAAGCTTAGTTAGGCATGTTCATAAAATTTTGAAAATAAAATTATCTCTTTGAAAATGGAATACATGGAAACATAGTACTCTACAATAAAAAAATGATGGTTCAACCTTGTCTGCAGGCTGAATAATAAAAAAGTTATAACCAAAAGTAGTTCGCCTCAGGCTCATATTGCTGAAAACTGGGCAAGTCTATGCACATTTTAAATCATTTTAGCGTTAGGTAAAAAAGGGTTTACTTTCATGATGTCCAGTTGCTTGTGTGGGGTTATTTAGACATCGGTGAATACACCCAGCTTGTTTCGTACTTTTCCGCTGGATTTAAAAGAGGTAAACATGAAGTTTTCTACACATTTTTGTCAACTTTTTTCAACAACAAAAACGTCGCCCTCTACAGTCAATGATATGAACATCCCTAGTGTTTTTTTTGTTCTTGGTCATGTTGGTCAATGATATGAACATATCTACCAGTGACTGGACTAAACACAAAATTCATGAAAATTGAACATGAAATAGAAAACGGCAAATAATGTTAGATCTAGTGGTGTAATCGATTGTCGAATGTATCGACTGTCGAATTAAATTCTAAAACTTCCGACATGTCGATACACACGATCGTGTATCGACACAGAACGACAACAAAGGTGTAAGCTTGAAATAACAAGAAAAAGTATGTAGCCTGTCTCCCACCCGCGAAAAAGTATAATTGATCAGATTGTAGGGGTATCGCAATTGAACAATTCGATATACCCCACTTCATATATGTTTACGATCGTCACTCCCGCTTATGTAGTCACATGTGTCGAATTATATGGTCTAAAACATGTTGTTTCAGAGGGAGTAACGCGTAATGAATGAACAGGACAAGTCAATAATACTTCGAGAAAGTGTTCATTGCACAGCGTTCCACGTGATCGCCATCGGCCATGATGGATAGCGGCCGTGTGTGCAGTATTTATTTTTACTCATCCACAAATCATCATGGGGTTCAAAAACGGGAGAATAAAAGTTTAAAATAGTTTGAACAGTTAGCTTTGATAGCCATACCACCACGGGTAACAGGTTTGTACTCTTTCTGCTTGTACTAGATGTATTGTCGCTAGCTATGTAGTCGCAGTCGTGTATACTTTTGTCAGTGTTAAATAAAAACGAACACTCACAAAGCAGCCGTGCATATTAAAAATGTGTTATTGTCGATACTTTTATCGATATGTCGGACTTTATGACTTCCGACATGTCGATACGCAGAAGTGTATCGATTACAACCCTAGTTAGATCTCTGTAAAATTGTTAGTGTTGGGATGTTCATATCATTGAC